>CM020062.1:277643-696230 GCA_009769605.1 Bucorvus abyssinicus
GGGGAGGGTCCATGGGTGGTCCATGGATGCTGGGGGGGGGGGTCCATGGATGCTGGGGGGGGGTCCATGGGTGCTGGGGTGGTCCCTGGGTATGGGGTGGTCCCTGGGTGCTGGGAGGGGTCCATGGGTGCTGGGGTGGTCCCTGGGTGTGTGGGGGGTCCTTGGGTGCTGGGGGGGGGGGGGGGTTGTCCCTGGGCGTGGGGGGGGTCCCTGGGTGCCGGGGGGGGGTCCCTGGGTGCCGGGGGGGGTCCATGGGGTGTTCTGGGAGTCTGCGAGGTCCCACCGGGGGGGTGGTGTGTGTGTCTGTGAGGGTGGTCCCTGGGGTGCTGTGGGGTGCCATGGCGGGGGGGGGGGGTCTTGCCGCGGGGTTGGGGGGGGTGCCAGCGGTGCCCCCCCGCCCCCCCCCCCAGACCTTCCTGGCCGGCCTCTCCCCCCACCACGACTCCTGGATCGGGCTCCACGACCGCGGCACCGAGGGGAACTTCCAGTGGGTGGACGGGACCCCCCTGAGCTACCGGTGGGTGCGGGGGGGGGTGGTTATGGGGGGGCTATGGGGGGGCTGGGGGCGGTGTGGGGGGGCTATGGGGTGATGGGGGGGGGCTGGGGAGGGCCATGGTGGGTGCTGTACGATGATAAGGGTGCTGGGGGGGTCGGGGGGGTCTATGGGGTGATGGGGGGGCTGGGGGGGGGCTATGGGGGGGTCTATGGGGTGATGGGTTGGGGGGGGCTGGGGGGGGCCCGGGGGGGGAGTCGCTTTGGAGCTGGGGGGGTTCTGGGGGGGTCTCTGGTTACCATGGGGGGGGTCTCTATGGGGATGAGTGTCCTGGTGGGGGGGGGGGTCTGTGGGGTGACACCCCCCCCCCCCCCCCGGCAGGAACTGGCGCTGGGGGCAGCCGGACGAGGGGGGGAGGGGCGAGGACTGCGTGGCCATGGACCCGCGGGGGGGGTGGGGGGACCGGCCCTGCGCCTCCTCCCCGGGGGGGTGGGTCTGCGAGCGGCCCTGGGCCTGCTGAGACCCCCCCCCCGACCCCACCCCGGGGGACCCCCCCCCCCCCACCCTGAGGACCCCCCACTTTGGGGACATCCCCCCCCCACCGGGGATCCCCCCGGGGACCCCCCCCCCTTGGGGATATCCCCCCGGGGACCCCCCCGGGGACCCCCCCCCCCTTGGGGACATCCCCCCGGGGATTCCCCCCCCCGTGGGGACATCCCCCCCCCCCGCCCGGGCTGTTCGCGGTGACAATAAACCTCGTGTGTGACACTGGGGGACACTGGGGGACAAGGGGGGGGGTCTGGGGGGGGGCAGGTGTGACCGGGGGATATTTGGGGTCACTCGTGGGGACACTGTGGGGGGGGGTGTGTCACGGGGGGGGGAGCCACACATTGGGGGCCCCATGGGGACACTGTGGGGCACGGGGGGGGGGCATTGGGACCCCCCCCCCGGGGGTGACCAGGGGACATTGGGGGGGGACACACACACACTGGGGGGGGACACACATACCTTGGGGACACCGTGGGGACACTGGGGGGGGGGGGGGGCACAGGGGACGTGGGAGGGACACCCCCCCCCCCCGCCCCGGGGATGCCCTGAGGTGCCCCATAGGGTGACACCGGGGGGGGGGGGGAACATTTGGGGACACCGGGGGGGGGACACGACACTGGAGAGGGGGGGTTGGGGACATTGGGGGGGGACAATAGGGACACGGCGGGGGGGGGGGCGCTCCACAGAACTGCCTTTAATGGGGGGGGGACACACATGATACCGGGGGGGGGGCTCGGGGGGGGCACCCAGGGGTGCGGGGGGGGGGGTGGGGGATGGGCTCAGGGCGGGGGGGCCCCCCCCCGCCCCCCCCCGCAGCCGCCCCAGCTCCGCCCTCAGCTCCGCCTCCTGCGCCCCCCCCTCGGCCCCCAGGCGCCGCCCTGGGGGCAAAGGGCAAAGGTCAGGGGGCACGTGGGCAGGGATGTCTCCCAGTTTGGCCCAGTTGGGAGACCCAGCGCCTCCCAGTGGCTCCCAGTGCTACTCAACCCCTCCCAGTCCCTCCCCCCCGGGGGGGTGGTTCCAGACCCTCCCAGTCCCCCCCCCCCCGTCCCTCCCAGTGACTCCCAGTCCTCCCAGTGGGGGTCCCAGTCCCCCCAGTCCCTCCCAGTGAGGGGTCCCAGTCCCTCCCTGTCCCTCCCAGTCCCTCCCAGTGGGGGTTCCAGTCCTTCCCAGTGGCTCCCAGTCCCTCCCAGTCTCCCCATCCCTCCCAGTGTCTCTCAGTCCCTCCCAGTGGGGGTCCCAGTCCCTCCAGTCCCTCCCAGTGGGGGTCCCAGTCCCTCCCAGTGCCCCCCAGTCCCTCCCAGTGGGGGTCCCAGTCCCTCCCAGTGCCCCCAGTCCCTCCCAGTGGGGTTCCCAGTCCCTCCCAGTGCCCCCAGTCCCTCCCAGTGGGGGTCCCAGTCCCTCCCAGTGGGGGTCCCAGTCCCTCCCAGTGCCCCCAGTCCCTCCCAGTGGGGTTCCCAGTCCCTCCCAGTCCCCCCAGTCCCTCCCAGTGGGGTTCCCAGTCCCTCCCAGTCCCCCAGTCCCTCCCAGTGGGGGTCCCAGTCCCTCCCAGTGCCCCCCAGTCCCTCCCAGTGGGGTTCCCAGTCCCTCCCAGTCCCCCCAGTCCCTCCCAGTGGGGTTCCCAGTCCCTCCCAGTCCCCAGTCCCTCCCAGTTGCGCTCCCAGTCCCTCCCAGTGCCCTCCCAGTCCCTCCCAGTGGCTCCCAGTGCTCCCAGTCCCTCCCAGTGGGGTCCCAGTCCCTCCCAGTGCCCCCCAGTCCCTCCCAGTGGGGGTCCCAGTCCCTCCCAGTGCCCCCCAGTCCCTCCCAGTGGGGTTCCCAGTCCCTCCCAGTCCCCCCAGTCCCTCCCAGTGGGGGTCCCAGTCCCTCCCAGTGCCCCCCAGTCCCTCCCAGTGGGGGTCCCAGTCCCTCCCAGTGCCCCCCAGTCCCTCCCAGTGGGGGTCCCAGTCCCTCCCAGTGCCCCCCAGTCCCTCCCAGTGGGGTTCCCAGTCCCTCCCAGTCCCCCCAGTCCCTCCCAGTGGGGTTCCCAGTCCCTCCCAGTCCCCCAGTCCCTCCCAGTGGGGGTCCCAGTCCCTCCCAGTGCTCCCCAGTCCCTCCCAGTGGGGGTCCCAGTCCCTCCCAGTGCCCCCCAGTCCCTCCCAGTGGGGGTCCCAGTCCCTCCCAGTGCCCCCAGTCACCTTCCTGGCTGAGGCCCAGCACCTCGGCCCCCAGGCGCTGCCCGGCCACCAGCCGCAGCCACCCTGGGGGGGGGACACACACACGCGCCACATGGGGACACTGCAGGGACCCGACACCCCCGGGGGGGGCCCAACCCCGGGGTCCCCATGTCCCCCCATCACCCCCCGTGTCCCCCTCCCTCGTGTCCCCCCCCTTGTCCCTGATACCCCATGTCCCCTCTGCCCCCCCACATGTCCCCAATGTCCCCCCACGTCCCCAATGTCCCCCCATGTCCCCTCTGCCCCCCCTGTGTCCCCAATGTCCCCCTCGTCCCCCATGTCCCCTGTCCCATCACCCCTGTCCCCTCCCGTGTCCCCATGTCCCCCCCCCGGTGTCCCCACGTCCCCCCCCGTGCCCTGAAATGTCCCTCCTGTCCCCAAGCCCCCCCTAAGCCCCGTGTCCCCCCATGTCCCCCCTGTCCCCCCCCGCCCCGTACCGTCCTTCTCCTCCTGCCCCAGCCGGCCCTGCAGCTCCCCCAGCCGCTGCCACAGCCCCGGCACTGCGGGGGGGGACATAAGGGGGTCAGGGGGGGACATGAGGGGGTCAGGGGGGGTCTGGGGTGGTCTCAGGGTGTGTGGGGTGGGTCCTGGAGGGTCTTGGGGTGGGTCCCAGAGAGTGTTGGGGAGGTCCAGGGGGGTCCCAGGGGGGTGTTTGGGGTCCCTTGGGGTCCGGGGGGGCACTGGGGGGATCTCTGGGGGGTCCCAGGGGGTGTTGGGAATCCCTGGGGGGGTCCCAGAGGGGTGTTGGGGTAGTCCTGGGGGGGTCCTGGGGGGTGTTGGAGTGGTCTGGGGGGTCTCGGGGGGGTCCCAGGGGGTGTTGAGGATCCCTGGGGGGGTCCCAGTGGGGTGCTGGGGAGGTCCAGGGGGGTCCCAGGGGAGTGTTTGGGGTCTCTTGGGGGTCTGGGGGGTGTTGGGAATCCCTGGGGGGTCCCAAGGGGTGTTAGGGGGGTCTGGGGTGGGTCGCAGGGGGCTGTTGGGGGGGTCCAGGGGGTCCCAGGGGGTTGTTGGGATTCCCTGGGGGGACCCAGGAGGGTGCTGGGGTGGTCCTGGGGGGTGTTGGGGTGGTCCGGGCGGTCCCAGGGGGGTCCCGGGGGTCTCACCATGCTCCCACAGCCGCTTCTGGTGCTCCTGCAGCTGGGCCAGGTCCCGGGAGAGCCCCACGTCTGGGGGGGGGGGCACGGGGGGGGTCAGTGGAGGGGGGTCACTGGGGTGGTCTGGGGAGGGTCAATGGGGGGGGGGGGGAGCGGGGGGGCACTGGGAACTCATTGGGGTTCCAGAGGGGTGGGGTGGGGGGGATCACTGGGGGGGTTCAGGGAGGAAGGGGGGGGGGTTCACTGGGGGGGGTCTGGGGGGTTACTGGGGGGGGTTCCATGGGTGGGGGGGTGGCGGGGGGCGGTAAGGCTGTCACGGGGGGGGGAGTTGGGGGGGTTCCTGGGGAGTCGGGGGGGGGAGCAGTGAGCTGGGGGGGTCCCTGGGGACCCTATGGGTGCTGGGGGGGTCGGGGGGGGTCGGGGGGGGGTCTCTCACCCAGCAGCAGCAGCGCCAGCACCAGCCCTGCCCCCAGCAGGAAGAAGACGCCCACGACCCCCAGCGCCCTCCCCGTGATGGGGGCTGCACCGGGGGGGGGGGTTAGGGTGTCACCTATGGGTGCACCCATGGGGCCCCAACCCCCTCTGGGACCCCTGACATCCCCCTGGGACTCCCAAACCCCCCCGGGACCCCCAACCCCCTCTGGGACCCCCAACTCCACCCCTCCGGGGACCCCCATCCTCCCCTGGGACCCCCCAAATCCCCCCAGCACCCCCCGACCCCCCACCCCCGGGGCTGCACCAGGGGGTTTGTCACCAGGGATCGACTCCCCCGGGACCCCCAAACCCTTCAGGACCTCCCTGCCCCACCCCAGCCCCCCGGGACCCCCCGGCCCCCCACATTCACCCCCTAAACCCCCCCAGGGCACCTTCCCGTCCCCAGCCCATGGGTGCAGCGAGTGCGGCTGGGCTCGGCCCCGCCCACCGACCCAGGCCCCGCCCACCAGCCCCACCCATGTCCCTCCTAGACCCCCATGTCCCGCGGTGAGGGGGGACACCCTCAGGGGACACGCTTGTGCCTCAGTGTCCCCAAAGGTCCCAAATGTCCCTCCCCACCCCCCCCGGGGGCCTCTTGTCCCGCCCAGTGTCCCCCCAGGTGTCTCCACGTCCCCCCCCGCCATGTCCCCCTCCATGTCCCCCCGCCATGTCCCCACTTCCCCATGGGGTTCGCAGGGTCACGTGTCCCCATGTGTCCTCGTTGTGTCACATCCCCCCCCTCCAGTGTCCCCAGAGGGGAAGTGAAAGGGGAAGTGGCCATGTGGGGGGGGCGATGACACAGTGGGGACATGGGTGGGGTCGTGTGGCACAGGGGGGACAGCAGGGGACGTGGCGGGCTGGGTGGGGTGGGGACATGGGGACAGGGCTGGTGCCCCTGCCCTGGGGGCACTGGGGAGGGATCCCCTGGAGTGCTGGGTCCGGTTTGGGCCCCTCCCTGCCAGAAGGACCTGGAGGGGCTGGAGCGTGTCCAGGGAAGGGTCTGGAGAACATGGGGAAGGGGCTGGAGAATGTGGGGAAGGGGCTGGAGAACGTCCGAGGAGCAACTGAGGGACCTGGGGGCGTTGAGCTGGAGAACAGGAGGCTCCAGGGAGACCTTCTGGCTCTCTGGAGCCACCAGAAAGGAGGTTGGGGTCAAGGTCGGGCTCCTTCCCCAGTGCTGGGACCAGAGGACCCGTCCTGCAGGTGCCCCAGGGGAGGTTGAGGTTGTCCCTGAGGAGCCATTTCTGTCCCGTTGGGGTTGTCGCAGCCTGGCCCAGGCTGCCCAGGGCAGTGGTGGAGTCCCCATCCCTGGAGGGGTTTCCCAGCCGGGTGGAGGTGGTGCTGGGGGACAGGGGTCAGTGGGGACCTGGCGGTGCTGGGGCACTGGTGGCACTGGAGCAGCTCCCAGCTCTTCCCACCCCCAGCTGGTCGCCGACTCTTCTCTGCTGGTCGCAGCCGGGCCGAAGCAGAACCAGGCACCAAAAAGCCCAAATCCACCCATTTAATCTCCCCCCGTCCCCTCGGGGGTGAGTCCGACCCCCTGTGACCCGAAATCGCTCTGCGGCGACGCTTCGTTTGGTCCCAAAAGAGGTAAAACCGCTGGATTTTGGTCCATCCTGGGACGTCCCCGTCCCCGATCCTACAGCTCCGGGCGCGTCCCCCCCGTCCCCGCCAGCTCCCGCGCCGCCGCCTGGTCCAGCAGCCAGCGCAGCTGCCCGCGGCACGGCCGGACGCGGCCGGCGGGGAGGGGGTTTTCCTCGTCGCCTTCCAAAATGCGCTGTGGGGGTAGATGGGGGGACGGAGCCTCAGCCCAGGGACCCCCCAACCGCTTCGGCTCCGTCCCCACCCTGCTCCCACCCCGGATTCTGGTTCAGAATAATTTGGGGTCAAACCTTGACGGCGGCGGCTTTGCCCTCCCCCGTGGCCACGAACACGACCGTCCGCGCTGCGTTCAGCACCGGCAGCGTCAGCGTGATCCGCTCCGCCGGCGGCTTCGGCGAGTCGGTGATGGCGGCGACGATTTTCTCCGTCTCCTGCCAAAAAAAAAAAACTGTGAAAAGAGGGAAAAATAAAACCCCCCGGAGCTGGGGGAGAAACCGGCTCTGGCCGCGGCCGGGGCGGGCGGCCGGGGCTCCTCGGCCCTTCGCGGCCCCACTCAAGCCCAAGGTCCCTTTTTTCTTGTCCCCAAATCTGGAGGAATTTCAACCCAACGAGCAGGGGATAAATTAACCCCGACAGCTGCTTTTCCACCCCCGACAGCTCTTTGTCCGGCTCTTTGGTGGTCCAACTCCCCCGCCCCGCGCTGGGAGCTGCCGCCCAGGCGCTGTTGGGTGTCACCGGGGAGAACACGGGGGTCACAGCCCCCTGCCCCGGGGCCCCCGGCGGGGCCCGGGCTCACCTGGAGCAGGGGGTGGCCGGGGAAGAGGGAGCAGGTGTGACCGTCCGGGCCGAGCCCCAGCAGCAGCAAATCGAAGACGGGCACGTCCTGGCCCGGGAACGCCTGGAGCAAGGGGGAGAAGGGGGCGGTGGAGCCGGGCCGGGACTGCGCTCCCCACCCAGCTCCCCCCCGCCCCGCGGCCGGTACCTGGCGGAGCTGCTCGGCGTAGTCCTCGGCGGCGGCGGCGGGGGCCAGCCCGGTGGCGGGGGTCAGCACCCGCGGCCCGGGGCCCGGTAGCCGCGGCAGCAGCTGGGCCTGCGGAGAGCGGGGCGGTGAGGGCCGGCGGCGGGGGGCGGCTCAGGGCCGCTCCGGGCCGGCCCCGCTCACCTCGTAGGCCCCTGCGGTGCTCTCCGGGTGCTGGGGCGGCACCAGCCGCTCGTCGCAGAAGGCCACGAGCCAGCGGGCCGGGGCGGCGGGGCCGGTAGTGGCGACAGCGGGGGGCAAGTACTGGGCGAGGAGCCCCACCAGGCTCCCTCCGGAGAGGCCCAGCGAGAAGCGCCCGTCGGCGGCCGCCGCCTGCTCGGCCACCAGCTGCGCCAGGGCCGGGCCCAGCTCCTGCGGCGACGGGAACACCGAGACGCGGCCGGCGGCGGCCATAGCGACGGCGGAGACCTGGAGGGAAAGGGCCGCGCCGGAAGTGACGCGTCCAGCGCGCCGGAAGTGACGAATGACGCGCACCGCCGTTGCCCGGCAACCCGCGGCCTAGGCCTCCCCGCCGCCCTCCCAGGCCTCGGCCTCGCGTGGCGGCACAGGCGGAAAAAAAAGAGGCGGAGGCGGGCTGAGCTCACCTGGCTTTACCGCGGTACTCGCTTCTCCACGGTTCAAGCACAAACCCCTCCAGGCCCTCGTCCCTCAGGCCGCGGCCTCTGCCCAGAGGGGCCCCAGCTGCTGCCGCCACCCCCGGGAGGAGGAACCGCAGAGGGGGAAGCCCCGGGCCGATCCCCTCCACCAGAGCACCCAGCCAAGCCGTTCCTTTTTTAATGCCCTCCCAGCCCTAAGGGCGAGGAGTTAAACCGAGAGCTAACCGTTAAAAATCATCTAAACGGGTTAAAGTGAATGGGGAGAGGGAGGCGAGCGAAGCCCCCGCGGGGCCGCGGGAGCTCGGTCAATAAATAGGGCCGTGGCGCTCCTCCCCGCGTGGGTCACGGTTACAAAAATACTCTCTAGAGGCATCGGGGCGGGTTAACGGGGCGTCAGCACTCGGGGAGGCAGCGGGTTAATGCGCCGCGGGGCAGGCAGCCACCACGGCCGGCGCTTCCCCGGCGGGATCCATCGCTTCCCTGGCAGGAGCCGTCGTTTTGCCGGATCATAGAGCGGCTTTTCCCGAACAAATCCGTTCATAGAGGCATTCGTCCAGGGGAACGTATTTCCCCAGCTTGACGTCCAGAAAGTACAAGCGGTCTGAGGTTTGCTGGGGGTCGAAGCCTTCCCTCTGCAAACGGGTTTTCTGGATCTTAAACGTTCCTTCAAAGAAAGAGAAGGGAAAATTAAAAACACTTCACATCACTGAGGGCTGCTGGAGCACCGGAGCAAGGAGGGACCGTCCCAGCCCCGTTTCGTTTCTCCCTTGTGGCTTCGCCTAAGAATCCTGAGGAAGAATTTTGAGGCTCATCAACTGTCCTGGTCCTACACAAACCTCACGCTGTTCGTCCTTCTCCTCACCCACAGAACGGTCCAAGGACCCGGTAAAACTCCAGGCGAAACCAAGAACTGGAGTAAAACTGGACTAATGCCCTGGGCAGCGGACGAGAGAGCTGGAGGGCTGGAATTGGCTGGTTTTTTGTTGAAGACTTCACGATCGTCATCGTTATTTCACCTCAAAACGCGCCTGAACGGTCATTGGAGCCACCCCGGTAGCCGTCGGCCGGGTGCCCGGTACCTGTGGTGTCGACCTGGGGCAGGAGGCGGAGGAAGATGGGCCGGGCGTAGGGTGGCAGCACCTTCTGCAGCTCCTGGAACAGGACGTTGGGGTTGACTTTCGCTTTGGGGTCGGCGATGGCGGCCATCCCGGCTTTGCCCTCCACGCCTGGCAGAGGAGAGATGGGGGGTAGGCGGCGGCGGCTCCTCTGGGCCTCTTCAAGGGGAAGCACCAAGGCGATGAGGAAAACCCAAGCCAACCCAAGGCCACCCAAGGCGCTGCAACTGCCGCATCCCCTCAGCCCTGAGTCGAAGCCATCACCGAAATCCAGCCCCCAAACCCGCTTTTCCTCGCAGCCCCCACGATCAAACCCAGCTCAAGGCACCCCGACGGGCACCAACGCGCCCGGGTCCCTCCCTGCGCTCTCCTCCACCCTCAGTCCGAGATTCTTGGAGGGTTTTGGGGCTTTGCACCACAAAGCTCAAGGGAAAAACTTCCTCTTGAAGACACAAATGCCGCTGCATCATAATAAATACGTCAAACTCCACCGTGTGACTCTTCTATTTTCATTTTCCGGTGTTTGGTTACACCACAAGTGACCAATTTTGACCCCAACCTCGTTTTTCCCGTTCTCCCCAACGCCCCCAAGCTCCGACTCGCCCCTTTTACCTGGAACTTCCACCCCGTACACGGCCACGTCCGTCTGGTTGAGGATGCGGCTCAAGGTCCCCTCCACCTCCGTGGTGGAGACGTTCTCCCCGCGCCACCGGAACGTGTCGCCGCTGCGGTCCCTGAAGTACATGTAGCCCAGCTCGTCCATCACCAACACGTCGCCTGCGAGGTGAGGAAAGAGGCTGAAACCCACCTCAGGACTCGAGGTCGTGCCATGGCGTCGCCCCGTTCTCTAACAAGGAGAGGGTAGAAACATCGCAGTGGCTTCGCAGCACCCTGCGCTGCATCCCCCCAGCACAGGAGAGGGGAGGAAAAGGGAGGGAAAAACCAGCTGACTTTGCTCTCTTCAACATCTTGATCAACCATTGGGGTGAGGGAACACCCAGTTTGGAGATGACCCCCAGTTGGGTGAGAGCGTGGAGCTGCTGGAGGGTCAGGAGGCTCCACCGAGGGCTCTGGGCAGGCTGGAGCGAGGGGCTGACGGCAAGGGGCCGAGGGGCAACCAGGGCAAGGGCCAGCTCCTACCCTGGGGTCCCGCCAAGCCCCGGCACTGCTCCAGGCTGGGGGAAGAGCGGCTGGAAAGCGCCCGGGGAAAAGGCCCCAGGAGCCAAGAAGGGCACTGGGCTGCGGGCTTGTGCCAGCCCTGGGGTGGGCAGCAGGAGCAGGGCAGGGCTGGTGCCCCTGCACTGGGGGCACTGGGGAGGGATCCCCTTGAGTGCTGGGTCCAGTTTGGGCCCCTCCCTGCAAGAAGGACCTGGAGGGTCTGGAGCGTGTCGGAGGAAGGGTCTGGAGAACGTGGGGAAGGGGCTGGAGACCGTCTGAGGAGCAGCTGGGGGAGCTGGGGAGGTTGAGCTGGAGGAGGCTCCGGGGAGACCTTCTGGCTCTCGACAGCTCCCTGACAGGAGGGTGGAGCGAGGTGGGGGTCGGTCTCTCCTCCCCAGGACCAGAGGACCCGTCCTGCAGGTGCCCCAGGGGAGGTTGAGGTTGTCCCTGCGGAGCCATTTCTGTCCCGTTGGGGTTGTCCCAGCCTGGCCCAGGCTGCCCAGGGCAGTGGTGGAGTCCCCATCCCTGGAGGGGTTTCCCAGCCAGGTGGAGGTGGTGCTGGGGGACAGGGCTCAGTGGGGACCTGGCGGTGCTGGGGCACTGGTGGCACTGGAGGAGCTCAGAGTTCTTTTCCCCCTCAATGAGCTGGTGACACCCCAGGCTTGGGCCCCCCCCAGCACCCACAGCTCGGTGGTACCTGACAGATAAGCCCGGTCCCCTTTCTGCAGCACATTGCTCGCAATCTTCTTGCTGGTTGCGTTCTCACTGACGTAGCCGTCGAAGCGCCGCAGCGGGTCGTGCTGGTCGATCTGCCCCACCAGCAGCCCCGGCTCTCCTGGGGGGACAGGGAGGGGACAGTGGGTGACACCGGCACCTCAGGCCAGGCTCAACACACCCGCCGAAAGCAGCTGGAGGTTGGTTGTCGGGGCCGGACGCTGCGCTGGGGTTGAGGCTCACCAGGGCGACAGGGGACGCAGAGCCCGCGGCCATCGCGGACCAGCTCCATCGTGTCCTCGTTGACCTTCACCAGGCGAATGGGGTAAATGTTGGGCAGAATCCGGCTGTTGAAACCGCAGGCTCCGACCTGCCAGAGACAAAAAAAAAACCCAAAAGGGTGGAAAAAACCCCGCAAAAGGGGGGAAAAATCCAAAAGGGTGAAAATAAAAAACGAGCCCCAAAAGGGTGAAAAAAAAAACCAGCCCCAAAACGGGGAAGAAAAAACAACCAGCCCCAAAAGGGTGGGGGAAAAAAACCCCAAAAGGGGGAAAAAAAAAAAACCCTAAAAGGGTGAAAAAACCTCCCTCAAAACGGTGAAAAAAAACTCCCCAAAAAGGTGAAAAAACCCTGCAAAAGGGTGAAAAACACCCCCAAGACCAAAAGGGGGAAAAAAACCCAAAAGGGGGGGAAAAACCCCCAAAAGGGAGAAAACCGGCCGCGTTCTTGCGCCAATTCCCCTTTTCTGGCCACTCTTTTTGCGTTGAACAGCCCAAACCCTCCAAAATACCCGATTTTGGTGCCTGCTGCCCCCCAACCCCCAGCTCAGCCCCGGGCGGGAGGCACCGGCGCAGCTTCCTCCTCCTCCTCCTCACCGTCCCGTCCAGGTTGGCGATGCTGCAGTTACACTCGGTGGCCCCGTAGAACTCGCCGATCTGGGGGACGCGGAAGCGGCGGCGGAACTCCTCCCAGATGGCGGCTCTCAGGCCGTTGCCCACCGCCAGCCGCACGCGGTGCCGGCCTTCGGCCTCGCGCACCGGCTGCGTCAGGAGGTACCTGCAGATTTCCCCGATATACTGAATAATCTGGAGCGGCAAACACAAAAAGGGGGCTCAGGCGGCGGGACGGACCCCGGGCGGAGCCGCCAGCGCCTGGGGCCGCGGGGAAGGGGGGTCGTCAGGGGTTCAATGAGCGATGAGGGGGTTGGTGGGTTCTTGTCGGGGCTTGGAGGGTTCAGCCTGGGGTTTGGTGGGTCCTTGTCGGGGTTTCATAAGTTCAGGTCAAGCTTTGGTGGGTTCATGCCAGAGTTTGGAGGGTTGTGGTCGGGGTTTGGAGGGTTCATGCTAGAGTTTGGTGGGTTCTCATCAGGGGTTTTGCCATGAAGGTTCAAGTTATCACGCTCTGGAAGCCCCAGAAAGGGCTCAGGGGGTCCCACCGTGAATAAAGACCCTCGTGATGAAGAAAAACACTCGTGATTATTTAATAGACGTGCTGAGAGGCCACGGGAGGGACGGGGGGAAGGAGTGGCCAAGCACAAATCAACACCTCGACCCAGCAAAAGGCTGTGACTGGAGCTCCAGTTATTGGCTATAAATAGTGCCGGAGAGGTGAGAGGGACATGGGGAGGAGGAAGAGGTGGTGCTGGAACGAGGAGGGGACATGGACAGGGACACAAATAGATGGTTGTTGGCTCTGAACCAAGAGGATCCTCTGGAGCCTCCTGAAGGGGATAAGACCTGCTGGGTCCAGTTTGGGCCCCTCCCTGCCAGAAGGACCTGGAGGGGCTGGAGCGTGTCCAGGGAAGGGTCTGGAGACCGTGGGGAAGGGGCTGGAGAATGTCTGCGGAGCAACTGGGGGACCTGGGGGGGTTGAGCTGGAGAACAGGAGGCTCTGGGGAGACCTTCTGGCTCTCTGGAGCCACCAGAGAGGAGGTTGGGGTCAAGGTCGGGCTCCTTCCCCAGTGCTAGGACCAGAGGAGCCGTCCTGCAGGTGCCCCAGGGGAGGTTGAGGTTGTCCCTGAGGAGCCATTTCTGTCCCGTTGGGGTTGTCGCAGCCTGGCCCAGGGCAGTGGTGGAGTCCCCATCCCTGGAGGGGTTTCCCAGCTGGGTCGAGGTGGTGCTGGGGGACAGGGGTCAGTGGGGACCTGGCGGTGCTGCGGGACACTGGACCAGTTGATGATTCTATGATGTGAGCGACACCTTTTCTAAGGTCCCTCGATAGCGGCCGAGGGCCAGGGAACTTCTGGCGATTGTGAGGGCAAGTGCAGAGCCCTCACCGTGCATCTGTACTTGGTGCAGTCGTCCCAGAAGCGACTGGCAGAGAACTTCTTCCTGATGACCACGGTGAGCCCGTGGATGAGACACTGCCCCACGCCCATGATGTTCCCTGGAACACAACAGGAAACAATGACCGTGGGGTTCGCTCCAGCCATCTGGGTCTGAGTGCTGAGGATGAGGAGGACGAGGGGACGCCGAGGAGGAGGACGAGGGGACGCCGAGGAGGAGGAGGCCACTTACCCGCTGAGTGATAGAGGGGGAGGCAGTTGTAGAGGATGTCGTCCGGGCGCATTCGGTAGGCATAGTAGCCGAAGGCCGCGATCCGGTAGTACCTGGGGGGGCACCGTGGGCGCTGAGCAGGGGGAGCTGGGGGCGTTGCACCCCAAAAGGTGACCCCTGGGCCGGCAGCTGCTGGGCCCTCACCTGCTGTGCACCACAATAGCAGCCTTGGGCATCCCCGTCGTGCCGGAGGTGTAGATGTAGAAGAGCCGATCTGGAAGGGAGGGGACGGGATGTTGGGGCAGTCCCACCACCCCAGGACACCCCTGCGGGGCCGACATGGTGACAGGGAGCTGTGGCGGCGGTTGGCACAACCGTGGCCTCGGCCTCTCGACCGGAACGGCAGCTCCGGGATCACGCCCGAGGAGCTCGCGGGGAGGCCACCTCAGCCCTTCCTGGGTGTGAAATTACCATCCAGGCCTTTGGCCGGCGTCTGCGTCGGGGGCGATTTGGGGGCGGCGCTCAGCAGAGGGTCAAGGTGTTGGGTCTCGGCAGGAACCGCCGCCGGGTCATAGTTGCCGGAGCAGAACTTGGCCATGTTCTTCCCGAGCAGCCCGGTCACCTCCGAGATGGCTGTGAGAGAACGCAAAGAGAACGTTCTAGGCGGCCAAAATGAGCTGGAGAACATCCTGTAGTGCCCCAAAACTACATGAGGGCCTGAAGAACCAGGGCTCTTCCCGACCCAGCGGAACGAGGTGGGACTGTGGAGCTGCTGGAGGGTCGGGAGGCTCCCCCGAGGGCTCCAGGCAGGCTGGAGTGTGGGGCCGAGGGGCAACCAGGGCAAGGGCCGGGTCCTGCCCTGGGGTCCCGCCAAGCCCGGGCAACACTCCAGGCTGGGGGAAGAGCAGCTGGAAAGTGCCCGGGGAAAAGGCCCTGGGGGCCAAGAAGGGCAATGGGCTGCGGGCTTGTGCCAGCCCTGGGGTGGGCAGCAGGAGCAGGGCAGGGCTGGTCCCCCTGCACTGGGGGCACTGGGGAGGGATCCCCTTGAGTGCTGGGTCCAGTTTGGGCCCCTCCCTGCCAGAAGGACCTGGAGGGGCTGGAGCGTGTCCAGGGAAGGGTCTGGAGACCGTGGGGAAGGGTCTGGAGACCGTCTGAGGAGCAAGTGGGGGACCTGGGGGGTTGAGCTGGAGAACAGGAGGGTCCAGGGAAACCTTCTGGCTCTCAACAACTCCCTGACAGGAGGGTGGAGCGAGGGGGGCTCAAGGTGGGGATCAGGCTCCTTCTCCAGTGCTGGGACCAGAGGACTCATCCTGCAGGTGCCCCAGGGGAGGTTGAGGTTGTCCCTGAGGAGCCATTTCTGTCCCGTTGGGGTTGTCCCAGCCTGGCCCAGGCTGCCCAGGGCAGTGGTGGAGTCCCCATCCCTGGAGGGGTTTCCCAGCCGGGTCGAGGTGGTGCTGGGGGACAGGGGTCAGTGGGGACCTGCTGGTGCTGGGGGGACTGGTTGGACTGCAGGAGCTCACAGCTCTTCCCACCCCACACGGGTCGGTGAAGAGCAGACCAAGGAGCTCAATTTGGGCACCAGAAGATGCAGAAATGGAGACACCAGCCACTTTCAAACCCAAAACTTCAGCCTGTTGGAGTCAGGTTCTTCACCACCTCCCTGGCTTTTCCCACCACCAGCTCCCATCGTGCTCTCGGTTTCCTCCACCTCCGCGTCCTTCCGGCCCGAACCCTGCCGCAGCAACTCACCCGAGGACAACTCCCCTCCAAAGACCAGGGCTTTGGCCCCCGAGGCCGCCACGCAGTAAACCAGCGAGTCCAGGCGCAGGTTGAAGTTTATTAGAGCCGCCTCGATGCCTATTTTTGCCAACCCCAGCCAGAGGCCCACGAACTCGGGGCGACTTTCCATGAAGACGGCCACCACGTCACCCAGGCGGAAGCCCTGCTGGTAGAAGTGGTTGGCCACGGCATTGGAGTACTCGTCCAGCCGCCGGAAGGTCCAGTGCTCCCCCGTGGCTTCATAAATCAAGGCCACTTTGTCGGGGTGCCGGCGGACGACGTCCTGGAACATCTTGGGGACGGTGCTTTTGGCTTTTTGGTGCTTCCGCAGCTTGTACTTGACTCGCAGCAGTACCGAGAGGCCACTGTGGTGGAGAGAGAGAGGAACCACATTAATCCCAGCACCGTTTCCCAGTTAGAAGAGGTTAGAGGACACAAGGAACCCACGTGAGTGTCCCACGGGCACCCAGAATGTCGGCATGAAACTGGAATTGGAACCTAGTGCCCTGTAGACACCAGTTACTTCTGTGTGAGGGTAAATACAGGGTAAAGAGCAACGGTGTAAGACACGGGGAAACCACCTTCGTAGGGGTACCAATCTGAGCACTGGGGGCACTGGGGAGGGATCCCCTCGAGTGCTGTTTGGGCCCCTCCCTGCAAGAAGGACCTGGAGGGGCTGGAGCGTGTCCAGGGAAGGGTCTGGAGACTGTGGGGAAGGGTCTGGAGACCATCTGAGGAGCAACTGGGGGAGCTGGGGGGTTGAGCTGGAGAACAGGAGGCTCCAGGGAGACCTTCTGGCTCTCGATAACTCCCTGACAGGAGGGTGGAGCGAGGGGGAGTCAAGGTGGAGGTCGGGCTCCTTCCCCAGTGCTGGGACCAGAGGACCCGTCCTGCAGGTGCCCCAGGGGAGGCTGAGGTTGTCCCTGAGGAGCCATTTCTGTCCCGCTGGGGTTGTCCCAGCCTGTCGCAGGCTGCCCAGGGCAGTGGTGGAGTCCCCATCCCTGGAGGGGTTTCCCAGCCAGGTCCGTGCCTTTTCAGGAAGGGTTTTTCCACCTCCAGGAGGTGGAGTGTCCTCGAGGGGAGCTGCCACCACGAGGACCTCAATGAAGGTACAAACCAAACCGCTCTAATGGGGCTGGTTTTTATCCTCTGTAATTTCATCATTAAGTCTCCAAAGCAGCAGCTGCAGGTCCAACCCTGACAGCAGCAAAAATCAGGTGAACTTCAACTCTATGACCTTTCAGGCTCATGCTTTGGTTGTCGGTTGTAACTGAGACACAAAAATAAACCGTGTCAAAGTCCTCGAGCCGAAACGAGGACAGCAGGGACGAGTCACCCAGCGGCTCCCATTTCCATCCTGGGTGGGCGGGAGTCACAGGCGCTATTTTTCCACTCTTCAGAAAAAAGGAAGCTGTCGGGTAATGAAAACCCCCCGAAACTCGCAGGGTGGTTTAAACCCCCACAGCTCTGAGGAGCTGGAGCCGGGTTTCACCAAGGGGGAAGGGAGTTCGGAAACGAGCTGTTGGCAGCGGCGGGGTTGAGCTGGGCTTTCAGCGCGACCTTTCAGCGCCCGGTGCCAAAGGCAGAACAGAGGAGCCTTTTCACCGCTGAGCTGCACTTTCCAGACGCTTAAAGGGCTTTATTCTGCCCGGTTTATTTTCTGTCATTATTTCCAGCTTGCCGGGCAGCAGGAGGAAACAGCTCTTCAACGAGCACTGCCAGCCCCAGCCCTGGAATAAATCCTGGGGGATAAAGGCGAAGCCTCGGGGAGGGCTGAAAGCCGGGGGAGCAGCTGCGAGGGGCTCCCCGGAGCCGGGGACTCTGCTGGACACAGCAGTGGCTGCAGGGCCCTGGCTGGGGCTGGAAGATGGAGCCCCCCTCCCTTTAAACTCGGGGGTGTAAGAGCAGCATCGCCCCAGGATCCCCTTCCCCCGGGGCATCCCATGCGCTCGCTGCCTTCGAGGGCTAAACCCCGCCGTGGCTCGGCCCTGCTCGCCACTGGCCTTCGCCCCCCTCACGGCCGGGGGGAGGCCGGAGGGGGAGCCCCGGGGGAGGCCGTGGGGGAGTCGAGGGGAGGCCGGAGGAGCCCGAGGGGAAGCCGGGAGAGCCCGGGAAGGGGACGAAGGAGGCCAGGGGGACCCCAGGGGAAGAGTCTTGCGGGGGGGTGGGGGTGGTGAGTCGAGGGGAGAACGGAGGAACCCCGGAGGAGGCCGGAGAGGAAGCACCGAGGGGGAGCCCGGGGGAGCCCGGAGGAGTGCCGGGGGCTCACTCACAAGAGGTCCCGCGGAGCCGTCTTGACGATCAGCCGCAGCAGCCGCCATCCCCCGCCGCCCAGGCAGACGCCGAAGGAGGCGGCCAGGCTCCAGGGCCAGGGCGCGCCCAGGAGCCGCAGCAGCCCCAGGGAGCCCAGGGAGGCAGCGCAGAGCCCCGCCGGGTGCATCCTGCGGGGGCCGGGCCGGGCCGGGCCTTCCCGCCGCGGCCCCGCGACCGGCACCTCCCGCTCCCGCCGCCACCGCCCCCACCTCAGGCGCGGCCCCGCCCCGAACGCCGACGTCGGCGCCGTCAGGGGGCGGGACGGCGGGAAACGCGGGATTCTATTGGTCGAAGGCGCGGCTGCCGGTCGCTGATTGGGCGAGGCGGAGCGGAGGGGGGAACGCCCGTCAGGCGTCATCACGTCGCCGCGCGGGGATGTCGTTGGCGCGGGCGGGACGTTCCTGTCCCGGGGCTGAGGGAAGCGGGTGGGAAGCGGGGCCGGAGGGTCCTGGCGCACCCGAGGGTTAATGGGCCGTTTGGGAAACCGTCGGTCGTGTCCGCACCGGCACCGCCCGGGACACGCGGACCCGCGCCCGGCGCTGCTTACGTGACAGCGGCCCAGGACCGGCGCTACCCGGGACCCTCCGGCCTGGGACCTCGTGGCACCGGCACCACCAGGGACCGACACACCTGAGTTCCCACATCCCGGTACGGGCACCGCCCAGGACAAGCCGGCCTAGGACCCCATGGCACCGGCACCACCAGGGACCGACGCGCTCGAGTTCCCACTACCCGGTACCGGCACCACTAGGAAACCCCCGACCCGGGACCACCAGTCCGGGACACCACGGTACCGGCACCACCCGGGATCCCCCGACCTGGGACCCCTCGGCACCGGCACCACCAGGGACCAACACACCCGAGTTCCCACGACCCGGTACCGGCACCACCCAGGACCCCACAGCACCGGCACCACCGTGGACCAACACACCCCAGTTCCCATGACCCGGTACCGGTTCCGCCCTGTACCCCCGACCTGGCACATCATGGCACCGGCACCACCTGGTACCCCCCGACCTGGGATCCTACGGCACCGGCACCACCGGAGACTGACGCGCCCCAGTTCCCACCACCCGGTACCGGCACTGCCCACGTCCCCACGGCTCCGAACACGCCCCCGCCGGGCCCAGCCCCGCCCCCGGGCGCTGACCTGCCCGGTTAAGCCGATTACCGGAGGCTCCGGGCAATCCGCCATCATTCATAGCCATCGGCGGGTCGCACCGAGCACCCCCCATGGCCGCCCTCTTCACCGGGAAGGTCCTGATGGCCAACCGGGAGCAGGACGAGGTGGAGACCGAGCGGGAGCTGAGCCGGGCGTTGGACAACAAGGTGCTGCTGCTCTACTTCGGCGCCGGGCAGTGCCCGCGGTGCCGCCGCTTCGCGCCGCTCCTCAAGGATTTCTTCTTGCGCTTGACCGACGAGTTCTACGTCAACCGGGCGTCCCAGTTGGTGCTGGTCTACGTGTCGCGGGACGAGACGGAGGAGCAGCAGAGCGCCTTCCTCCGCAGCATGCCCAAGCGCTGGTTGGCCGTGCCCTTCGGAGACGCCTTCAAGAGGTAGGGCCGGGCCGGCGCAGCGAGGCGCGTGCCGCCGCCGAGCCGCGTTTCCACGTGTTGGGTCTTCTCCAAGTGTTGTTGTCCCCGTTGTGGTGGGGGGACTGGGGGAACTGGGGAAGCTCTTTGGTTGCACCTATTTATAGAGCAAAAGTCCTTCTTCCTCCTCCTCCTCTTCCCATCTCGCCGTTTTGCTGCTGTCGGTTTTCCAGGCGCTATTTATAACCCCTAAAGACGCGGAAACCCTCCCGCCTTCGCCGTAACCTCGTTAGCGGCAGAAGGAGCCGCAATTAATAGCAAGAATTGTTTTGAGAGCGTTATGTTTTGATTCGCTGCTCGTGGGAGACGGGTCCCAGCGGCCGCCCTGCGGCTCCCGTAAACCGGGGAGGGTGGAGCCCAAATGTCCGTCATGGAATCGGGGAATGCCAGGAGGGTTTGGGGGCGGAGGGACCTTCCCAGCTCCCCCAGTCCAACCCCCCTGCAACTGGAGCAGCTGCCCCAGAGCCCCCGGGGCCAACCTGAGCTGGGACGGGGCCAGCCGTGGGGCTTCTTCCACCTCTGGGGGCAACCTGGGCCGGGGTCTCCCCACCCTCCCTCACGCTGGAGAAGTTCTTCCTCAGGCCCAGTCCAGACCCACCCTCTCCCAGTTTAAACCGCTGCCCCTGGTCCTACAGCTCTGGCTCAGAAGCCCCTCCCCAGTGTTCTCCAAAGCCCCGAGAGGCTGCACTAAGGTCTCCCCGCAGCCTCCTCTGCTCCTGCTGGACCCCCCAGCTCTGTCCCCTCTCCTCCCAGCAGCGGGGTCCCACCCTCGGGCCATTCCTGGGGGCTGCTCTCCGTCCCCTCAGCCTGGGCTGCCCCGACCCAGCGGCAGGACCTTGCCCTTGGGCTGGTTGAACCTCCTGAGGTTCTCGTGGTCCCACCTCTCCAGCTCCTCCTTCTACCGGCCCCACAGAGACCCACGTTGGGCTCTAACAGACGCACGAGCGGGTTCCGTTGGGCGAACAGCCCCCGCGTAGCTCCATCCGCGCCGGGACAGCGGCAACAATCCCCTGAGGACGAGGAGCGCCGAGGACGCCGACCTTCCCGCTCTGAGACCTCTCCCCCCTTGGCCTTGCAGGGAGCTGGAGCTGCGCTTCGCCGTCTCCGAGGTGCCCGCCGTGGTGGTGCTGAAGCCGAACGGGGAGGTGATCGTCGGCAACGCCGTGGAGGAGATCCGGCGCCTGGGCCCCGCTTGCTTCCGGAACTGGCAGGAGGCCGCCGAGCTGGTGGACCGGAATTTTCTCCTGGCGGAGGATTTTGACGAGCGGAGCAGGAGAAGCCTCACCGACCCCATCCGCCGCCTCAAGTACAAGCTGGACAAGAAGGCGGCCAAGAACAAGAAAGGGGAAGAAGAGGAGGGTGAAGGGTCTCCTTAGGGGTCGTGCTTGGCCGGGGACGTCCGTCTGGTCCAGGAGCGACGGAGAAGCGGTGGCAAACCACGGCGGGGACGGAACCTCCACGGTGAGCCCACGCCGGGGGTTTTTTTTTCTCAGGAGCGAGTCCTGAGGAACCTCCCGTGTCGCTGCTCACGATGAACCTTCTGACGAAATGCCACTGAGACCTTGGTTGCTCCGTGTCCTGCAGCTGCTCCCATGTCCTGCCTCGATTTCTCTGCTAACGGTGGATGCCGGCAGCTGCTGCGATCCGCCGGGAAACCGAGTCACAGCCGGAGGGGAAGATCCGCCGGTCCTAAACCTTTGGCTTTCCGTCATCAAAGGGTCTGGAGAGGAGAAAGGGGGAAAGGACCATGAACGTGCTCGTTTCTGGTCCCTGTTCTCCACCCTCTTGCTGGATCCCGGAGTGAAGCACGTCTTGGGGACAGAAAGAGCAGCCCAGCAAGGCCAACTGGTTCTACTGGTTTTCCCCATGTCCTCACCCAGTGGGCTGGGCCGCTAGATGGGGGAAGGAGGAGAAGCCCCAGTACGTCGGTGGTTGGAAAAGGCACAAATCAAACCGATCGGTCGCTGATTGGGATCGATTCCAAACTGGGACCTGGAGCAATGGGAGGGAGGCAAAGGGCGACGTTTTCACCGGCATTAACCGGCCCCCGGCTGCTTCTCGCCCCCACGGAACCGCGGGGACGTTCTCCTGATCTTATGAGAAGGTCGATGATATTAAAAGTGGACTTTTTCCAGCCCTGCCCCAGTTTTTTCCACTGTATTTTCCTCGGTTCAAACCCGAAAGTTGATCACTGGGAGAACAAGGGGAGGTGGCACCGGGCAATGCTCGGCCGGGGGGGGATGGGGCTGAGAGGGGCAGAGAGACCCTCCGGAACAGCCAGAATCAGCGTTTTATGGAATGCCGGGAGGGTTTGGGGTCCCAGGGACCTTCCCAGCTCCCCCAGTCCAACCCCCCTGCAACTGGAGCAGCTGCCCCAGAGCCCCCAGGGCCAACCTGAGCTGGGACGGGGCCAGCCGTGGGGCTTCTTCCACCTCTGGGGGCAACCTGGGCCGGGGTCTCCCCACCCTCCCTCAAGCTGGAGAAGTTCTTCCTCAGGCCCAGTCCAGACCCACCCTCTCCCAGCTTAAACCACTGCCCCTGGTCCTACAGCTCTGGCTCAGAAGCCCCTCCCCAGCGTTCTCCGAGGCCCCTCAAAGCCCCGAGAGGCTGCACTAAGGTCTCCCCGCAGCCTCCTCTGCTCCCGCTGAACCCCCCAGCTCTGTCCCCTCTCCTCCCAGCAGAGGGGTCCCACCCTCGGGCCATCCCCGGGGCTCCTCTGGCCCCGCTCCAGCAGCTCCGTGTTGTCTCTGAGCCCGGGGGCTGCCCCGACCCAGCGGCAGGACCTTGCCCTTGGGCTGGTTGAACCTCCTGAAGTTCTCATGGTCCCACCTCTCCAGCCTGTCCTGGTCCCTCTAGGTGGATCCCTCAGGGGTGTCCTTGCACCACTCGGCTCGGTGTCACCTCCCAACGTGCTGTGGGTGCCCTCGATCCCGCTGTGTCATTGCTGAACCCATTGAACACCACCGGTCCCAGTACGGACCCCTGAGGAGCACCAGTAGTCCCCATCCAGCTCCATCAGAGCTGAAAACGGTCCCCAGGGCCGCGTCTCTTGGTGCCGCTCGGGCGTTTGTGGGGTTTATTATTTCCAGGGCGTAGAACACGAGGCTTCCAAAGGCTTCGGGCAGCATCTGAACCCCGTTTTGAGCAAATAAACCCATTTCTGACCTATTTCCTTCTTGAAACTCACTCCGAGTTGAAGAATTCCGGCGCTGCCTTTTCCCCACGTCGCTCGATCTCCCACCGAGGGCTTCGCTCTCCCCTAAAAACAAAACAGCCCCATGCCCAAAGACAATTCCGGCGTTCCGGGCGTGGCGGAGTTAACGAAGGGCGGGCGGGAGGCTGGGCCAGATCCCGGCGGATAACCCAGACCGTGGGAAATCCACAGCGCCCCGAGGTCGTGGACTCAGCCCAACGCCGGAGGAGCCCGACCGCGCCGGCGCCGCCTCGATTTTCCGGTTTCCCCAGCGGATCCCCAAGATGGTTGGGATCAAGGGCGAGATTTCCGAGGAGAGGTGACGGCTCTCGGCTGAGGAGGGACAATGGGAGACGCTCTCCACGGCTCGCCCAACCCCGCGCCGTCCCGCGCCCGCGGGGCGGTGGTGAACAGAGACCGAGACGCGCACGCGGGTCTGTGGCTGGTGGATCTCCAGGGCTTCCTTTGACCCCTGGACCTTGCCGAGGAGATTTTCCCGAGTTCGGGGATCTGCTGGGACCGTCCAAACTCGGGTCCCTTCTCCGGAAACGCTGGTTGTGGCGCTGCTGGAGGAGAAAGTGAATAAACGCTGAGAGCATGAGACCTCACCCCGCGCCCGTCCCCTTCTTGCTGGGCGTCTTGTCTCGCGCCTCTTCCGCCGCGTCTCCTCCTCCCGATGAGGGGGAACCGCGGCCCGCGGGGCTTCAGAGCCGCCCGCCTAAAAACGTGGCCCGGGAGAAAGGTCGTCCCCGCAGCGGCCGCCCCACCTCGCCATGAGCCGGCCGGGCTGGGGTGGCGGGTGCCACCCAGAGCCCCGTCCCCGGGGACCTCCCGGTGCTCCGCGTCACCAGGCGCCTCAGGAGCATCGACGGGAGACTTTGGAACTTGCGCGAGCTCTTCCGAAAAGGTAAATATTTTTCCGATGGACCGGTTTGAAAACAAGTAGATTTGGGTTGGCCGGAGCGATCCGGTCCCGATTGGGCTGCGTTAATTATTTAAAACGCCGAATTCAGGCTCTCGGACGGTTTTGGGTGGCTCCTCTCCGCGCGGATATTTAACGACGTAAAAGTCTTTCTCTAACAAATTGCATCAAGAGATGAAACGTCAGAGCGCCAACCATCCAAGGATTCCTCCAAAAGCGACATCAAGGCGCTTCCAGTTCAACCGGCTCGGGGAAACCCAGGATTCGTCACCGGGAAGGAGCCGGCGCCGCCCGGCGCGAGGGGAAGAGGCTGGTGGTGCTGGGGGCGATGGTGGGAGCTCCAGCAAAAGGGCCACGAGGTACCTGCAGGACTTTCCAGGCTGGAAACTCAACCCGCCCGCCCCGGCTCCGGCGCCTTCGCCGGCTTTTCCACCTCCACCGAGGAGACTGCGGTTTGCTCTCGGAGTTTGGCCGAGAGTGGGTGGGGGAGAGCCGGCTCACGGAGTAGAACCTGGAGAAGAAGCTCGTGGAGGGTCCTGGCCCCGGTGGCCGAGGAGCGGGCGGCGTCCGGCGCCGCGTGCGGGTTTTCTGTTTGTTTTGGTCTTCAGGGTTTGTTGTTTCCAGTGTTTAGGAGGCGCCGGGCGCCGGTGCCACTGCGCCGAGGCGAGGTGGCCCTGGGGGAGGCGAGGAGGAGAGGTTACGCGCCCAGAAAAAGTCCTGATTTTTCCCCTTCTTAATTTCAGGAGAAGTTTCAGCTTCTGTGGAAGCCCAGCTGGCAGAGCTGCTGCAGGCCATCGCCTCCCTCCTGAGCACCTACCCCGCTGCGACCCACGACGCCGTAACCGCCCTCATCGCCAGCGTCAGCGGTAAATCCAAACCCTTCGAGGTCGCTGTCCTCTGCTCAGTGGGGATGGGAAGGGCAGAAGCTGGTGATCACCAAGGTTTATCCGTACCTGGAGCCCATCGATAGGGAGGATGGTGCTTCTGAACCGGGGGAAAGTGAGGCAGAGGCTCGGACAGGAGCGTCTTCGGTTTGGGTCGGCAAAGGGCACCTCCCTGCCAGGTTTCACAGAACCATCTTGGTTGGAAAAGAGCTGTGAGCTCCTCCAGTGCCACCAGTGCCCCAGCACCGGCAGGTCCCCACTGACCCCTGTCCCCCAGCACCACCTCCACCCGGCTGGGAAACCCCTCCAGGGATGGGGACTCCACCACTGCCCTGGGCAGCCTGCAACAGGCTGGAACAACCCCAACGGGACAGAAATGGCTCCGCAGGGACAACCTCAACCTCCCCTGGGGCACCTGCAGGACGGGTCCTCTGGTCCCAGCACTGGGGAAGGAGCCTGACCTTGACCCCCACCTCCTTTCTGGTGGCTCCAGAGAGCCAGAAGGTCTCCCCGGAGCCTCCTGTTCTCCAGCTCAACCCCCCCAGGTTCCCCAGCTGCTCCTCAGACGTTCTCCAGACCCTTCCCCATGGTCTCCAGACCCTCCAGGTCCTTCTGGCAGGGAGGGGCCCAAACTGAACCCAGCACTCAAGGGGATCCCTCCCCAGTGCCCCCAGTGCAGGGGCACCAGCCCTGCCCTGCTCCTGCTGCCCACTCCAGGGCTGGGATGCCATTGGCTTCCTGGCCACCTCTTCACCCAACACCCCCAGGTCCTTTCCTGCTAACAAAGACCCGTCCGCTTTGGCTGGTGAAATCAAAGGGCTCCAGGGAGCCATTCTTGGCTCGTCGGAGCGAGCAGGCATGTGCCTGGGCTCCCCTTGGCGCTGAATTCCAGAACATTTGCATGCCAGGGGGAGAACAAGCCAGCCCCACAGCAGTGGGTCATCTAGGCAGCCCGTGGAGGTTACGGCAGTTTCCTACCCGCGCTGACCTCGGTTGGATGGCGTGACGATGCTCCTTCACCCTCCTCCTACCCCTGTTTTGCGTATTAATGTCTCAGGAGCTCAGGTCTACCCACACCTCACAGAAAACGAGTCTCGGGGGTTCCTGCCCTTTGGGTCAGGGGTCTGATGAGCTTCGAGGAGAAGCACTGAACATCCCGTCCCAATATTCGGTGTACGAGCAGAGCCAGGGCCGGCAGCAGGCTCTCGGCGGGCAGCGGGATGGGAGGGAAGCGCCGTAACCACACCGGGGCTTTCACTCCTTTCCTCCCTCGTGAAAAAATAAAACAGCAGCGGTGACGTAACAGTAAGTTTGAGACCTCACAGGGGGCTGCCCCCGCAGTAATTTGCCACCGTGCTTCGTCCGAAATAGTAATTAATAACATTTCCCCTGGAGGAGGTTGCAGGAGGAGCTCGGTGTTTGGAGCAGCGTCCTGCCCCAGCACCAGTGCCCAGCTGGCACCTCGGGCAAGGGCTGCCGCTGGTCCAAGATTTTCATCCCTGCCCCCCTCTGCCCCCTCTTTGACCCCAACAGCCCCTTCCCTTCCCCACCACCAGCTTCTCAGGGTGGGGTGACGGGTATTTTTGGGCACGCTCCGGCTGGAAATGCTCGGCTGCTGCGGTGGCTGCTGGCACCGGAGCCGGGAGGACTCAGAAACGGTCCCTTCGTTGCTGTCGACCACGACATGGAGGGGTTATGCAAATCGCGCCACCAAAGGCAGTGTTTCCTCACGCGGAAGCGTGGCTGCAGGAAGCAGACTCGGCGCCAGCAGCTGCACACACCCCCAGGCGCTTCTGCCCCTTTTCACGGGCAGGTTGCCTCCCGGCGCAGCTCCCATGGCCCCGCGGGTCGTCCCTTCCCGTCCCACCCGAGCGGGGATTGGCGTTTGACTTCGTTTGGCCGCGCTTCACCAGCTGGCGACCGGGGGATTCCTGCTGCTTTCGGACCAAACCGCCGGAGGTTCAGTCATGGGAGAGCCAGAGGCGAGCGGTACGTGATGGCGTTTGAAACAACCTTTTGTAACGTGAGGGTTTGGGGGTGTGAGGTGACGTGGAGGAGCCCGGGGAGCCCCCCAGGAAATGGAGGGGCTGGGGAAGCTGAAGGTTCCTCCAGAAAGGCTGAAGGTTCCTCATAACCGTGCGGTCCTCCACGTCTTTCTCTGACGGGTGAAGCGATTCGGTGCGTTTGCGCCGGCCGGTGACTCACGGGAGGGGAAGGGCCGCGACCCCCCTTGTTGCGGAGGCGGGAGGTTTTCCGTTGTGAGAAAAAGCTCTTGAGAAGTTCAGGTCCATCACACCGGGACTTGCATGTTGTCTGCTCAAGTCCCTTGGGCTAAGAGTCCTTGTTCTCCAAGGGGAGAACCTTAAAAATGAGCTCGAGAGGTTTGACAGAGCGAGCATGCGAGAGGTCCCGGTACCACTTGAGGGCACGAGTCCTCCTCCCTTCTTCAGCGGGGCCTTCAGAGAGGGGTGAAACCGGTGATCTCACCAGCCTGGTAATGGAGAAGACAAAGCCGGTGACATCAGCCCTCTCCCCGTGTCACCTCCAAAGTCGTCGTTATCCTCGTAGCTGGAGAACTTGTGGTTTCAGCTCATCTTGGATCTTCTCCTGAAGATGGAAGAGCCACCAGGAGAACTCCTGGAGCTCGTGGTGACACACGGGGGTGGTTAATGGGTGTTGCGGGGTCTTTGATTGAGGTGAGCTCGTTTAGAAGGTGCATCAGCAGCGCTTTCTGCCCGCCCTCCTGCCTCGCTCCTGGAGCCATCATGCTGGGCTCATCCAGCCCTTGACCAGGAGGTGATGACCCAGGTCTGACCATTCCATGAACCCACCAAGGAACAGGAATCAGGTTCCGCGCTACCTCTAGAAACAACCTCCTAAACCGGTTAAAGACATTGTTTCGGTCCATCAGTGAAAGTTTGGAACCAAGAACAGCACCCGCCACGTGACACGACCGTGAAAGTCAAAAGTGCTTGAGAAAGCCAAGTGTGCCGTATCCACCAAGCAGCCTTTATCGGCAAAATCGCAGCCGTTGAGGGGCTTCAGTCGCCATTGAGGGGGGTTGAGTTGCCGCCGAGGGGGGTTTGGTTGCCACTTCTTTTGCAAAACCCACACAACTGCTATAAATTATTTTGTGCCGTCGAATTCGTGGCCAATTAGTGGCCTGGATTCACCCTTCTGGTGCCAACTGGGAGGTCCCATGGTGCCTTCCAGCATCTGTTGGGCTTCACCGTCTCTCCTCACCGTGTCTAACGTGTCATTACTAACACCGAAGGACCGAGCGCCGGGAGCTGGAGCCGTCTGACCCGGCTGGTGGCTCATCGCGCCGCCGGGTGGTGGCTCCGACCTCCTCCAGGCTTCACCGGTTCGTACTTCCGGTCTTTGTCCTGCTGAAGTGGGAAGAGAGGAGAAACCAGACAGGATGTGGCCTTGGTTTTTCACCACCGTCGTCAAGGAACTTGGGTGACTTTGTCCCCAAACTGTCACCGTGGGACTGAGGCGCCCGTCTGGGCAGCGGGAGCTCCCGGCCAGAACCGGGTCCCACCCCTCCGGTTTTTACACGGGGATTTTAGGCGGTGGAAATGTTCAGGGCGCGACTGAGCGAGGAGAAGAGGGAGGCACTGCCGGAAACGGGCTCGTGACAGCGAGGCTTGGCCACGGTGCCGCGTTTGAGCCGTTCTCCTCCTTTCGCGGTCTCGGCGGCCGAAAGGGAAGTGACGCTTCTGCTGAATGGCAGAACTAGAGCTTCTGCCAAAAATACCCTCCACCGGCGCGCTGCGCACCCCTGGCTGCGGGAGGGCGCTCTACCCGGAATGGCGAGAGGAGCCGTGGTCACCTCCGTGGTCATCGTGGCTTCTCAGAGCAGCTGTCAGCATCTCCAGATGGTGCACGTGAGATGAGTCTGGTCCATGCCAGGACAGGGCAGAACCTCGCGCAGCAGCTGCCCTGCTCCGGTCGTGCCGGGATGTCCTCCTGTAGGACGGTGACACTGGAAGAAGGTTCTGCTGGAACCGTCTAAGATGAGAAGAACAAGGTCACGGTGTCCGTCAAGAGACGTGGATGGGTTTTAACCTGGAGAAGAGCGAGGTTCTAGGTCACCCTTCCACCGTCACCGGCTCGTCCAGTGAGGTAACTGGTTTTAAACGGATGCGCCGCTGAGCTGGAGTCTTTCCAGCTGTAGTCCTTCATCCCAGCACCACAGCTGGTCCTCACTGGGCAGAGCAACCAGCTTCGAGAGGTGGATTGGTTTCTGGGAGCCTTCCAGAGGTTCCATTCTTCTCCCGGTACAGGAGAAGGAACACGGATGTTTGTGTGTCCAGCACGCGGGCGATCACGGCACGGCGAGGAGAACCGTGTCCAGGTTTTCCACCTTCCTCCTTTTGTGGTCCTACACGTTCATGTTTTCTCAGCAAGAGGAAGGAAAGGACCTGCAAGGGCCTGAGGTTCTCACCCATCGTCCGGTGCCTCGCGGCAGCCGCTGCCGAAAGCAGAAGGTTTCGTTTTGCCCCTCGCCAGCGCTGCTCGGGTTGAGTCACCGCTTCCTGTTGAACAACCCTCTGCTGGGGGCAAAGGAGGGAAACTGAGGCAGCGCAAGTCGCGAGAGCGGCAAAGGATTTAAATTAAACCGTCGATGTCTTGGGTGGGTGACGCGTTGGGTGGGCAAAGTCCTGGATGGGCGACGCGTTGGGTGGGCAAAGTCCTGGATGGGCGACATGTTGGGTGGGTGACACGTTGGATGGGTGACACGTTGGATGGGCGACGTCCTGGATGGGCAACGTCCTGGATTGTGATTGTGCCTTGTAGAGGAAAACCAGGCTGAGGCCACCCATGGGCTGGGAAATGTTGACCCCCCTGAAGCAGGAGCGGTGCTGGGTTCGGTGTGCAGGTCTGAGGGCATCACTACTGCTTTTAAAGCCATTCCCCAGGTCCCCCCAGCGCGGCAGGCGAGTTCCGAGCGGTTCCCTGACGTTCCTTCAGGCCTCGGTGGCTGATGGTAAAACCCCACCGTGTCTTCGCCCCCTTCCAGCGTCTCGTTCCACTTCGCAGTAGGTTCCCCCTTCCAGGAGGTTCATGGGAAAAGGACCTTCCCCGTCTTTCTCATTTGCACGTTCCACCACGTTCTCCGCGTTATTTGGCACGTTGACACCCCCGGCCGCAGTCTCCCCCATCCCCAGCACAGATGAGCCAATCCTGGGCTCTTCCACCCCATCCTGGCTGGAAGCCGACCAGTATCCCACTGCTCCCCAGGCTGGTGCCCAGGGTCTTGCCCTGGCCACCAGGAGCTTCCCGGAGCCCTCGGCCGCTCCCGGCCAGGGTCAGCAGCGCCGCGATGCCCTTGGGAGTCTTCATGGCCAGCGAGTGCCCAATCAAAACCCGACCCCCAAACCCAGTGTTTTCAGGGTGGGTTTTGGTGGGACCAAGCCCAGGAACCGAGACACCAATGGGCTCGGCCACTGAGCGCCGTTCACAAGCGCTCGCTGCTCACCGTCGAAACCTCAGCGACTGGTGAAGCAACGCGACCACATCCTGTTTCCCGCAATGTCAAAAGGCCAAAGACGAGCGAAGTTCTCGTTGGTTTTTACCGGTTGTGCCCAGTCTTGTATTTTAAAACATTTTTCCTTGTTTTTTCTCCTCCCAGCGATGTCCAGCCTGGGCTAATTTTAGTTTCGGCCCTTGGTGCCCCCCGTAACACACGTTCTCGCCGCCACGAGCTGGGACGAGCCCGTTTTACCCATAGTTTTGTACCCACCAGCGACCGAACGAGATGGGGGATTTTCGAACGTACATTATGAGCCCTCAAACCAGCTTTGGTGTCTCCCAGACGTGTTTTCTGAGGTTCCACCTCAAGGGATCAACTGTTCCCAAGGTTTTCTCCAGAGTCCCACCTCCCCCTCGGTCTCACCTCGCTGTGCTGTGCCAGGTCATCGCCGTTTGTCGCTTCCCAGTGAAGCTGGGGCTCAGCCACGCTCCCCGGCACCTCTAGAACACGTCCTGCTGACCTCCGGGTCGGCGTTCCGCTGACGTGATTCCTTCTCCAACCCCAGGTCTGGACAACCAGGAGAGGACACCTGAAAACAGGAAGCGGTACAGCGAGATCTTCCGGAGCCTGGACGCCATCGAAATCTCCATCGGAAACACGTACGTGGAGCAATGGGGCTCGACAAGCTTCTCGGGTCCTTCTTGGGAACCTCAACGAGTCCTTGGAATCTCAGCGAGCTTCCCGGGACCTTCCTTGGAACCTCAACGAGCTTCCCTGGTCCTTCTTGGGAACCTCAATGAGTCCTTGGAACCTCAACAAGCTTCCTGAGTCCTTGGAACCTCAACGAGCTTCCCTGGTCCTACCTTGGAACCTCAGCGAGCTTCCCAGGACCTTCTTTGGAATCTCAATGAGTCCTTGGAACCTCAACGAGCTTCCTGGGTCCTTCCTTGGAACCTCAACGAGCTTCCGGGGTCCTTCCTTGGAACCTCAACCAATTTCACAGCTTTTGGGTTTTTCATTCTACAGGACGGTGGATTTGTTCACGGGTGACACTGACAGTGCTGATGACACGGACCCGGCCGCAGCAAGCGAGGTTGTTGCGGTAGGTAAAGAACCCTTTTCATTAGAGAAATCATCGACGGCCGTTGCCAAAGCGCACGATTCGACGTCCTCCAGTTGGACGTCATCGAATTGGACGTCCTCCAGTTGGATGTCATCGAGTTGGATATCATTGAGTTGGACATCCTCCAGTTGGATGTCATTGAGTTGGACGTCCTCCAGTTCGACGTCCTCCAGTTGGATGTCATTGAGTTCGACGTCCTCCAGTTCGATGTCATTGAGTTCGACGTCCTCCAGTTCGACATCCTCCAGTTGGATGTCATTGAGTTCGACGTCCTCCAGCTGGATGGCTCCTTATTTTCACCGCTCGCGGCTGCTTCACTCGGCTGAAAATCCTCCCAATTTCCCAATCCTCATTTTTCTTTCCCGGTTTTCCTCCTTTTATTTATTTTTTTCCTTCTCTTTTTCCTTCCGCAGTCGGATGAAAGCTTCGGCAAGAGCAAAGCAGGCGCGGAGAGGCCGGCGCCGGCAGACATGACAGGTACCGCGGCTAATTAGCACCTCGTTAAGGAGCTGCTCACTGTGCCTCAGTGTCTAAACACCGGATTTAAGGGCAGCAAAGACCAACCCAGGGCCGAAGCACTTTGAGACCCACCAGGAGGGACCTCGCCCTTGTCGCTGGTGTCATAAAATGCGTCAAAAATTGGGGTTTTCTTCATAGAAAGTTCTTAAGCAGAAGAAAAAAAGATGTTTTCAAGGTGTTTTCGCCGCTTTCCGCTGGAAACGCGGTTGGATCTGCTCACCTGGGGGGATGAGGGTCCACCAAGCAACGAGGATCCTCCCCACGCCCTCCCGTTATCCTTGGGGAAGATCCTCGTCCTTCGCTTTTGGATCTCCAAACAGATTAAATAGAAATATTTAATTCAAAGGGGAGGGCGGGATGACCTGGAACTCGCGGGCTTGGCGACGGTGTCGTTCGGCAAAAGACCCTTATTTTATTTTCTGGCGGTCTCCGAGTATTTCGCGGCTCTGGAGACGCCGCCTCGGCCGCTCGCTGCCCGCGGTGACCCCGGGTCTGTGCCGTTGCAGTTCAGGAGGCAGACGAGCTGCTGATCAGATGCGACGGCGGCATCGAGGCGGCGCTGGAGTACGCCAAGCTGTGGTGTAAATACGTCAAAGAGCTGCTCAGCTGGATCGAGAAGCGCCTGAGCTACGGTAGGTCCCGGCCGCCGGCCCTTGAGGTGGCTTTGCCCTGGAGATAAAGACACCGAGTCGCAATTTCCGCCGCCCGGTTGGCTGGAAGGACCCGCCGGGGCGTTGAATCCCACCACCCCGCGGCCGCCAATCCGGCATCTGATGGGCTCTGCACCCTCTTGCAGAGACGGAGTTCGCCAAAGGGCTGGTGAAGATAGCGGAGTCGGGGCGGAACGCCGTCCTCCAGCAGGTACGGCTCCTCGCCGCGGCTCCCGCCCGGCTGCGCGGGGCTCCCCGAGGAGGAGGAGGAGGACGGGGGGTTGGTACGTGGGAACTGATTGTGGGGTCCGGCTTAAGCCCTACAGCAAATATGGTTCCAAAACCGCTCCTAAACCACTCAACACTGGAACAGCTCCTTGTTTTTCCAAGGAGTCATTTGGGGTGGGAAGAGTTGGGAGCTCCTCCAGTGCCACCAGTGCCTCAGCACCGCCAGGTCCCCACTGAGCCCTGTCCCCCAGCACCACCTCCACCCGGCTGGGAAACCCCTCCAGGGATGGGGACTCCACCACTGCCCTGGGCAGCCTGCAACAGGCTGGGACAACCCCAACGGGACAGAAATGGCTCCTCAGGGACAACCTCAACCTCCCCTGGGGCACCTGCAGGACGGGTCCTCTGGTCCCAGCACTGGGGAAGGAGCCCGACCTTGACCCCAACCTCCTTTCTGGTGGCTCCAGAGAGCCAGAAGGTCTCCCCGGAGCCTCCTGTTCTCCAGCTCAACCCCCCCAGGTCCCCCAGTTGCTCCTCAGATGGTCTCCAGACCCTTCCCCACGGTCTCCAGACCCTTCCCCACGGTCTCCAGACCCTTCCCCACGGTCTCCAGACCCTCAATGTTCTTTCTGGAGACCACACAACACCACCCCGCATAAAACCCTTCCACTTCCATCGTCCCGTTGTCTGAACCCAGCCCCCCATTTAACCAGCGTAGACAGTCCCCCCCTCCCAGTATGAGGTCTTGGTCGTAGCTACCACAGGCTCTTCCATGTAGTGGTTCTCCCCCATTTTACAGCCGCTTTTCTGGTTTCCGCAGCACAACATGCCCCTCCGGGCGCTCTATGCCATGGTCCTGGAACACGACATCAAGGTTGGAAATTCGGCCAGCGAGACCGTGGGGCTGCTCCAGCAGAAGGAGTTCTACCAGGTACCGCGTTCCCCTGACCCGGAGACCCGCCGAGGGGGTTTGTCCTGGCCCGAGGGGGCGGAGGGGATGGGAGGAGGAGAACGCGTGCCAAGTTGAGGGCAAAGGAGACATCTGGCAAGGGTTGACGTCATGCCCTCGGCCGCTTTCTCCTGCCGCCTTTGCTCTCCTTCCTCTGCAGCCTCTGTCAGCCAAGAAGAACGAGATCGAGAAGTGGCGGAAGGAGTTCAAGGACCAGTGGACGAAGGAGCAGAAGCGGATGGTAAGAGGCCGGCGGACGGGCCGAAACGCCGACAGCAACCGTTGGCCAACAAGTCAACGAGGTCACACGCGTCCTGCTCTGGAAGGAAAGTTCTTGTGGTCCAGAATGGTCCTTGAGGAGCCCCAGGGGCTGCCTTCGGGAGGAGGGGGAGGGAGGATGATGATGGCCGTTGGAACCACAGTCTGTTCGAACCAAGCCAGCCACTTGCTTCATCGGCAGAGCGCTGCCGGCACGCGCCCGTCCCACGTTGCCCGTGGAGAACGAGGAGAAAAACCCACCCCGCTCCGGCTCGGACCGCTGCGGGGCAGGGGGCGGCGGGGCTAAAGCTCTTCCTTCCTCCCCCCCGGCAAGAACGAGTCCCTGTCATCGCTGCGCAAGTCGCGCCTGCAGTACCTGCAGCGCTGCGAGGAGCTGGAGAAGGCCAAGCAGCTGAGCGCCCGGGCGGAGGATGAGTTCCAGAGCGCGGCCCCCGCCAACCCCGGCAGCGCCAGCAAGCAGCTGGAGAAGCGCCGGCGCTCCTGCGAGGAGGCGCAAGCCAAGGTGGGGGCGACGGGTCCGGCTTCCCGGCCGGCGGCGGGAGGGCGTCCCGGCCGTCCCGGTGACCTCCTCCTCCTCCGGTCGGGCAGGTCCAGGAAACGGAAGCATTGTACAAGGCGTGCATCAGCGACGCCAACTTTCGGCGCCAGGAGCTGGAGAAGGTGCGAGCGCGCATCGTCTCCCACGTCCGCAAGCTCATTTACCAAGGGGACGAGGTGCTGACGCGGGTACGTCCGGGCCGTCCCCCTCCTCTCAAAACGCTCTGGGGTTGAGTCGCCACCCACAAATCGCGGCTGTAAGCGCGGTTTTAATTGGTCTGAGGACACAAACGGCTCTAGAAAGTCCTACGAGAAGTAGCGACGTTTTCATCCGAGCTCTTCCGTAGAACCATCCCTGAGTCGAAGAGGGGGAAACTGAGTCCGTGGGACGAAAACCCAATGACGGGCCGCCAGATCCCCGCGGGGAAAAAAAGCTCCTGGGCTTTCGCCTAACCGCGTGGGTCGTGTTGTCGTTCCCCTCGAAGGTCACCCTGAGGATGTTCAAGCAGCGGCAAGCCCAGGCAGAGCAGATCCCGGTGGGCTACCAGTACCTGGCCGAGGTTTGCCAGCCCTACAGAGCGGGCGAGAAGTACCTGGAGTTCATCCAGGCGCTGCAGAAGAAAGACCTTCACGTGGAAGTGTTTGAATTCGAGCCGCAGAGGTAAGAAGAAGGAAAAAAAAAAAAAAAAAAAAATCGGTGGAGAGCTCACGTCCTAGCGGAAAGGTGGGAAATTCCCAGCGCGGAGGCATCCGGCACCGGTTTGTGCCGCGTGCCCTCCGTTACCTCCGCTTCGCTGCTCGCATGCGGGCGCCGGGTTCTGGCTGTTTCCTGCGGCTAGGAGAGGCCCCTCGGTGCTGCAGTTGGTTTGCGACCCCTTCCTCAGGTCCTCGCCCGGCGGCAAGAAGAAGACGGGACCCTCTGCCGCGGCGAAGGACGCCGGCGAGCCCGAAGACGCGTCCAGGAAGCCCCCAAACGGCGAGCAGAGTAGGTTGGGTTCGGTAAAGACGTCCCGGTTTTCTCCGGGCTCGCCGTAGATCAGTAGCCGAGGAGGTGGGAGAAGGTCAGGAATGCCGCCGCGCGTTCCTGGATCTTCTGGGGGAGGTCGGGTTGGTCTTCGACCCCCCTGGCTGGTCCGTCACCGCGGCCGCCTTCCGCAGGCGCCGGCAAATCCCTCTGCAGCGAGGCCGACAGCCTCGGGGGCAGCTGCGAGTCCCGCTCCCTGGACTCCCCTGCTTCCAGCCCAGGTGAGAGCCGTGGAAGTTCTGCCCTAACGCCGCCCCAAGAACCCCCCAAACCGGGAAGGGACCCTCACCCCCCCGCCCTGCGTGGCGGCAGGACGAGAAGAGCCGGTTCTTTTCTCTCCTTCAAGGGAACTCTACCAGGAAGCTGCTGAAGGCTCCGTCCACCGGCACCGTGTCCTCCTCGGAGGACTTGGAAGAGCGAGATTCCCTGCAAGCCTTTGACACCGGTGAGGCCGCGCGTGGGGCCGGGGCTCCCGGGGCGGAAACGGCGCCGGCGCTCCGGTTCCTCGTCACGTTCCCGCGCTGTCCCCGCAGAAAACGGCGCCTCCCAGCAGCAGGTCAAGAACGTCCCCCTCTCCAGCGCGGCGCAGACCCACCGGCTGCGGAAGCTGCGGGGTCCCTCCAAGTGCCGGGACTGCGACAACTTCATGGTCAGCGGCTTCGAGTGCGAGGAGGTGAGGGCTGGAGGTGGCATCTCGCGGCGGGGATCCCGGGGAATGAGAGACCCCTCTGCAAAGTTCTGGGTTTCGGTTCCACCCGGTTACGCCGGACGTGGGTTTTCCGTCCTCGGGCAAAGCCACCGGCCGCCCCTCGCCTGAAACGACCCTCCTGGGGGTGGTGGGACGCGGGCGGTTGAGGGAGCAGGAGGGATCCTCCGCGCTCGGCCACGGGTCCGCCACGACCAGCCGGTCACGCGGGCAGGTGCTGCCGTTCCAGTGCTGCCTGACCTGCCACAAGAAGTGCCTCGAGAACCTGCTCATCACCTGCGGCCACAAGAAGCTGCCCAACCGCGTGCCCCTCTTCGGCGTTGCCTTCACGCAGATTCCCCGCGATTTCCCCGAGGAGGTTCCCTTCCTCGTGGTGAAATGCACGGCGGAGATCGAAGCCCGCGCCCTCGGGGTGCAGGTGAGCGGGCGGTCGCCCTCGCTTCGGTCTTCTCCGCGCCCAGACCTCCTGACCTCTCCCCCACTCCGACCCGCGCAGGGCATCTACCGGATCAGCGGCTCCAAAGCCCGGGTGGAAAAGCTGTGCCAGGCGTTCGAGAGCGGAGGGAGCTTGGTGGACCTCTCCGAGCACTCCCCCCACGACATCACGGGGGTCCTCAAGCATTTCCTGAAGGAGGTGGGTGCCAAACTTCGGCCGACCGCGTTCCTGGGTGCCAGACCGGCACCATCCCGGAATGCTTCAACGTGGGGTTGAGTCTGACCCGACCTCTCCAGAAGACCCATGAAGGAACTCGCTGTTCTCCTCCCCTCCCGCTGCAGCTCTCGACGCCGGTGCTGCTGTCCCAGCTCTACGACGACCTCATCGCCCTCGCCAAGGAGCTGCAAAAACCCGGGGAGGAAAAGCCGGACGGCGCGGGCTTCCCGTCTGACCCCGTCCAGAGCATGAAGGATCTGCTGAGCAAACTGCCCGGGAGCAACTACAACACCCTGCGGCACCTCGTGGCACACCTGTACAGGTGAGGAACGCGCCGGTGAGCGCCGGGTCCCACCCCTGGGGAGCCCTCGGTGCCGGCTCGGCGCCGAGAGTGCGTCCGGGACCTGGCGGAGCAGCTGAGGGTGAAAAATTCATTCGTGGAAAGAAGCATCTTGCAATTAGGAGAATCTTAACGACCGAGAAGGTCCTTGCTGATAACGGGCAGGGCGGGAGGCGGAGCTGAGCCCAGTTTCGCCCAGCTCTGAGCACGGATCACGGGGCTGCACCGTCTCCACGGAGCCGGGATTTGTCTCCGGCGTTTCCCCGCAGGGAGCAGGGTTCTGTCCCCGGGGACAGACGGGGCTCCTCCGCTGGGAAACAGGGTGGGGGGTTTGTTGCGGTGGGTGCCGGGGAGCCCCTAACGGTCCCGTTTCCCTTCCCCAGGGTGGCAGAGAGATACGAGGAGAACAAGATGTCCCCGAACAACCTGGGGATAGTGTTTGGGCCAACCCTGATCCGGCCGGGCGCGGGGAGCGACATCTCCATGTCGTGCCTGGTGGACTCGGGGTATCAAGCGCAGATGGTGGAGTTCCTCATCCAGAACTACGAGCGGCTGTTTGGGATGGATGACCTGCCCCCGGCTTCGGCCCCGGGCTGGGAAAACCCCGCGCAGGAGGAGAAGGGGGAAGGAGTCCAGAGGCTGGACCCGGCTCCGCAGGTAGAGCCGGGCTTTGCTGACCCTGCTGTAGGGCCGGGAAGGCGGATGGGGGATTAAAACCAGCTCCGTGGCAGATAAAACCGAGTTCTGTCGGGGTTATTCCGAGAGGAAAGAGCAGAAAGAGCCTGGAGTGGGTGAAACAGAAAAAAACCCCATGAGCTTCTCAACCCTCAGCGCTTCTCAGCCCGTCGGGGTGCTGGTTTTGCTCCGGGAAATCCCCGTTGTTCTGAAAAACCGTGGGGTTCTCCCCACGGAGCCGCTGGCGACGGCCCTGCTGCTTCTCCCGTAAACAGCCCCACGGCTCTGGAAGCAGCTCCTAAGGTCCAGCAGATCCCCCGCTGCCGCCCCACGGGGCTCTGCTGCCTCCCTGAGACGCGAGGATGGGTCTCGGCACCCGGCCGCTTCCCTGGGGGAGTTTTGTGGCCGTTGTGGTCTGCTGGACCGCAAAATATTCTCTCCTGGCCCTGCCCCGCGACGTCCCACCAGCTCCTTCCTCATCCCCGAGCGTTACGGACCATCTGAGACCCCTCCAGACGTTCTCGGCTCCACCAGCAGCAGGGGTGAGGCGGGAGCCGGCGGCATCTTCACGTCCCGGCGTTCTCCCTGCAGAGTTTCCCCTCCGAGCCCAGTGGAAACGCGGCCGGCGGCTGCGACGCCTCGGCTTCCGGGGAAGCCGTCCACGAGCTGACCCCGGAGGGAGCCCACAGCCCGGCGAGCGCCGACGTCGCAGGTAAACGCGGTGACGGAGGCTCTTCTGGGTCGGTTGGTGCCTCCGGGCCTCTCGGCGCGGTCTTGGAGCTCTCCCGGCTTTAAGGCGTCAAGGGTGGCGCTGAGAACGTGAAGCCGGTTCGCGTTCACGCCGCCTTCCAACCCAACCCTCGCGCTCACTCCTGGCCGGCGTCGCAGTTGGAGGGAGTTGGTTCCTTTCGGCCAGCCACGGCGGTCGTCGCACTCTTCCGAGGTGACCGTCCCAATTTTCCCCCAGAGACGAGCACGAGCCTTGGCTCCGAGCTGGAGAAGCCGGACAGTGACTGGGATGCAGGGACCCAGCCCAGGTGCCATTTCAGCCGCCAGCCGGCCAAGTATATCCGAGCCCCGGCGAAACCGAAACTGGTCCTTCCCAGATCGCCCAGCCTGCCCTTGAGGACTACCGCGCTGGCCAACGCGGCCGCGGAGCCCGGAGCGGACGGCGACCAGCCTGAGGGCGCCTCCGCGCCCAAGGAGGTCCCGGAGGAGAGCGGCAGGAGCAGCTCGGCCGACGCCAGCGCGCCCAAGCAGCGCTCGGCGGGGAGGCAGCAGCTCCGCCACTTCAAGATCACGCAGGAAACCGCCAGGATCGTCTCCAGGTTCAAAGGCGATGACGCTCCCGCGGCCCCCGAGCCTCCTCTGGAGAGCGCGGGGGCTGCCGATGACCTCAACGCGGGGACCTACCTCTAGAGAACCCCGACGGGTGGCGGGTAATGGCAACCTGGGCGTAGGATGTTGGCCGGGAAATGCTCCTAAAGGGGCATTTTCCGGCAGCTGCCCCAAGTTCTTCTGGTTCTTGTTTGTGTTTTGCAGCGGTTTGAGCGTCGGAGAAGAGATCACGGATCCTTCCGGAGCTTCAAGGCCGGCCAGCGCCAAGCCGCTGCCGTACGCCGAGCCCGCTGCTCCGGACCGTCCGTTCGAGTCCCCTCGAAGCGCGCGGAGCCGCTGCCCCCGCGGTGGTGGCAAAGCCACCCGGGCAGCTGAGGAGATCTCCCGGCTGTAAGAGCAGGTTGCTCCGACTCGCCGGGTCTCCCTCTTCCTGCCGCGGCGTTTTGGTGGGCTAAATTTGAAGCCGAGGCCGGGCAGAACTCAGTCTGGCGGTGCCGGAGCACGGGGAGGACGCCCCTCGCTCCCCCCAGCTCTCCGTGGGTTCAGGAAATTGAGCCCACGCCCTCAAAAACGTCGCCGCTGGGGTGGATTCTCACCCGGGGAGCCGCGCGAAGACGCTCGAGGGAATCAACCACCGCTCGGGAGGTTCAACCTCACCGCGGTCTCCCATCGCCGGAGGGTTTGGGGGCCGTTTCCTCCGGGGGACCCGTCAGGGTTCGCGCCGGGGAGCGCCCGCCTCGCCGGCGCGATGTGCGCCTTGACCTCTCAGGATCTAAATTATCTCCTTCTGGAGAAGCTTCGTAATAAATTCCTGGCTGTTTGGTTGGAATCGTCTCCCGTGTTTGCTGGCAGCGGGCGGAGAAGCCTCGAGTCAACACTTGTGGGCGATTACGAGCGGTGCCAAGCGCTCCAGCACGCGGCGGTGCCGCTCGCCCACGAGAATTTCCAGTCTGAGGAACCAGCGGAACGAGAACGACGTCCCCGGCGAAGCCCCCGCTTTCCCTTCCCTGGGACGGTCCGACGGGCGCAGGAGGAACGCGAGGGCTCGCCCGCAGCCCCGGCCGCCCGCTTCTCCTCCGCCAAGGACAAAACCAACGCGACGAAGCAGGCTGGCTCTTGCCTCGCGCCTCCTCGCCGCTCCCTGCAGAGCCGGGGGTTCCCCGGGGTAGATGCTGCCCGGCGAGCGCGGGCTCCAGAGGGTCTCTCCTCCCGTTTCTCAGCCAAACCACCGACAGCCCGAGCCCTCACCGGGAGCTTCTCTTGGGTTTCCATCAACCGACGTGAACCGAGCCTCACGGCCGCCGGGCTGGGGGCAAGTTCTGCCCCAGATCTGCTGCCCTCGGTTTCCTTTATCCACCCAAAAAACCCCAAAGTAAAGAGACCCATGGGAGGGGTCAACGTCCTTCACGGGGTCCCAACAAAGCAGAGCGAAGCCAGAGGAACCCAAGAGCCAGGTCTTGACCCCATCAACCAGGTCTTGATTCCATCCTCCTCCTCATCCTTTCGTCCCGGTTTTAAGGTCTGGTCCAGGCTGTGGCTCATTAGTGTCTGATTGGAGGAGGCAAACGGGGATGGAAACCCACCTGCCAGACCCCCAGCCCCAGGAGGAGTCTCTTGGCTGATGAAGTTCAGACCATTTATGGGCTGGAAACTCTTTGCCCACAGGTGGGTCCTCTTGAAGCACCTTCCACCCCACCCTACCCCCAGCTCCGGGGTATAAAGAGGGGGATGAGGGGCTGGGGGCTTCCATGGAGGAACACAGGAGCTCCCTGGGGTTTGCTGCTAGTTCCCCACGAGCAGCTTTTGCACGCTGTGCAGCTCATCCTCTGAAGGTAAGACATGCTCAACCCGCGACTCAGTTGTTGGAACCCATCCGGGTGCTGGGTGGCGGTGGCGCAAGAAGCTGGTTTGGGGTCGCTTGGTGGCTCCTCGGGGGGGGTCTCTGGGACGCGTGAGCTGCGTCTCCACATCCCACCTGCCCATGGATGCCCCCAGAAGGTCCTGCCATTCCAGGAGGCACCAAATTGCCTTCTCTTCCTCCTCCGACGCTCTTCCATAGCCTCCCACCGCGGTGGGGGGTGGTTTAGTGGCCGACGAAGCCGCTCCTGGCCCTGCCCCGGGGACACTGCGGTGCATGAGCTGTCGCTGTTCTTTCAGTCGTGTTTTGTTTTACTCTAAGAGCCAAGGAGGCAGCGGGGAGCTGGGAGCTCCCGCTGCTGCCCACAAACAGCTCTTGTTTTCTTCTGTTCCTCCACCCCGGTGTGTGGGGTTGGGGGGCGCCGGGAGCGGGAGGAACCCGGACCCGTGAGGTTCTGAACGGTCGAGAAAACACTTTGCTGGGTGGTTTTTTTTTTTTGCTAAAGGTGCTGGTTGATGGTGTGCTCCTGCCCCCTGCGGGTGTCGCGTGCCTGGGGGTGTTCAGGATGGGCAGATCCCACTCCTGGAGTGCTGGGTCCAGTTTGGGCCCCTCCTTGTAAGAAGGACCTGGAGGGGCTGGAGTGTGTCCAGGGAAGGGTCTGGAGCCCGTGGGGAAGGGGCTGGAGAAGGTCTGAGGAGCAACTGGGGGACCTGGGAGGGTTGAGCTGGAGAACAGGAGGCTCCAGGGAGACCTTCTGGCTCTCTGGAGCCACCAGAAAGGAGGTTGGGGTCAAGGTCGGGCTCCTTCCCCAGTGCTGGGACCAGAGGACCCGTCCTGCAGGTGCCCCAGGGGAGGTTGAGGTTGTCCCTGCGGAGCCATTTCTGTCCCGTTGGGGTTGTCCCAGCCTGGCCCAGGCTGCCCAGGGCAGTGGTGGAGTCCCCATCCCTGGAGGGGTTTCCCAGCCGGGTGGAGGTGGTGCTGGGGGACAGGGCTCAGTGGGGACCTGGCGGTGGTGGGGCACTGGAGGAGCTCCCAGCTCTTCCCAGCCCAAACCATCCCCAAACTGGTCCAAGATCCAGGAACGGAGCAAAGGCAGAAAACTGGAATTTGCAATGGAAACGGGACCGTTTCCATCGTCCCCAAAAAAGGGCCAACGGAGTGGTGGGGGGGTGAAGGTGGAGAAACCCAAGCCCCTGGGGGGCCATGGTGGGGCAGGGCCAGTTTGTCCGCTGCAGCTCGAATCCCCTTGAGGGTTTGGTGGGGGGACGGTCACCCCCTGAATGTCCTTTTGCGGGTTTAAAGGGGGGTGTCACCTCCCCCCCACCATGACCTCACTGTCGTGATTCTCCGGCGAGATGTTCTGGGTGTAACGACAGACCCCTGGGGGGAGCCCAGACCTTCACCTGGCCGGGGAAAAACCCCAGGGCCGCAAATTTTGGGGGGGGTCCCGACCCCGAGGACCCCGTGTTGCTCCTGCGGGACCGACGGTGGGTCCCCGGTGCTCTTCCTCGAGACGAAGCCGCCCTCGCGCCGTGTCCGGAGCCGGTGGCTCTTCTGGCCCCAGGGTGGGTTTTTCTCTCCGGCTTTAAGCAGAGCCGGACGTGGAGCCCCCTGGGGGGACGCGGGGGGTCAGGGTTGATCCCTAGAAAAGCCCCGGCTGAGGCACGCGGAGCTCCAGTGCGGCGCTGCTGGCGTGGGGATCCCGGGCCAGGAACGTTCCCTGGCTGGAAGGATGGTTGCGTGAGGATGAGGATGAAGCCGAGCCCCACGGGCGTGGGGGTCCCGGGCTGGCAACATTCGCCAGCTGGAAGGACGGTTGGGTGAGGATGAGGATGAAGCCGAGCCCCACCGCGTCCGGCCCGCAGCCGAACCTCGCCGGGGCTCTGCGCGCTGCCGGTCGGTCGGGGTGGCGGTGTCGGATAATCTCCTTCTTCCTGTGGGAACGAGGAGGAGTGGCAGCCGAGGGGCCCCCAAAGACCATCCCGAGCGCGAACAAACCGCGGCGGCCGAGGGGCCCCGGCGGCCCTCCCCGGCCCCGCTCGCTCCGCGGCAGATGGTTTCCTACCGGAGCGGGCTGGGGTAACCGGCAGACGAGGGTGAGAGCCCCCCTGGGCCAGGTAAGAGCGCCGCGATGCCGGGAGCTGGCGCTTGGTCCCCCCCGGCCCATCGGAAGCGCCGGCGATGGCGTCGCCTCGGTGGTTCGGTCAAAGGTGTGGATGGACCCCGAGCAGCCCGAAACGCGGCGGGGGATGGAACTTTCCGGGCTGGCCGCGATTTACTCGGCTGGAGGGGAAGAAAATCCCTGGGGTAGGCGGTGGCGGCGGCGGGACCCCCCCCGGCTGAGTCCCTCCCGCTTTGTTGGGAAGCGGCGGTGGGCGCGGGGAAATTCCTGCCCTCGTCCCGCGGGGAAAGGTCCGGCCGAGCCCCCCTGGGATGGACGGGTTGGCGGGGCCCGGACCAGTTGGGGCTTGGGAGGGGGTTGGTTTGGGCGACTGGGGGGGTGATGGGGGGATGGTGACAGGGGTCCTTCCAGGTCTGGAACATTCCTGGGATTCCAGGAGTGGGGGCTCGGCAAAAACCGCCCCCCTTCAGGTTGTCATGGGGGGGGGGGGGGGGGAGGGCTTTTGGCTTTAGGATGGTTTGAAAACGCAAAATCTACCAAACCGGTGAATTTTGCCGTGAAAACCAGTGTCTGGAGAGGTTCCTCCCCCCTGCCCCCCCCCAGGGGAGCGGGTTGTTGGGGGTCTCTGCTGAGGGTGGGGGTGACAGCGCCACAACCCGTCCCCCGCCCCGAACTGGTGGAAATGGGAAAACTGGGTGACCGGGGTGGGGGGTGCTGGTCTCGGCGGTCAGTGCCTGGTTCAACCCCAGCGGCGCCGCTGGTGGACGGCGCCCGAGCTCGGGCTTCGCTCAACCACGGGGGGCAGGTTTTTTGGGTGGGGGGAGCCCCCTGGAGGGGGGTGGGGTGGGGGTGGGACCCAAACTGGGGTCATGGGTCCCTCAAACGGACTGACCTCCCCCCAGCTCCGTCACGGAAAAATCCCCTTTTATTGCGGCGGGGGCTCAAACCTGAAATAGTCTTCCCTGCTCCGTGCACCAACATCGGCGACGGGCTCCTCTTCCTCCTCCCCGACGGGCTCCTCTTCCTCCTCCCCGACGGGCTCCTCTTCCTCCTCCCCGATGGGCTCCTCTTCCTTCTCCCTGCGCCGGGCTGCCCGAGAAAACGGGGATCATTTGGAGCCTGGGATGGGTCCGGTTGGGGCTTGGCTCCTTCGGGGGCACCTGGGGGTTCTCTGCGCCGAGAAGCTGCTTAAATTGTAGATTTAGGTAGGTTTTTTTAAAAAAAAAAAAGAGCTGGGGCACCTGCTAGGGCAGCTTTTTGCTGCTTCTAAAAAGGGGATGGAGGATGGGGATGGAGGGGTGAGAAAATGGGGAAAAAGGGGCAAAAAAGGGCATTGTAAGGTGGGCAAAAGGGCACAAAATGCGTTAAAATTGTGTATAAAAGCACCGGACCCTCCCGGCTGCCCCAGGGCTGGATCCTGCCCCACGGGGGGCTTCTGCCGGGGCAGGATTTGGAGCCGACGGGAGATTCCTGGGGGCTGTATTCCCTGCCCCTTCCTGGGGGCTGTAGTTCCACACCCCCCCCCCCGCCCCCCGAAGCCCAGTTTTCCCCCCCCCAGCAGGATTTTGCCCCGTCTCCCAGTGCCCAACTGGGCTCTGACTGGTGCCACCTGTGGCGGGTCCGCGCTGCACCGGCCGATAACATCGTCCCTGGGAGCGGGAGGCGGGGGGCTGTGAAACCGGAGGCGAATGGAAATTGCCGGAACCTTGGCGGGAGCGGAGACGTCACCAGCGGCCGCTGGAGGTGGGAACCGCCTGGGGCGGGGGGGGGTGGTTTTCCCACCTCGTGGCACCGCGGGGTTGGTGTGGCGAGAGCGTCGAGGCGGGCGCCGGGTTGGCGCCGCGCACGCGGGCACTCGCTTTCGCCGCCGAGAAATGCCCCCATCCGCCCCGTGCCTCAGTTTCCCCTACTCCTCCCTGCCGCCCAGCTCCCTGCCCCGGCGGGCGCGGGGGTGCCGCATGCCGACCCACCCCGGGAGTGGTGGTGGTGGGGTGCAGAGAACGGCCGTCGAGGCGAGACCCTGGCGGATCCGTTCCCCTCCTGCCGCTGCCACCGCCACCGTGAGGACCGGAGGGCGCCGGTTGAGGCGGCGCGGCGGGGAACGGTGCCGCCGGGGGCCGGCTGGAACCGGAGCGCTTTGGCGGGCGGCTTCGGGCCCCCGCGAAGGCGGCGGCCGGCGGGACCCGCCCAGAGGAGGAACCCGGGCAGGGCTGGGCTCCTCCGGAGGCCGACGAGTTTGGCGGAACCCGGCGGCGCTCGGCTGGAACTTCCCGGCGAGGCTCTTGGCCGCCGTCGCCCCTCGCCGCCCCGCCGAGCTCTGGCCATGGGCATCTTCTGGCCCGACGGCATCCGGCGCCGGGGAGCCCGGCGGTGACGGCGGCTTCGGAGGCGCTCGGGGCGGGGGGGGCTTCCAGGTGAGAACCGGTTCTCTGGCGCTGTTGGGGGGCTTTGAAACCCGGCGGAAGGTTCGGCCCCGAGAACTGGCGAGAAGGGGCCGGGTTTGGCTGGTTTCGGGCTCCGCGGTCCCGTCTCGGCGGTTCAGCTCCGGGGAGCGTTTCCCACCTCCGCCAGCGAGAGCAAGGCGGGGGCACGCTCGCCCCTCGGAGCTCCCCGGGAAGCCGGGGCGGGGGGTTAACCGAGCGAGGCGGCACCGTGGAGGGACACCTCCCCCCCCCCGGGTTAGGGGGGGTTCACCGCACCCCGGAGGCTCCGAGGGAGCGGAGGCGCCGCGCTGGGGGTTCGCGCCGGGTAAACAAAGCCGGCGAGGACGAAAACCCGCCCGGACGCCGCGGAGGAGCGTAAGGCCGAGGCGAGGGGTTGCCGGGACGGCGAACAATGGGGCTCGTCCGGCTCTTTGCGCGTCGTGGCACCGGCCCCACTGGCCGCTGCGGGCGGGGGGCGGCTCTTCCCGGGGTCCTTCGGGGCGGCGGCACGTGGAGCCGGTCCCGGTGGGTCCCTCCGGTGCTGCGCCGGTGGAGTTTCGCCACCCCCCACCCCCCCACCCCACCCCAGGGGCTGGGAGCGGGTCCTGGCTGAAGGCGTTCGGTGGGGGTCGATGCTGGGGGGGGGTCCTGGCGGGGGTCGATGCGGCCCGGGCTCCGTCTCCCCAGTGGTTTCGCCAGCCTTCCTGAGCCGCCTCGGTGCTACGGGTGTGTCGCCCTTCAACTTTGTCACCCAGGGAGGGAAGAGCTGCCGCGGCTCCACGGCAAAACCACGTTCCGGCGGCTTCTCCAAGCCCTGAGGCTGCCTCAGTTTCCCCTCCTTCTCCCCTTCCTTCCCTGGGCACTGTGGGACCCTCAAACCCACCAGGACCTCGAGCCGCGATTCCCCTTTGGGGGGGGTTGAGGCTTTCCCCAGGGTTCGGAGGGTCCCATTGGGGTCCGACCAGGAGCTGGTGCCTCCCCGGACACCCCTCCGCCCCACACCGCCGCCCAGCCCTCGTGCTTGTCCCGCTCCCCGGCTTTGCCTCGTTCCCCCATATGCCAGAGGAGCCCCTGGTTACCTCGCGGCATCTCGGAGGAGCCGCTTGGACATGGCGACCTCCGAGCTGCTGGTCCGGGGACCTGCCGGCGGGACCAAGCCCTGTTTTGGTGTCGGGGGTGGCGAGTCAGGGGGTGGGGGGTCCCTCAGCCCCGGCTGGAGATTTCCAGGTGCTGGGCTGGGGTGATTGGGCTCCTCCTCATCCCTCGGGTCAGCTCGTGGGGCTGTATTTTTATTTATTTCCCCTTTTTTACGGACAAGCCACACCATTAAGTGTCCCAGTCCAGGACCAGTTTAGGTTCTGACTCCGACCCAGCGCGTCGGAGAAACGCGGAAGGTCCTTCCTGAGGCATAAACACCTTTTCCCGTGAGTTCCCCCCTTGGAGCTCGATGGGTTTTGAACCGCAGCCCGGCTCCGGACGCAGGAGGGGAGGAGGTGACGTGGAGGGTGATGCCATTGCGTAGCCTGGAAGCGCCGCCAGATGATCCGGCTCTTCCAGACACCCAGCCCCGAGCTTGGCTTCCCACCACCGATGGTTTTGGGGGGCCGAGGGGTTTGTGTCTCGAGCTGCCCTTCGCCCCTTGGTGAAGTTTGGGGGCGCTCAAAGCCTTGAAGCAAGAAAAGTCCGCGGGGACGATGAGCTCTGAGGGCTCGTGGGTCCTTCCCCCGGGGTGCTCGTGGTCCTTCCCTGGGTCGTGCTCGGTGATGGGCCAACGAACCTCCTGGGCTGCGGCTTTGCTTCCCCTCGCCACAGCGGGACGGCAGCAGCAGTGGTGTCTCTCGTCCCCTGAGAACCTCTGGCCACATCTGGCGGAGCTTACCTCCTGCCACCCACCTTCACGGCTTTGCCGCCTCCCGGGACGCGGCCGTGGAGCTCGGGCTCGAGGACAGAAGCGGTTTCCCGTCGCCCGCGTGGTCGTTCCCGTGCGTTTCGAGCCCCCTCCCCGCCTCTGCCCGGGGTCACGGGCTTTGCCGCGGCGCTCGGCGTCTCTGCGGCCCGCTGCGGTCGTGGCCGCGCTGACGGCTCTCTCGCCCCTCTCCAGGACAGCAGCGATGAAGCACTGTTTTTACAACGAGACCGTGGGCTTCTTCTACAACAACAGCCGCAAGGAGCTGACCACCTACTGGAGGACGAAGGACGTGCTGGTGGTCGCCCTGGGCCTGACGGTGAGCGTCATCGTGCTCCTGACCAACCTGCTGGTCATCACCGCCATCATCATCAACCGGCGGTTCCACTACCCCATCTACTACCTGCTGGGCAACCTGGCGGCCGCCGACCTCTTCGCCGGCATCGCGTACATGTTCCTCATGTTCCACACGGGGCCCAGGACGGCCGAGCTCTCCCTGAAGACCTGGTTCATCCGGCAGAGCCTGCTGGACACCAGCCTGACGGCCTCGGTGGTGAACCTGCTGGCCATCGCCGTCGAGAGGCACCAGACCGTCTTCACCATGCAGCTGCACAGCAAGATGTCCAACCAGCGCGTGACGATCCTCATCTTCTGCATCTGGGTGACGGCCCTGCTGCTGGGGCTCATCCCGTCCTACGGCTGGCACTGCCTCTGCGCCCTGGAGAAGTGCTCCAGCATGGCGCCGCTCTACAGCAGGAGCTACCTGACCTTCTGGGCCATCTCCAACCTCGTCATCTTCCTCATCATGGTGGTGGTCTACACGCACATCTTCATCTACGTCAAGCGGAAGATGATGCGCATGTCCAAGCACACCAACTTCCACCCTCGCTACAAGGAGACCATGATCAGCCTGGTGAAGACGGTCACCATCATCCTAAGTAAGTCGCCCCGCTCTGTCCTGGGTGGGTGGTGGCGAGGGGCCGCGGCCGGTGGCAAGGGGCAGGGAGGCGTCGGGCTCTTCCCCTCGGGCAGCGACGAGGGAGACGGGTCCGGGTGGGACGGGGGGTCCCTTTGGGCGCAGCAGCAGCTCTTTGGTGACCTCGGCTCAACGTGGAACCGGAGCAGCGTGGTGGAACTGGGGGGGCTTTAAGCAGCAGCACTTGGTCCATCCTTTACTGGAGGCAGCGGCCGACGTTACGCGGCGGTGGGGGAAGAGCGAGGGAGCCGCGTCCAAATTCCTCCCGGTTCCCTGAACTCTGCTCAGATCCGTGGTTTATTTTTTCCGGAGCGGCTCAGCGCCGGGTCTCAGCCTGCCCCCGGCAGACCCGTGGCCGGGAGCGCTCAGCTCCAGGGCTCTCCTGCCGAGCGCCAACCGCCGGCAATAAATCACCTCACCCGCGAAACCGCGTCTTCCCAGCCGGCCCCAGCCCGGGCTCGCGGTCACAACCAGTCGCCTGCAAATCTCTCCTGATAAGCGCAGAATTCGCCCCGTCAGGGAAAGCTCGGCGCTGCAAACAAAGAGGGCTCCGGGGCGGGTGCTGGGCTGGGCGCCGGGTCCCCGCTCGGGGCCGGCTTTGCTGGGTCCTGTTGTAACTTGTGAGCGTGGAAAGCCGGCGTTTTCTGCCCGTTCCTGCCCTTCCCGTGTCGCCTCCTTCCCCGCCTCGCAACCCCTCCCGCTGCCCCGGAGCTGGTCGGACGCTGCCCGGAGCGTCAGCGGGGGCCAAAAAAATAATTCGCTCCATAAATGTGGTGTGGTTTGAGGCGGACAGAGGAGTTTTGTCCCCCTTCGGGGTCACCTTGTGGCGTCAGCCCCATCTCACGGGGCTTCGCCGCGGCCCCAAGGAGCATCGCCCAGGGTTGGGGGATCCCTTCCCTGACCCCCCTCCCAGCGCCGGGCTCGGGGGAGCCGCCGCGGTTTGAGGGAGTTGAGGTTCCTCAGTGGTTTCTGAGGAACCTGATGATGTGGAGAGGGGAGGGAGGAGGAGGAGGAGGATGAAGAAGTTGCTCAACCTCTGGGGAAATACGTTTCTACTTGGACTTGGCGAGCAGCACGCAGCGACCGCAGAGGTTGGTGGGGTGTTTTTTTTTTCCGCTCCCCGTGAAAGCCTTGGTGTAATTCCTCCTCCACCCTCCTCCTTCCTCGGCAAACTTGGACTCTGCGCCGGGGAGGGCTTGGCGCCTGACGCAGCGGCGGGCGTAGCCGACCTGGAAACCAGTTGAAAGTCCAAGGTGCGCTTGGAAACCAGTAGGAAGCTTTCCCACGTGGGGGGTGATGGTGACGGGACTACGGGGCAGGGCCGGTGGTGCCCGCGCGGGGTCAGAGCAAGAGGTGAGGTGGCTCCTGAATACTTCAGCATCCGCGAAGGAGCACAAAATCAGCCGGATTTGCAGGAAAGGGCCCCAAAATTTCTTGGGTACCTCTTTGGTTCCCCCCCCTTCTCATCTTGAATGTTCCTCTGGCTTTACTCAGAGCCCCCGGGAGCCAGGAGTGCGAAAAACCGGCTAAAAACGTTCCCTCGCGGAGCAGGGAGGTCCCTTCCCTGCAGGGTCGCCCCGGGGAGGAACCGGTGTTTGGCGCGTTGGCCGAATTTCAGGGGGGTAAAGTCGCGCCTGGGAGCATGGGGAGAGCTGCCTGGCCCCGGTGCGGTGGCCGCCGTGACAGCGGGCAGCAGGGTTGGCCGGAGTGAAAAGGGTGAAGGGAGGCAGTGGCCTGAAAGACCAGGAGGGTCCCCCCCAGGAGGGTCCCCCCAGGTGCCCAGGAGGGTCCCCCCCAGGAGGGTCCCCCCGGGCACCCAGGAGGGTCCCCCCCAGGAGGGGTCCGTCCAGGAGGGTCCCCCCAGGAGCCCACGAGGGTCCCTCCAGGAGGTCCCCTCAGGAGCTCCTCTGACTTGTCACCCCCGCAGCATTTTGCTCCAGGACAGCTTTAAACTTGGCACCTCCGGCCGTCATTCTCTCCGGGGGTCTCCTCCACCCCCTCCCCGAAGCCGCGGCGGGCTGCAGCTCCTCTGCTCCAAGATCCAACCTCGATCCTCCAGAGCCCCGTTGACGTCACCCTTCCAACCCCGACCGTCAAGAGGGTTGGAGAAGCCGCGGGCACCTCCCTCCCCGCGCCGCCAACCTGCAATTATCCCTTTGCCAACAAGCTTTGCGGGTGGTGGCAGGAAGGTGGCTTGGGACGGGCGGTGGAGCCCGGCCAGCTCCAGCCCGGCGTTGGCCAGCTCCTTCCTTGGCTGTTTGCTGCTCGGCGCGTAACCGGGTGAGAATCCGCCCCCGGGCGTTGGCCAAGGCTCCGCCGAAGTCATGCCTGGGCAGCAGGGATGATTTTCCTCCCGATGCGTCACTGCTGTTCCCCTTTCTGGAGGGAGCGGCGCCTGAGGAGGAGCCGTGGATGGTTCATCCGCGCTCCAACCGCAGCGGTGGGAGGAGGCGGGGGAGAAGCGAGAGCTCGAGGGGGTGGTGCTGGGTGGGGAAAAAACCCCATTTCCTCCATTTCTTGTGTTGGCTGGTTCAACCCGCGGGTTTTCTGCCAAGGAAAAATACAAATTTGGTTGGTTTCCCCTCATTTAACCTTTTCCGCAGGATAAACCACCCCTGAGCCCACCCGAGCGCCTTCGCGGCGAGCGACCGGGCAGGACCGGGAACCCGCTGTCGTCTCTAACAGGTTCTTCTCTCCGCAGGCGCCTTCGTCATCTGCTGGACGCCAGGCCAGGTCGTGCTCCTCCTGGACGGGTTGGGCTGCAAGAGCTGCAACGTTCTGGCAGTGGAGAAATACGTCCTCCTGTTGGCCGAGATCAACTCGCTGATCAACGCCATCGTCTACTCTTACCGGGACAACGAGATGCGAAGCACCTTCCGGAGGATCCTCTGCTTCCTGTGTTACCGCAACTCCAAGTACACCCCCACGGCGGTGAAGTTAAACGCCGCCGACCGCAGGACGCTGTCGCAGAACGGCCACTTCACCGTGGATTCCTCCATCTAAGCTCTCGAGCCGCAGGGTGGAGGCGGAGGGCGACCGGCCTCGGAAGCGGGAGAGACTCGGCCCTCGGGTTCGGCAGGACGTCGGTCATCGCCGTGGTCCTTTGAAGGAGCTGCTGGATGGGCCAGACACTCTTTGAGGTTCCGACGCGGAGTCGATGGAATTCAGCAGCTCCAGAGGGGTGGGCGATGTCCGGTGGGAACCTCTCCACAAGCACAAGGGTATTCCCAGTCCCTCAGCGTTACGGCCTTTGGGAAAGACTCATCCCAGCGTGTTCCAAGGGCTCTTCCAAGAGGAACCTGCAGGAGCTGCTTCCTGAGAAGCACCTTCCCGCGTCTCCGCTGAATCTCGGAGGGTTCTGGGTGACGGAGGGTGGCCGAGGAGCCCCTAATTCCTTCCCAAACGGAGCCTGGTGGTCGTGTCCATCCTCTGCTAAGTGACGCCGCGTGCTGTTCCCGTGGAGTGAGTCGCGTCCCCGTTGACCCAGCCCACTCCGCACTGGGAGCCCTGGGGGACGGGTTTGGGGCGGGGGTTCCCAGGGCAGCAGTTTTAATGTGTGGTTCGTGCCTTACCAGCCCAAGTAACGCGTCAGGAGCCCGTTCCAAGGGTCCTTCTCTCGGCAAAGCACCGGAAGCAATTAGCAGTATTAATTAATAGAGCACAGGCAGGGTGGTGGTTCTGAGCCCCTTTGCCGTGTCTGAGGGGCGACGTAACCCGCCGGAGGGGGGCAGAGGCTCCGCTGGCCGAAGAACCTTCATGGCTGAGGAAACCCAAACGCGTCTCCAGGTTTCCTCCACGCTCGGACGGGGTGAAGGTGCCGGTGACAACCCGGAGCCTCTGTGAGAGGCGAAGGCAAGGCAGGGTTGGGAATATCGTCTACATTTATAATTTCAGGGTGTTTTTTAAACCAAACAGCCCTGTTGTGTCTCCTGGATGGACTAAAACAGGCGTGGAAGATGGTTCCCTCCTCTGTGTCCCAGAGACTTGTTGAATAAATGTTTTGTCCTGGGTTTTAGAAATGGGAATTGTTGGAATTTTTCCCCACTCTGAAGCTCTTGGAGAAGCCACCAGTGGGGGGCTGGGGGGGGAATGGGCCTTCCTGCTTGTGTCCCTTGTGCCGTGACGCTCAAGAGAACTGGAGGAGAAACTTCCAGCGGCCAGAGCAGCCAGACTGGGCTGGTTCGGGGCACCCTGGGCAGGCTGGAGCGAGGGGCCGAGGGGCTACCAGGGCAAGGGCCGGCTCCTGCCCTGGGGTCCTGCCAAGCCCCGGCACCGCTCCAGGCAGGGGGAAGAGCAGCTGGAAAGTGCCCGGGGAAAAGGCCCCGGGGGCCAAGAAGGGCAACGGGCTGCGGGCTTGTGCCAGCCCTGGGGTGGGCAGCAGGAGCAGGGCAGGGCTGGTGCCCCGGCACTGGGGGCACTGGGGAGGGATGCCCTGGAGTGCTGGGTCCAGTTTGGGCCCCTCCCTGCCAGAAGGACCTGGAGGGGCTGGAGCATGTCCAGGGAAGGGTGGGAAATGCGGAAGCTGATGCTGGTGGGGGGTCGGTCCCAGCCTGGTTTCCCCGGGGTGGCTGCGTGAGGGGCCGCCTTTGGGTGTGAAGGAGTCTTGGAGATGACCCTGGGCTCCCAAAGGAACTGCCATTGGGTTTAATGCCCAGTTGGGTCTTTAATAAGCTGGAGACGTTGTTCCCTGAGGGACCTGGCGAGAAGCCCGACCGCATCAGCCCCAAACACAGGCTTTGACTCTTGACCGCAGCCTCTTGGCCCTTTATGATCACCAAAACCAGTGCCAAACCAGTACAAACCCTAAAGACCCATCCTGTGGTTTCGTGCGTGATGTCGCAAAGGAAAACAGTGACTGATCAGTGTAAGGAGGAGGAAAAGGTCCCAAACCTTGAATGGAGCTCGTTGGGGTGATGGTGGCACCCACCAGGAACAGCAGCGGGTGCCTGGGGCTCCGCCAGGACGTTCCTCTTCCCCGGTGACTCCAGCCCCCAGCAACTTCTGGTTGTTTCCAGCTGTAAAAAAGGAGAGAGCAGGAACTGAGGAGTCGCAGAAATGGGATGGGAAGGGGCTGTTTGCAGGGAAGTGGGGAAGGAAACGGAGAAATGGCTTTTGGAGGGTCATCACTGGATTCATCGAGCTTTTTTGGAGAGAAAACTTCCCTGGAATTAAAGCATTGGGGGTTTTTTGAGGTGGGCGAGATGGTTCGTGGGGTGGGAGGGAGGAAGAGACACCCAGGAACCGTTTGGAAGGGATCAAGCAGGGGCCAAGCGGGAACACCCAACGTGATCAAAGACGGACGGCGCGGGTCCAGGAATGAGGGGTCGCGCCTCGCCGACTGGATGGAATTCCGGGAGCGAGCTGCTGCCAACAGTAACATGGATCGTGGCGGGGTCGGAGGGGGAGGGCAGCGCCGGGGACGGACAGCGCGGGGACGGACGGACGCCGAAAGTTTATTTTATGGAAGGGGAAAAAAAAGCGTTTTAAGAGGAAAAGCTCAAGGCGCAGGAAGAGGAGTAAGGGGGGAAAGGGGCTCCCCACCCAGGTCTGTGTGGTGATCCCCAGTGGGGAGATGGCTTGTGGGGGCGTTGTTCTGGGTGGAGGTGGGGAGTGAAGGCTGGGGTTGCAGCATGGGATTGGCACGAGCATGGCTGAGGTGGTTTAGGAAAGATTCAACCAGGGCAAGGGCCAGCTCCTGCCCTGGGGTCCCACCAAGACCCGGCACCGCTCCAGGCTGGGGGAAGAGCAGCTGGAAAGTGCCCGGGGAAAACACCCCAGAAGCCAAGAAGGGCAACGGGCTGCGGGCTTGTGCCAGCCCTGGGGTGGGCAGCAGGAGCAGGGCAGGGCTGGTGCCCCGGCACTGGGGGCACTGGGGAGGGATGCCCTGGAGTGCTGGGTCCAGTTTGGGCCCCTCCCTGCCAGAAGGACCTGGAGGGGCTGGAGCGTGTCCAGGGAAGGGTCTGGAGAACGTCTGAGGAGCAGCTAGGGGAGCTGGGGGGGGTTGAGCTGGAGAACAGGAGGCTCCGGGGAGACCTTCTGGCTCTCGACAACTCCCTGACAGGAGGGTGGAGCGAGGGGGGCGTCAAGGTGGGTGGTCAAGGTGGGGGTCAAGGTTGGGGTCAGGCTCCTTCCAAAGTGATGGGACCAGAGGACCCGTCCTGCAGTTGCCCCAGGGGAGGCTGAGGTTAGGCCTGACATCAGGGACAGGCGAAGGCGGCTGCGCGAAGGGCGGGCTCCTCGCACGGCATTTAAGTGCGTGTTTGCATATTGGGCGCGTTTATTGCCCGCCTAATTAGAGGGCAATTAGCGGGGAGCCACAATGACGGGGCGGGCGGCGCTAGGACCCAGCGTGCGGCGCCCGCAGGGGGCGTGGCCTGCAGGGCCAGGCGGCGCTAGGACCCAGAGCGGGCCCCCGCTGGCTCCGCCCCCAGCGTGCGGCGGCGGCGCGGGGGGCGTGGCCTTCAGGGGGCGTGGCACGTCGCGACGCGCGGGGCGGGGCGGGCCCGGCGGCGGCGGCGGCAGGGGGTGCTGGCTGCGGACGCTGGGCCCTGTTGTGTGGGAGCCACCGGGGCTGCCCGGCCGCGGCGGACCGGTCTCGGCGCCCCCCGCCATGGAGGATCCGTCGCGGCTGCTGGCGGCGGCGGCAGCAGCAGCAGCGGCGCACGGAGCTGGGGTGACCCTTCCCGGTGGAATCCCGCCGCCTCCGCCGCCAGCCACCGGGGATCCGGCCGCCGCGCCCCCACCGGGGCCGCCGCCGCCTTCCGCGCATCACGATACAGGCGACGTGCTGCAGCAGATCATGGCTATCACCGACCAGAGCCTGGATGAGGCCCAGGCCAGGTACGGCCGGGCCCGGCCAACGGGCCGGGAGAGGCGGGGGGCGGAGCGGGGCCGCCGGAGCCGCTCCGTACCGGCCGCCTTCCCGCGCAACCCGGCGCCGTGACTCAGCTGGACGCGGTGTGGGGGCGGGAGGACACGCTCTGCCCCGCCGCACCGGTGCTTACCGGGGCGGGTGGGGAATCGCCCTCCGGAGGCGGAAAGTTGCGCGTCCCCTCCCCGGTTCCCGGTGTCGCCGTGTCCCAGGCGGGACGAGCTCTAGCACCGGGAGGACCCCCGCGGTTCCTCGGGTTTAATTGTTCGCTTCTCCACCCTCCTCGCTGCTGTGAGGAACGGGCCGGGGATGTCAACACGGAGACTCCCGGTGGCACCGGGATTGTCCCACCGGCACCGGCAACACCGGGGGCAGCGGCTGCCCTTGAAGTTCGCTGGGGAGGGGAGAGGAACCGGCGCTCCCACACGGGCCGAGGGGCTCGGGGGGCTCCTCACCGAGTTTAACGGTGTTCAAAGGACAACAAACAGTGCCGGTTCTTGCCCCCCCAAACCGGGGGCGCCGGTTCTTGCCCCACCCGGAGCACCGGTTCTTTCCCCCTGTCGGGCGCCAGTTCTGGCCCCGTCACGTCGCTTCTTCCCTATCGCGTTGACTTGGTTGGCCAAACCCTCCAGCTTTCACCCCAATTCAGCACCTTCTGGGGCATCCTCCTTGCCCCAGCGAGGTCTAATTAGCCCTAATTAACTGCTGGGCCCCTCCGGGGTGGGCAGCCCCTGCCACGAGGCCGTTGGAGACACCGAAGAGCTTCAGAAAATTAGGTAAAACGGGTTTTCTGGCCTTTTTTTTGTTGGTTTTTTTTTTTTTTTGCCCCGCTTGAGGCAGTGCCACCCCTGGGGGGGCCTGATAAAACCGGGCTGTTTTTTTAATCCCCGCCTAAAATCGAGCCTGTCTGGGGCACGCCCGTTACCGAGAGGAGGAAATAAAACGGTTAAAGCCGTCGGGGCGGGGACGGGCGAGACGCGGGGCGCGAAGCGCGGGGTTTCCCAGGCGTTATTTTTCTTCGGGCGCGGTGGTGGCTCCTTCCGACGAGGGTTTTGTAAAGCCCGACTTTAAAACTCGGGGGAAACTTAGGTGGACGGTGGGGGGGGGGGTTAATTAACAGACGCTGCTCAAGCGGCCCCGCGTTCGTTAGCGCCGGCTCCGGTGTCTCCGCTGGACCCAAACAGGGCGGTTGGGCCCCGCCGGGGGTTCACTCGCTCCCCGCCCCGGTCGGATGCGGACAATAGGCGGCCCCCGGCCGCCGCCACCGCCGTCTTTGTTCTCCGGCTCTTTGGGCTCGAGACCATCAAACATCGACGGAGCTGACGGCGTTTGACGCTGGTGGCGGCAACGGCCCCGTCCGGCGGCCTTCGGCCTCGGCGAGTTGGAGGGCACCGAACTCCGGCGTTTGCGCCCTGCCCCGGGGATTTGCCCGGATCTCGGAGTCACCCGACGCAGCCGGAAACGTCGCCCTCGAAAACCGCCGGCGGTTTGTCCGGGAAACCGCGATGACCCTCTGGGCGCTCCTTCTCCATCGGGCGGAAAAAACCGCGCGGGAGCGTGGGAACAGCGGGATTCTGTGGCGACGCGGCGAGTTTTCCGGGGTTCTGCCTCCCGCCGCTCGGCGTCGGCTCATCCATCCCTTCTTCCCCCGCAGGAAACACGCCCTGAACTGCCACCGCATGAAGCCGGCGCTTTTCAGCGTGCTCTGCGAGATCAAGGAGAAAACGGGTACGTTGGCGGCCCCCGACCCTCCGCGGCAGCTCGACGGCTGGGGAATGCGGCCCCCGCTTTCCCCCGAGCCATCCGACGGCTTAAAATGCTTTAATTTTGGGGGGTTCCATTGTTTTTTCCGCTTTGGAAGCGTTTTTTTATGCTGGTCGGGAGAAAACGCTGATTTTTTCACAAGTGTTTTTGGGGGGGGGGTTGGTGGTAAAAAAATCCATGAATTGGAGGTTGGATCCCTCAGGAATCCGGAGTGATCCGCTGCGTCCTGACACTCTTTTTTTTTTTTTTCCTTTAAGGAATCGTCTCCACATTGATAAATAACTGGGTGACGGAGGGCAGAAGGCGGGACGTGGGGACCTTGGTGGGGGACAACTGGGTTTCCAGTTGGGGTCACCCAGTATGTGCTGGTCCAGCGGGTGAACGTTGGGTTTCGAGGTGGTGCCCGGTTCCCTCTGGCTCCCCGGGGCCGTGGTGGTTCCGTCCATCCGTCCTTGGAGGGTCGTTGGTCTTCAGGGGGGTCTTTGGTGTCTCCTTTCCCCCCCGGTGGCCGTGCTCTGCCCCATGTTGGTGGGACCGGTGCCTCCTCCAAGCTCCGCCTTGGCAGCCGGCTCTGTTTTGCGCTTGCTGGTTCCCAGACATCTGTCAGTCCGTCCCTCCCTCGTGGACATCACGGGGAGCTGATGTTACGACCCCGAGAGCGCAAGGTTTGGGGCTCCCAAAGCTCCAGAGTCGCTTCCAAACACCTTCCTCCTCGTCTTCGCTCTTCGTTGGGTCGTTCGCGATCAGCCGCGAAGGGGCCCCACGACCCTCCCCGAGAGCTCATTAATTCCAGCGATAATTAAAATAGATTTGGGCCACCTTTAATATTTTATTCAGACCCTCTCACTCCCCCCGCAATGATTTTAATTGTTTTTAATTGCGTTTTATACCTGCTGGAGGAGGGGGCAGCTGAGCCCACGCACCGCCGAGGTTTTGGGGCAGTTGGCGGCGTTTCCAAGGTTGTGCTGGTCAGGTCCCACCTCGACCGTCCCAGTTAAAGACAGGGCCTGTTAAAGACTCATTTTGGTGCTGAATTCGACATTTTGGGGTTTTTTGGGGTCGGGAGGTGTTGCTCGGGGCGGGGCGGGTGGGTTTCTCCCCTCTCCCGGCCCGGGGCAGGATGGTGTTGGCAGTGTCGGTGCAGCGAGGGTCAGGGTTTATCGCATCTCATCCTTCCCCCAGCGCGCTGCTCGGTCACTGGGCGCCTTGTCCGGGCCGAAGGACACGGTTCCTCCTTGCTGAGGTTCTCCTGAGCTTTTCTCTTCTGTCTCCATCCCGGGCCGCGTCTGGCTGGGACCAGTTGAACCAGCAGCGCCAGCGTCCGCTGGACTGGGAGAGCCACAGTGCCGGCTCTGCCCGGTGCCATCGTGCTGAGGAGGGAAAACCTGGTCGGGAAGGCGAGTTGGGGCACGGCGATCTCGTACGGTTCATTCCAGAACTGCGACTCGTTAATTAATGAGATGTAAATAGATTGCAGTGATTGCATTTGCATATGGAGTGCGGCACCTTGGGTTGCGCTGGGTTTTAATTGAGGGTTAATTAGAAATGATGGGAATTTCATTTTGCTGGGTGTAATTAGGTGATGAAGATCTGGGAGGTTGCATGACGTTCTCCTCGATACCCAAAGATTATTGACCGTGTTCTCCGTGCGGCCCACGGGATCTCTCCAGCCTTTCAGGGTCAGGGAGGGGCTTTTCCTGACATCCGGAAACATGACTGGTTTGACTGGGAAGGACTTTACCGTCACACGAGGCCGTTCTCAGTCGTACTTAAGGCACGGACTGTGCCAGAGCTCTGGCCTCTGCGCCTCCACTCTGAGCCGTGAGGCTGCAGAGAGTTGTTGGGGTGGGAAGAGCTGGGAGCTCCTCCAGTGCCACCAGTGCCCCAGCACTGCCAGGTCCCCACTGAGCCCTGTCCCCCAGCACCACCTCCACCCGGCTGGGAAACCCCTCCAGGAATGGGGACTCCACCACTGCCCTGGGCAGCCTGCGACAGGCTGGGACAACCCCAACGGGACAGAAATGGCTCCTCAGGGACAGCCTCAACCTCCCCTGGGGCAACTGCAGGACGGGTCCTCTGGTCCCAGCACTGGGGAATGAGCCCAGCCTTGACTCCAACCTCCTTTAGGTGGCTCCAGAGAGCCAGAAGGTCTCCCCGGAGCCTCCTGTTCTCCAGCTCAACCCCCCCAGGTCCCCCAGCTGCTCCTCAGACTTTCTCCAGACCCTTCCCCACGGTCTACAGACCCTTCTCTGGACACGCTCCAGCTCCTCCAGGTCCTTCTGGCAGGGAGGGGCCCAAACTGGACCCAGCACTCAAGGGGATCCCTCCCCAGTGGCCCCAGGGCAGGGGCACCAGCCCTGCCCTGCTCCTGCTGCCCACCCCAGGGCTGGCACAAGCCCGCAGCCCGTTGCCCTTCTTGGCCCCCGGGGCGTTTTCCCCGGGCACTTTCCAGCTGCTCTTCCCCCAGCCTGGAGCGGTGCTGGGGCTTGGCAGGACCCCAGGGCAGGAGCCGGCCCTTGCCCTGGTTGCCTGTTGGCCACACAACGGTCGATGGTATTTTCCTCATTTCCAGTTTCTTGAGGCTCACTGGAGCCCACCAGCCCCAGTCCTCTCTCCCGACTGGGAAGGCGCTTTGTCGAGGCTTTTCAGCAGTCAACTTGAGACGCGCTTCTGTGTAATTGATGATAACTAACGTCTAATTACCATAATTAGACAAGTGACATGAAATTAAGCTGCAGCTGGGAGCTCGACTTCAACCCAAGCTGCTCTGACACGCATCGTGACGGGCACCGAGAGGCGGTTGGCAGAAGCGCTTTGGAAGGCGAAGGTGATGCCACCGCCTCCGCCCTGGAATTGACTCTGGACGGGGTTGGACGGGGGGTTTGATCAAAAAGGTGAAAAGCAAAACCAACCACAAATAGCAAAAAACACCCAACAAACCCCTTTTTTCTGTGGTTTTCTCATGATGGGTGTGTGCGGGCGATGGTTTTTAAATAGTTTTAATTCCCTGACGAGTTTAGGAGGGAGTTGGGCAGCACGAGCGGTGCCCCAAATTATTCTCCTTTGGGGGTTTTTATGGGTTATTTTGCCTACAAAGTGCTGAAAACGCTGATGAACGGGTATGTCCGAGGTCTCTCCCACCCTCGCGCCAGAATTTTGTTACCGATTTTAAATAGATTTTGACGGAATTTCCTACCTGCTGCTGCATCGCCTCCTGGCGCGGCCGAGGGCACCTCTGCGATGTCCCAGCGCGGGGGTCGTGTCCGTCCCTGGGCACAGCCAGTTGTCCCCCCGCCGCGTTCTGTCTGTCCGTCCTGAGCTTTACGGGCCGCTAAAATAACCCCTAAACTCACACGGCCTCAACGTGGGGTTCCCCGACCCCGACAAGGTGCCGTTTGCGGCTCCGTTAAACGCTCCCTCGTCGGTTTGGTTTGAGCTGGAGCCCCGCGGGGCGTCGGGGCGCTTTGCCGGCGGACGCTCCTCCCCGTCCGGACCTCACTAACGTGTCGATTCCCTCTTTGTGTCCACCCAGTGTTAAGTATTCGCGGTATTCAGGAGGAAGATCCCCCAGACGCTCAGCTCATGCGACTAGATAACATGTTGCTGGCGGAGGGCGTCTCCGGGCCCGAGAAAAGAGGAAGAGGAGGACCGATGGCTGTAGCAGCAACATCAGGTGGCTGTCCAAATGACAATAGCATTGAGCACTCTGACTACAGGGCCAAGCTGTCACAGATCCGACAGATTTACCACTCTGAGCTAGAGAAATATGAACAGGTGATCTTTCTGCATGGAAGAGTTTTTATCCTCTCAATTACCAATAACCGCTTTTTCCCTTCGGGGTCGGTGGTGAGGACGGGACGGGAAGGCCGGCGAGGTCAGGCGGTTCGGCCGGAGACGCGGCTCAGCGGCGACGGCGAGCGGAAGATAACCGATGTCTCGTTGCTCGTTGTTGCTTTTTAAGAGTAAACGAAGCGGAGAATCCTCGACAGAAAGTTTTTTTTTTTTTGGGGTGGGGGGGGATGGATGTTCTCCGGGGGCAAAAAAAACAACCCAACGCAGGGGGTTATTGTGTTGTGTGTCGATACCACGGTGTGTGTTTTCAGGCCTGCAGCGAGTTCACCACCCACGTCATGAACCTGCTGAGGGAGCAGAGCAGGACGCGGCCCATCTCGCCCAAAGAGATCGAGCGCATGGTCAACATCATCCACGGCAAGTTCAGCACCATCCAGATGCAGCTGAAGCAGAGCACCTGCGAGGCCGTGATGATCCTGCGCTCGCGCTTCCTCGACGCCAGGTACGAGGAAAAGTCGCTGTGGCCCGAGAAAATCCGGGTCCATCATTCCCAGTGTCCACCGTGGCCCGGAAAAACCCCGGTCAGTCATTCCCAACATCCACCGTGGCCCGGGAAAACCCCAGTCCACCATTCCCAACATCGAGAAAACCCCAGTCCGTCATTCCCAACATCCACCGCGGCCCGGGAAAACCCCGGTCCGTCATTCCCAGTGTCCACCGCGGCCCGGGAAAACCCCGGTCCGTCATTCCCAGTGTCCACCGCGGCCCGGGAAAACCCCGGTCCGTCATTCCCAGTGTCCACCGCGGCCCGGGAAAACCCCGGTCCGTCATTCCCAGTGTCCACCGCGGCCCGGGAAAACCCCGGTCCATCATTCCCAGAGTCCACTGCAGCCTGAGCAAATCTGGGTCCGTCATTCCCAGTGTCCACCGCGGCCCGGGAGAACCCAGGTCCGTCATTCCCAGTGTCCGCCGCGGCCCAGAAAAACCCAGGTCTGTCATTCCCAGAGTACACCGCGGCCCAAGCAAATCTGGGTCCATCGTTCCCAGTGTCCACTGTGGCCTGGGAAAACCCAGGTCCGTCATTCCCGAAGTACACCGCGGCCCAAGCAAATCCTGGTCTGTAGTTCCCAGCGTCCACTGTGGCCCGGGAGGACCCTGGTCCATCATTCCCAGTGTCCGTGGAGCAGAAAGATTAACTATTTGCCACCTGTTTTGCTGGCGAGGGTCCACTTTGACCCCAGCATCCATGGAATTCCCTCAGTCCTTAATGTTCTCCCTCAAACCAAGCGTATTTTAGTGGGATAAAGCCCAGCGGGCCGCTCTGCGACACTGTCTGAACGGGACTAACCGCCGTTCTTACAGGCGTAAACGGCGTAACTTCAGCAAACAGGCGACGGAAGTTCTCAACGAGTATTTTTATTCGCATCTGAGCAATCCGTACCCCAGCGAAGAGGCCAAAGAAGAGCTCGCAAAGAAGGGTGGCATCACCGTGTCGCAGGTAGGACGAGTTTTGACTGGAATTCAGTGACTTTTTTTATCCTTGAATAATGTTTTTTTCCCCCACAGTTAAGGACAGGCTCCAGTTGCTGGAGCTTTAACAGGATTTAGGCTATTCCAAAGGGTTTTCTTGCCGTTTTCTGCTTGAAACCCAGTTTAAAACGTCTGCTTTGCTGGTAACTTCCAGGATGAGGGGGTGAGAGCACCCCCAGTTTGGAGATGACCCTCAGTTGGGGGGAGCGTGGAGCTGCTGGAGGGTCGGGAGGCTCCCCCGAGGGCTCTGGGCAGGCTGGAGCGAGGGGCCGAGGGCAAGGGGCCGAGGGGCAACCAGGGCAAGGGCCAGCTCCTGCCCTGGGGTCCCGCCAAGCCCCGGCACCGCTCCAGGCTGGGGGAAGAGCGGCTGGAAAGTGCTCGGGGAAAAGGCCCCAGGGGTCAAGAAGGGCAACAGGCTGCGGGCTTGTGCCAGCCCTGGGGTGGGCAGCAGGAGCAGGGCAGGGCTGGTGCCCCTGCACTGGGGGCACTGGGGAGGGATCCCCTTGAGTGCTGGGTCCAGTTTGGGCCCCTCCCTGCCAGAAGGACCTGGAAGGACTGGAGCGTGTCCAGGGAAGGGGCTGGAGATCGTGGCGAAGGGGCTGGAGACCACAGCGAAGGGGCTGGAGACTGCGGGGAAGGGGCTGGAGAAGGTCTGAGGAGCGACTGGGGGACCTGGGGGGGTTGAGCTGGAGAACAGGAGGCTCCGGGGAGACCTTCTGGCTCTCGACAACTCCCTGACAGGAGGGTGGAGTGAGGGGGGGTCAAGGTGTGGGGTCAGGCTCGTTCCCCAGTGCTGGGACCAGAGGACCCGTCCTGCAGTTGCCCCAGGGGAGGTTGAGGTTGTCCCTGAGGAGCCATTTCTGTCCCGTTGGGGTTGTCCCAGCCTGGCCCAGGCTGCCCAGGGCAGTGGTGGAGTCCCCATCCCTGGAGGGGTTTCCCAGCCGGGTGGAGGTGGTGCTGGGGGACAGGGCTCAGTGGGGACCTGGCAGTGCTGGGGGCACTGGTGGCACTGGAGGAACTCCCAGCTCTTCCCCTCCCCACGCGGGTGTTTGACGCTGTGATTAACATAGTGGAACACCCAGCAGCTGGGTCAAACGCTGACAGCGATCCGTGTCTCCAGGTTTCCAACTGGTTTGGTAACAAAAGGATCCGTTACAAAAAAAACATGGGGAAATTCCAAGAAGAAGCCAATATTTACGCGGCAAAAACTGCGGTGGATGCGACGAACGTGGTGGCACAAGGCAACCAGGCGAATTCTCCGTCTACGCCAAATTCAGGTGAGTTGCCAGCGAAGAGTCCATCTGTGAGAAGGGCTCTAATTATTCCTGTGATAATTAGAGGTAATTAATATCCAGGAATGCTGCTGTTTGAAACGTCATGGGGTTTCTTTTTCATTTAAATAATGGGCTATTCCTCGAGGACTGTTATTAGTGCTTTTCTTTCTCGTTAAAACATGTCCTTTGGTGTTTGGGTGGTTTTTGCAGCTTCCTCGGGCTCTTTCAAGATGACGAACTCCGGCGATTCGTTTCTCAACCTGCAGTCCCTGACCTCCTACCAGAGTTCCCCAGTGGGAGCCAACGTGCAGTCACAGGTCAGTGAGGGGAAAAAAAAAAAAACCCACAAGCTTCCAGATCAACCTCAAACTTTCAATTCCAGACCCTGTAGATGGGACGAACTGGTTGGATGAGGGGGAGTCGCCATCCCTGGAGACCCCCAAAGCCCAACCTGCCCCGTTTCCCCCTTTTCAAGCCGATCTCGCTCCCTAGAAGCAGAACGTGGGGGTCACGGTGTTGGCAAACCCAGTTTAATCCTTCTGCTGGGTCTCTAAATCTAGCTGGATGGTGGAAGGTCTGTGCCTCTGGCCAAGGAGCAGCAGCAGGGAGGCTCTAATTGTGGGCGGTAACGAACCGGCCCAGCACAGCCCCCTCGGGAGCAAGAAGCTGCCGAGAGAACTTGGGGTTCCTGCCAGAAGGCCTGTCCCTGGGTTAAGGGGTGGGTTAAGGGGTCGAAGAAATGGTTAAGGAAATGGTTAAATACTTGAAGAATTAATTACAGAAATAGTTAAGGAATTGCTTGAAGACCTAAAGAAAGGTGTAAAGAAGGAAGTAAAGCCTTTCTGGCCTGGTGCGTGGCGGGAGCAGCCGTGTTTCTGCCCCCTGACCCCAGCTCCCGTTGCAGATGGAGTCCTTGCACCACGTCCTGCACCAGGCGGGACGGTACGAGCCGGTGGTGGGAAACCCCCTGTACTCGACGCAGCGCATCGAGGTGAGACGGGCCAGGCTCCCCCCTCCCAGAACCACCCACTCGGCCGCACGGCCGGCGAGTACCGGTTGGGTTTTACCCCCCTGACAGCTCCGATGCGGGGAGGAAGCGGGAAAAGGGATAAAAAAGCAAAAAGGAATGTTGTTGAATCAGCTTTTCCCTCCTGGAAACTCGATTTAAAACATTGCCTTTGCTCACCACAAAATTTGTGTGTTAATTTTTTGCCCCGTGGCGCTAAGAGCAGCGCCGTGAAATCTCGGGGAGGTTTTACAGGCCACTCGCGGTCTGGGCTGTGCTGGAGCCGAGCCATCATCCGTCCATGTCGAGCTGTGAAAATCCAAAGGTCTGTTTAAGAAAAGATTTGACGAAAGGCTTCGTTTCTCCTCCCCGCAGGCTAACGGCGGCTGGCAGGACGCTCCCACCCCTTCCTCCATCACCTCGCCGGCCGGAGACCCCGGGAGCGTCAATTCCGACGCCTCCAATTAAATTTTTAGGACCTGTCGACGAGAGGAAAGAGGTCGTTAGTGTAATTCGTCACTGTTTTTTTGGCCAATACTCTTTATTTTTACAACTCGACACTAATTACCTCAGACCCCCCCTCCCCGGAGCCAAGGGAAGATGACGGCGACACCACTCTACCTCTCCGCCTCCCGCTGTCGAGTTCTTTTTACTTCAGCCCCGTCGGGATGTTGAAATTAGTTCAAAAAGAACCGGCTTCCTTTTCCGAACCAAATTCATTTTTTTAAAACAAAAAACCCACGGATTTTATGGTAAAGAATCAAGTGGCTCTTCTAGAACTTGGCGCTCGAATTTTACCGCTGGAGAAAATCGACTTATTTTAAGTTCCACGAGGTTTTTTTTACGCTGAAATTTCTGTTCTAGTTGGTAGCTCCTCCCCATTAAAACCTGTTATTGTCATTGTACGCGTCCCCCGTATTGTAATTTTTTTCCCCTATTGTAATTTTTTTGTATAGCAAAATAAGCTTTTTCTTAACGAGAACTCGCTCTGAGCTAATTAATCAGGACGTCGCTTTACCGGAACCCTCCTTGGGTGCCGCTCTCGGGTGGGACCTTCCACGCTCTGTCGTAAATCCCGTTAAATTCTAATTTAATGTCTGGTGAGAAGGAGAGAAAAATACCGCAACCGCCAAACCCACCTGCTTCCCCGGGGAGGAGAAGGTTTTTGGTGCGTTCCTGCAGCTGTTACCACAGAGTCCGCCCCTTTCAGTCGAGGTTTTATCAAAGAATAAACTTCCAAAGCCTTTTTTATTCGGTGATTTTCTCCCCCTCGGCCCCGGGGGAACTCTGAGGGGACGCGGAAAAGGGCGGGAAAAGGGGAGAGCGGGAAAGAGGCCGCGCCGCCTCTGCGCATGCGCCGCCCGCTGACCCGCGGCCTCTGCGCATGCGCGGGCCGCGGGCGGCGCCTTCCCGCCCTGCCCCGCGCCCAGCGCGCGCGCAGGGCGCCGCCATGGGGGAGCCACCGGCCCGGAGCTGCTCGGCGGCGGGAAGCTCCGAACCGGCCGCTGCTCCCCCGCTGCCGTCCGGCGGGTGGGAGGAGGAGGTGAGCGCTGGGGAAGGGCCCGGCCCGGCCGGGGAGGCGGCGGGGAGGCCTCGCTGCAGCCATCGTGACGGTGTTTCCCCTCAGCGTTGCCCCGGCGGAGCCCGCCCTGAGGCGCGAGGTGCGGCGTCAGGTAAGGCAGGCGGCGGGGCTGGGAGCGGGGAGGGCTGGGCGTCATCCCCCGCGGCTGAGCCCTCCGGGAGAAGGGTCCCGGTGCTGGAAGGGAGGGCCGGGGGGCGGAGCGGCCCGGGGAGGCTGCGAGCGGCCGCTCCTCCGCGCTGCTGGTGCGCCGAGCTGGAGAGCAAAGCGCACAGACCGGGCTCGGAGCTTTTGAGCCGCTGGGGAAGCCCCTTCCCTCTCTCTTTCCCCTGCTGAGGGGCTGGCTGGGTCCGTGTTCCTCAGATCCTGAACCCTCAGAGGAGGAAGCGGGTGCTGAGCAGTTCCAAAAGCCGCCCGACGTAACGGCTGCGAGCAAGAAGAGCGTCCATTCCCCGGTGGCTCCAAGGAGAAGATCCCACGAGACTCCCGGCCTCAGGAAAAGCCCCCTGGGACCCAGTCCCAAGAGATCGTCTCCCTGGAGAGGCAGCCCCAGGAAGGAGCCCAACCCGAACTCCTTTAACCTGTCGCCACGGCAGCTCGCCGCCTCTCCCCAAGCCAAGCGTCGCTCCTGGTGTCGCTCGAGCCTGAAAGGAACGAAACGCCGCAAGTCGCTGCCTCCGGTTCACCAGGACGTCACCGGTTCGCACTCCACTTCCCCCCGCCTTTAGCACTCTCTCACCCCAGAAACTTGTAGGGCCCCCGGCAGCAGGTTGGAATTGAATTTCCTGGGATGGGCTTTAGGGGGATGGCGGCAGAAGCCGCTGGCTGCGGGCTCAGAGACCCGCGTTAATGGCTCCGCCAGAGCCCTCTCTGCCTTTTTGTTCCCATGGCAGAGGCTGAAGCGAGACTTTTCCTCCTTTTTGCTGACAAAACAAGCAGCTTGTGGCACCTTTCAGGACGTTTCAGCTGGTTGGAGCTTGATGGGAATTTAATTATTCTTGGCTCTGTTTTTTTTATCCAGAATTAAGCAAATCGATTAGCCTCGAGCTGCCGGAGACAGAGCGACTTTCCGTGCTGCTCCTGTCCAGTTTCCAGGTAAAAAACCCCTTTTTTATCAGCGAATTACTCTCCTCTTGCCTTTTTCCTACCTCATTCCGGTTTGTGAGGCATTGGGAGGGAGAGACCCTCCTTCCCCCACAGATCCTCCCCCCAGCTTCGCCACGCAGGGGGTGAGGACCTTCCTTCCACCTCCTCGTAGTTCTCCACGCAGAAGCTCGAGCACATCTTGCAGCAGAGCGATGGCTTTAGCCCCGAGGCCTTCAGAGCCCACGGTGAGGGTGACAGACCCTGAACCCTGCCCCGTCCTCTCCGGTGGGACCAGCGCCGCGGGACTGGGGGGTTTCGCGATGTTTTGGTTTGGTTTTGCTGTCCTCTCCAGCGTGCTCACTCTCCGAGGACCTGAAGCGCTACATGCAGAAGCTGAAGCGGGATGGGACGCTCAAGAGCTGTGTGGAGGATCCCAGTGGGTGAGGCCCAGCGCTCGAGGGGGGTCCCAGTGCTTTGTTGGGGGGGAGAAGGGGCAGAGAACCAATGGGGAAAGGCCGATGTCCAGATGTGCAGCAGGTTTTGGGGGTGAAACTGGGCCTAGCTCGGGGCTCCTCAGCCCCGCAGAGACACGGAGCTGCTGGAGCGGGGCCAGAGGAGCCCCGGGGATGGCCCGAGGGTGGGACCCCTCTGCTGGGAGGAGAGGGGACAGAGCTGGGGGGTCCAGCGGGAGCAGAGGAGGCTGCGGGGAGACCTTAGTGCAGCCTCCCGGGGCTTCGAGGGGCCTCGGAGAACGCTGGGGAGGGGCTTCTGAGCCAGAGCTGTAGGACCAGGGGCAGTGGTTTAAACTGGGAGAGGGTGGGTCTGGACTGGGCCTGAGGAAGAACTTCTCCAGCGTGAGGGAGGGTGGGGAGACCCCGGCCCAGGTTGCCCCCAGCGGTGGGAGAAGCCCCACGGCTGGCCCCGTCCCAGCTCAGGTTGGCCCTGGGGGCTCTGGGGCAGCTGCTCCAGTTGCAGGGGGGTTGGACTGGGGGAGCTGGGAAGGTCCCTCCGACCCCAAACCCTCCCGATGTCCCTGTTGCCAATGGCTGATCCCTCTGGACCAGCTTTACCGGGACCGAGGAGCCTTTTCTCCTCTGTGTTCTGCCGCTCGAAGCCGCTCGACCCCCCGTGGGGGACGGCTCGATCTCCCCGCATGGCCCCGACCTTCTTGCTGGGCTTTAGGGTTCTCCTGGACTCAGCGCTGGACGAGTCGGTGGCCCAGGTGAAGGAGTACATGGCCAGGTAGGGGGTCTTGGGGCCGCCTCTCGCCGACAGCTGGTTTGGGTGGGTTTGGTGGTGGTTTGGCTGGTTTTGGGTGGATTTGGCCAAATTTCGGTCAATTTGGCCATATTTGGGTGGATCTGGCTGGTTTGGGTGGTGGTTTGGCTGCATTTTGGTGATGGTTTGGCTGGATTTGGCCAAATTTGGCTATTTTTGGATCGATTTGGGTGGTGTTTTGGGTGGATTTGGCCCCATTTGGCGGTTTTGGGTGGATTTAAGTGGTGGGGTGGGTGGATTTGGCTGTTCTTGGGTGGATCTGGCTGGTTTAGGAGGATTGTGGTGGTGGTTCGGTTGGATTTGGCTGGTTTTCCTCCCGCCCTCTTCCTCCTCCGCAGCTTCGCTGCCGAGTGCCAGGCCTGGGACCAGCTCCTGCAGCGCTACCAGGAGAGCGCGGAGGAAACGTCCAGGTGGGCATCGTGTGTCCCCCCACCAAACCCCGCGCTAGAGCAGCCGGAGGAGGAACCGGCCGCGCTGCCGGCCCTGTCCCGGGGACCCAACGCCGCCGTTTCTGCGCAGGCAGCTGGAGCGGAGCCGCGGCGACGGCGGCCGGGCAGAGCCCCTGCGGCACCTCCAGACCTCCCAGTCCCACGTCCTGGGCTCCAAACCCGACTACCAGCGGATCCTGGATGAGCAGGGGCAGGTCCTGCACTGCATGGAGCTGGTGGTGGGTCCCATCTCCCGCCCCCCGCGGAGAATTCGCTGAGGTTTTTGGTCTTATTTTGGGTCCGGTTTTGGTTCTGCAGCTCGACGAGCTCCAGCAAGCGGTGAAGCTGCTGCAGGTCTTCAGCGAGGACAGCCAGCAGTTCCTCCGGAGCCTCTCGGCGCAGCTGGGTGAGCGCCAGCCCCTCGGGGTGGGGTGAGGGGGGGTCCGGGAGCCTCCGGTGGCCTCGTTAACGGGGACTTCTCCTCCCGGTTCCAGCCAAAAGGACCTTCCGGCAGCTGGAGAACAGCCCCGTGCGGAAGCTGATCGCCGCCCCGCCGAGGAAGGAGCCGCCGCCGGAGGGGCCGGGCGGGGCGGGGGGCCGCGGGCCGCGCTCGGGGCAATAAAGGCGGCGGCGGGAGCCCGGTTGTCCCCGCGCTTCCGCGTTCGAAGGCGCCCGCACCGCCGCTCAGTGGGCGCCGCGCCTGTCAATCAGCGCGCGCCGGCCAATCGGCGCGAAGTGTAAGCGACGCCGCCCAATGGGCTGCTGAGCAGCGTGGGAGGGGGCGTGGCTCTGCCGGCGGCGGGGCGGAAGCGGCGGCCATGGCGGCGGCGGCCGCGGCGGAGGCTCCGCTCACCGGGGTGGCTCTGGCCGCCGCGCCCGAGGCCGCTCCCGCCGGTTGGACCGTGGTGGGTGCTGGCGGGGGCTGGGGGGGGGAAACACACCCACCCCCGGGGCGCCGCCGCTGCCGCCGTCCCGGTACCGGCGGGGCCTGACGGTCGCTGTGTGCCCGCAGATCACCGGCACCGTGGAGGGCGCGGCCGCCAACCTGGGCAAAGGCTTCGGGCACAAGGGCGGCGGGTACCTGTGCGTCAGCACCGGCGGGGCGCAGGTGCGGGGGAAAGCGGGGCGGGAGGGAGCGGGGCCGGGACCGGGAGGACGGGAACCGGTGTGGAGGGCCCGTCCCGGTCCCCTGCAGACGCCTCCCGGCCCGGTGGTGACCGACGTGCTGGTGCTGAGCGAGCGGAGCCCGCAGCCCGCCGGCTACAGCCGCGTCCCCGAGTTCCCGGAGCCTCGTAAGTGGCCCCCGACACCCCGGGGAAGGCGGTGGGGGGGTGGCGTACGGGACAGCGGGGCCCCTCCCCGGTGCTCTCACCCCCCTTCCCGGCAGGAACCGGCCTCTCCCGGAAGAAGCGGCTCTACGTGAAGCTGCAGCCGGCGGACGCCGCCGAAACGGCCGTGCTGGAGCTGCGCCTGAGCGGCCGCAGCAAAGTGCTGCCGCTCTACGAGAAGATCGGGTAGGGGGGACCGGCCCGGTCCGGTCCTTCACCCCCCCCCCGGCCCGGTCCGGTCCGGTTCCCCCCCCCCCCCCGCCCGCCGAACACCCCGTTATTTTCCAGGGAATTGGGGCATTTCGCCCTTTGGTGTAAAAAGGGGCCGGTTCCGAAGCCCGGCCCCGACCCCCGGAGCCTCAGCGCCGGCCTGAGGCAGCTCTCGCTGCACCCCCCAGACTCCCACCCCCCCCGGTAGGTCCCCGTTGGCCGCCCCCGGTCTCGCCTGAACCGGGAACGAACCCGGGGCTCGTTACCGGACGGTCGTTAATTAATGAACGCTCCTTTTCCACAGGGCAGCGGCGGCTCCAGGCAGCTCCGGGCCCGAATCGCTGTACGACACCTCCGGCCTTTACGGCCTCTCCGGTAAAGCGGCTCCTCCGCGCCGTAAAGACCCCAAACCGGCCCCGAACTGGTTTCGTGACCGTCCCAGTCGCTCCCTACCGGAACCGGGGCGGCCGCGGGGGCTCCTCCGCCATGGGGGGCTCCTCCGACTCCTCTCCCGCTTCTCTCGCAGCCATGGACGGGGTCCCCTTCGCCCTCCACCCCCGCTTCGAGAGCAGCCTCAGCGCCGGCCCCACCGTGAGTGCCCCGCGGAGCCGCCGCTTGCCGTCCCGCCTCCGGACTGGTCTGAACTGGGAACGTTTTGTCCTTTTTCCAGCCTCTCCTGGCGGAGCTGCAGGTGAAATCGCTGGCTGACATCGAGAGGGAGGTGAGCGGGGCCGCGGCGGGGCCGGTTCTGCCCTCCTCAGCCCTCCCCGAGCTGGTCCTGACCGCGGGGTTTTGGTTTCCAGTACGATTACGGGTTCGTGGTGGAACGGACGGCGGCTGCCAGGCTCCCACCCGGCGTCTGTTAGAGCTGGGGGCTCCCTCCGGGCTGGAAACTGCCCCCGTGGCTCTGGCAGGGCCGAGCTGCTCCTGCCCGGGTGCGGCTCCGGGGTTCCCGAAGAAACTCAAAACGGTGGGAGAGAAATAAAGGTGTTTTCTCAGCTTTGGGTGAGGGTCATCGGGCCACGGAGGAAAGTCCTGGGCAGCGTTTGTGCTCCAGCAAACCCAACTGGTTTGGGGTGGGAAGAGTTGTGAGCTTCTCCAGTGCCACCAGTGCCCCAGCACTGCCAGGTCCCCACTGAGCCCTGTCCCCCAGCACCACCTCCACCCGGCTGGGAAACCCCTCCAGGGATGGGGACTCCACCACTGCCCTGGGCAGCCTGCGACAGGCTGGGACAACCCCAACGGGACAGAAATGGCTCCTCAGGGACAACCTCAACCTCCCCTGGGGCACCTGCAGGACGGCTCCTCTGGTCCCAGCACTGGGGAAGGAGCCTGACCTTGACCCCAACTTCCAGAGAGCCACAAGGTCTCCCTGGAGCCTCCTGTTCTCCAGCTCAACCCCCCCAGCTCCCCCAGTTGCTCCTCAGACCTTCTCCAGCCCCTTCCCCACGGTCTCCAGCCCCTTCCCCACGGTCTCCAGCCCCTTCCCCACGGTCTCCAGACCCTTCCCCGGACATGCTCCAGCCCCTCCAGGTCCTTCTGGCAGGGAGGGGCCCAAACTGGACCCAGCACTCCAGGGCATCCCTCCCCAGTGCCCCCAGGGCAGGGGCACCAGCCCTGCCCTGCTCCTGCTGCCCACCCCAGGGCTGGCACAAGCCCGCAGCCCGTTGCCCTTCTTGGCCCCCCGGGGCCTTTTCCCCGGGCACTTTCCAGCCGCTCTTCCCCCAGCCTGGAGCGGTGCTGGGGCTTGGCGGGACCCCAGGGCAGGACCCAGCCCTTGCCCTGGTTGCCCCTCGGCCCCTCACTCGAGCCCACCCAGAGCCCTCGGTGGAGCCTCCCGACCCTCCAGCAGCTCCACGCTCCCCCCATCTGGGGGTCATCTCCAAACCAGAGGTGCCCTCACCCCCTTGCCCCGATGCTTGATGAAGATGTCAAGGAGGCCCCAGACGTTGTCGCGGTTCCACTCCTGCGCTCGGGCCCGTTCCGGCCCCCACCAAGCCCCAACGCAGGAAGTTCCGAACACGGTTCAAAATACATCCATTCCCATTTTAGTTACCAAATTCTGTAAACGTTTCCTTCACCATTTCGGGCAGCGCAAAATGCCCAACGGTTGATGGTACCTCCTGGAAACATCAAAACAAGTCAGGTCTGGTTCCACGGGAGTCGGCCGGACGCTTCCCCACGGCCCGTTGCTGAACCGGGAGCCGAGTTTCCTGGTAGAATTCCGGATGGTTCTCGCGGTGGTGAACGGCGGCGGCCCTGGGCGCTGCCCTCGGCGTCGCGCTGCTGGGGGCCGGGACCTCGCGGGGCGCTTCACGAAGGCACTTTGAGCTTTGCGCTCCCCAGCAGGACCTGCAGGATCCGGTCCACGGCCAAGGCCAGGAAGAAGTCGGCCAGCAGCACCTCCGTGATGACCAGTTTGAACTGGGGAAGCAGCAGAGCCCGTCAGTCGCTGCCGTCACCGCGGGCCGAGGCCCCAAGCGCTTAACTAGAGCTTCAACCTCTCCACGGGGAATGCCGGGAGGGTTTCGGGTCCCAGGGACCTTCCCAGCTCCCCCAGTCCAACCCCCCTGCAACTGGAGCAGCTGCCCCAGAGCCCCCGGGGCCAACCTGAGCTGGGACAGGGCCAGCCGTGGGGCTTCTCCCACCTCTGGGGGCAACCTGGGCCGGGGTCTCCCCACCCTCCCTCATGCTGGAGAAGTTCTTCCTCAGGCCCAGTCCAGACCCACCCTCTCCCAGTTTAAACCGCTGCCCCTGGTCCTACAGCTCTGGCTCAGAAGCCCCTCCCCAGCGTTCTCCGAAGCCCCGAGAGGCTGCACTAAGGTCTCCCCGCAGCCTCCTCTGCTCCTGCTGGACCCCCCAGCTCTGTCCCCTCTCCTCCCAGCAGAGGGGTCCCACCCTCGGGCCGTTCCTGGGGCCTGCTCTCCATCCCCTCCACCTCCCTCAGCAGTGTGGCTCCGGGATCTGCGTTACCCTCCACCAAAACCCTTCCGGTTCTTCCGGGGCTCCCCAGGACCAGCCGAGCCCTCTCCCCCAGCCGGGAACGGCGCGGAACCCCGCTCACCTCAGCGGGGATCTCCACCAAACCGAACTGCTCGTTGAACTCCGGCGACGAGCCCGTGAGGAGCCCCACGATGGCCAGCGCCGAGAGGACGATGCTCCACAGCAGCGGCTTGTTCTCCTGCAGGCTCTCCATGAACGGGTGGCCCTGAAAGGCAGCGGGGAGGAAGGGTGAGCGGAGCGGGGACGGAGGGGAGGCCGCGGAGCAACCCGGGACACTTGGCTCCCTCCAAGGCGGTGCCAAGAGGGAGCTTCCCCCCCACCCCGATGAAGCATCGTTTGGGGTTAGAGGAGGACGTCAGGGTGAACTCCTGGACCCTCGTCACGAACGGGCGTCTCCGGGGCGGCGCAGCCTCGACTTGCCTTATAGTTGATGGCGAACGTGGCCATCTGCATGGCCATGGACATGATGTAGACGGTGCTGTTCACCAGGCTGGGCTCAAACTCCTTGTAGAGATCCACAAACTCCTCCTGCCTGCAAGGGGACACGCCACGGACCGGGCTCAGGGTCACCGGGAACACCGAGGGTCCCCCCAAGTGGCCCAAGCCGCCCCCCGGGCAAAACCGGTTGGTTCCCCGACGGGGCTGAGCGCTGTCAGCGCAGGTCACTGGGTTCTTTCCCCCAAAATAAAGATCAAGTGGGGAAAATGAAGGTGTTGGAGGCCTCTGGCCCCCGCCCCGGGACAGCGGCAGGGGGGCAAGCGCCACTCACTTGGGGTGGCTGCGGGCCTGCGCCCCGCGGTACAGGAACACGAGGCTCAGGAAATGCACCAGGAACTGCAGCAGCACCGTCAGCACCGTGTAGAGGTTGAAGATGTTGGGCAGCGGCCGCTCCTTGGACAGAGTCTTCAGAGGCTGCAGGGAAAAGGGACCGGGGTGACCGGCGTGGGGTTGGGCTGCACGAGGCTTCCCAGCGCTCCCGGGACCGGGGGCAAAGCCGCCGGCTCGCGGTACCAGATGGGGCCTTAGGGGAGTGTTGGCCTCGAAGCCGCCGAAATCCAGGGGGACAAAACAACCACCCCTGAGCATGGGGAGTGTCTGCTGGTTAAAGGGAGGGGCACCAGGGCAGGGCTGGTCCCCCGGCACTGGGGGCACTGGGGAGGGATCCCCTGGAGTGCTGGGTCCAGTTTGGGTCCCTCCCTGCCAGAAGGACCTGGAGGGGCTGGAGCGTGTCCAGGTAAGAGTCTGGAGACCGTGGGGAAGGGTCTGGAGACCGTGGGGAAGGGTCTGGAGAACATCTGAGGAGCAACTGGGGGATCTGGAGGGCTTGAGCTGGAGAACAGGAGGCTCCGGGGAGACCTTCTGGCTCTCGACAGCTCCCTGACAGGAGGGTGGAGCGAGGTGGGGGTCGGTCTCTTCTCCCCAGGACCAGAGGACCCGTCCTGCAGGTGCCCCAGGGGAGGTTGAGGTTGTCCCTGAGGAGCCATTTCTGTCCCATTGGGGTTGTCCCAGCCTGTCCCAGGCTGCCCAGGGCAGTGGTGGAGTCCCCATCCCTGGAGGGGTTTCCCAGCCGGGTGGAGGTGGTGCTGGGTGACAGGGGTCGGTGGGGACCTGGTGGTGCTGGGGCACTGGTGGCACTGGAGCAGCTCCCAGCTCTTCCCACCCCACGCAACTGTGCGATTCAGCGACTCGGGAACCCTGGTACGATCACCCTGGAGCAGCCCGCTGTCCCAACGCTCCCCGCTCCGCTCACCTTCGACCTGGAGATGAAGAGGAAGCAGCCGGCCAGCAGCAAACCCTGCAGCGTGGCCTGGAAGTCGCTGAACTTCACCCCCTCCAGGTAGAGGACGCTCTGGCTGTAGGCCAGGATCAGGGCGTTCAGCGCCAGGATCTTGAACATCTGGAGGGTGGTCACCAGCGTGCACCGACCCTGCTTGATGACGTGGCAGACTGGGGAGCGAGAGGAAGCGCCGTCGGGGAACGAACCCAAGCGGTTCCAGGGCTCCGTCCCCCCACCTCGTCCCTTCTGCGGAGCCGCAGAGGGACGCTGACCCCTCGCGTCCCCATCCGGGAACCCCCCGTGGGGCTGCGCCACGCCAAGAGCCAGCAAAGCCGTGCGTCTGGGGGCACTTCTGCCTGCCCCACACCCTCTACAGTCCCTCGAATCCCGACGTCTCCCACCGGGGGAAGGCAGCGATTCCCCCCCCGGGTCCGCACTTACTGCACTGGATGGAGGAGAGCTTGGAGGTGAAGGGGGCGGCGATGCTGGCGTCGCCCAGCTTCACCACGGGCACGCGCTCCTCCTCCAAGTCCTTCAGCACCTGGCTGAGCCGCTCCTGCGAGCGAGGAAACAGCCCCGGCGTCACCCCCAACATCGAAGCCCCCGGGCGGGGGGGGAGGCCGCGAAGCCACGAGGAAAGCGGGAGGGGGCGGTTACCCACCCTCTGCGCGGCCAACTGCTCCTCCCTTTGGGACAGGAGCCGGTGCTTGGCCCCGCGGGAGGTGGGTTTCACGGCCCCGCTCCCCACCGAGGGCGGGAGGGGCCTCCCCTCCCCGGTGGCTCCGTCCCGAGCTCTTTTCTTCCGCTCCGGCAGCCGCTCGGGAGCGTTGGCCAGCAGCGCGACTCCTGCGGGGAGAGTCGGGGGGAAGCTTTAGCTGCGGGGAAAAGGGGTTGCGATCCCCTTCCCGGGGAGGGTTTTCGCGCAGGAGGGACCCCAAGGGCTGTTTAACCCTGGAATGAGGGGGGTCACGAGGAACCGAGGACGCTTCGAGGCAAAACTAAACCATCAGGAAGAGTGTTTCTTCCAGGAAAAGGCGTTTGCATCCAGTTTGTGTCCCCCCAGCACCGAGAACCTTCTCCTCCGGGTTCATTCACGGCACCGAACGCCGGGTCAGCTCAATCCCAGCCCTCCCACCCCACCAGGGGCACAGCTCAGTGCCCCGCGCCCGCCCTCACCCACGTCGGCGTGTTTCAGCGCTCCCACGTCGTTGGTGCCGTCGCCGCACATCAGCGTGACGTAGCCCAGGCTCTTCAGGGCCGTGATGACGAACTCCTGCCCCAGGAAACAGGCAGTGAGAGAGAACCGGGAGCCGCCGCGTCTCCGTATGCCGCCGCCTGCCCTGGGTGACACCGCTGGGGCTGCCGGAACTTGCCGCCCTCCCACCCCCAGAGCTCCGAGGGGGCTCAGGGCGCTGTAGGGGAACAACGCGGCGCGTCCCCACCGCCGGTTCCGGGCTCTCAGCTTTGCCTCCACCGCGGGCCGGCACCTCCGCGGCTCCCAGGCCCCGCCGGAGCCCTCCGGAAGCAGCCGGAATCTCTCACCTTCTGCTTCGGCACCACTCGGGCGAACACCTGGATGTGGGGGATGAGCTTGAGCAGCTGCTGCCGGTTGACGGCCTGGAGGTGCGCGAGGCCTTCGCCGGTGACGCACAGGTCGTAGCGCTGGGTGAGCTCTCGCATGGAGCTCGGCAAGACGGGGAGGACGACGGCGCCGTCGAGGGACTCCCATTGCCAGCCGCAGCCTGCGGAGGGAAGCGACGGCTCGAGAGGAGGCGCCCGGCTGCTCCTGGTCACCCCCAGACGCTGGTCCTGGTGTCCACAGCCCCTCAGCATCGCTCCTGGTCACCCCTAGGTGCTGGTCCTGGTGTCTGCAGCCCCTCAGCATCACTCCTGGTCACCCCTAGGTGCTGGTCCTGGTGTCTCCAGCCCCTCAACATCGCTCCTGGTCACCCCCAGACGCTGGTCCTGGTGTCCACAGCCCCTCAGCATCGCTCCTGGTCACCCCTAGGTGCTGGTCCTGGTGTCTCCAGCCCCTCAACATCGCTCCTAGTCACCCCTAGGTGCTGGTCCTGGTGTCTCCAGCCCCTCAGCATCGCTCCTGGTCACCCCCAGACGCTGGTCCTGGTGTCCACAGCCCCTCAGCATCACTCCTGGTCACACCTAGACGCTGGTCCTGGTGTCTCCAGCCCCTCAGCATCACTCCTGGTCACCCCTAGGTGCTGGTCCTGGTGTCTCCAGCCCCTCAGCATCGCTCCTGGTCACCCCTAGGTGCTGGTCCTGGTGTCCACAGCCCCTCAGCATCACTCCTGGTCACCCCTAGGTGCTGGTCCTGGTGTCTCCAGCCCCTCAGCATCACTCCTGGTCACCCCCAGACGATGGTCCTGGTGTCTCCAGCCCCTCAGCATCGCTCCTAGTCACCCCTAGACGCGGGTCCTGGTGTCCGCAGCCCCTCAACATCCCACTTCGGTACCGTGGGGATGTGGAATCCCCTTCCCTGCAGCCAGCGACTGGCTCTCAGCTCCCGGAACACGCGTCATTTCCAGCGGAGGGTCCACTCCGAGGCCCCCGCAGTACACAGAGCGCTCTCCTGCCAGGCCCCAGTTACCTTTGCTGGTGGGAGGCTGCAGGATGAGGGTGTGGGTTCTCTGGAGGAAGTGCAGCTCGCGGGCCACGTGGCAGGCGGTGAGGGGGTTGTCCCCTGTGATCATCACTACCTGAGGGGAAGGGAGAGGGCTCAGCCAGCGGCTCCGGGCTGGCGAGAGGCACCTCAGCACCAGCTCCCATTACACGGACAGGATTTCTGCCCAGCTGGGCTGGTGGTGACATCCCCTGCGAGACGCAGAGTCCAGAGATGGGCAAGGAGGTCATGGGGAAGGGTCTGGAGTACGAGAGCGCTGAGGAGCAACTGGGGGACCTGAGGGGTTGAGCTCCGGGGAGACCTTCTGGCTCTTGACAGCTCCCTGACAGGAGGATGAGGTGATGAAGGAATGAACAAGCACCAACATGAGAGGAACTGGCCTCCAGTTGCCCCAGGGCAGGTTGAGGCTGTCCCTGAGGAGCCATTTCTGTCCCGTTGGGGTTGTCCCAGCCTGTCGCAGGCTGCCCAGGGCAGTGGTGGAGTCCCCATCCCTGGAGGGGTTTCCCAGCCGGGTGGAGGTGGTGCTGGGGGACAGGGCTCAGTGGGGACCTGCCGGTGCTGGGGCACTGGTGGCACTGGAGGAGCTCAGAGCTCTTTCCCACCCTAGACGGGTCAGTGATGCTGTGACTCTTGCAGAGGGGCTTCCACTCCGGGCCAGGACAAGTCCCACCATATTCAAAAGCTCTCCCTGCCTTCACCCTTGCTCCACTGAGGCTCCCAGCACTGACATTCCCCCACCCCGACCACCGCAGCTCCCAGCAAGACCAGTGCTGCCGCCTCTTACGTGGTGCGACGCGTTCTGGATCTCCCTGATGACGGCTTTGGAGTCGGCTTTGAGAGGACAGGAAACCACGATGAAGCCGACAAAGCGGAGATCACACTCCAGCGCCTCCCGCTTCAGCTCTCGCACCTGCCAGAGGCAGAACCGGGGGTTACCTGCCGTGATCTGCGGTTCCAGTGGGTGCTCCTGCGCACGGCCAGAACACAACGGGTGCTCTGAGACGCACAGAGCAGCCCTTGACCGTCCCCCGCTGCTCTGGAAGAACTTCTCGGGCATGAAGCTCCAGAGACGGCCCTGAACCCAGCTCCACGTGTCTGTCCCCACCGAAAAGCGGGTTCCCGGCTACGCAGCTCCGGGCTGAGCCCCTCCAGCTGTCCCAGGGAGGGGCCTGACCCCGCTTGACAAGCAGGGAAACAGCAACGCCGATGGGTGACGCCCAGAATCCAGAGCCAGGAGCACGACGCCGCGGCCGTGACCTTCCCGGAAGATCCAGATGGTAGAAAAAACCAACCGGGTTCCAGCAGCTTTGGGCAACCTCGTCCCCCCAAACCCCCCTTCTTCCCCGGCCCTGCTCACACCAGCTGCTCTTCCCTTCTCAGGAGCCTGTTTGAAGGCTCGGACAGACGGACAGACTGACCTGCTGGTGCGTGAGGTGTCCCAGTTCTTTGTAGCCGAGGGCCAGCACTCTGGCCCCCTCGTGGGAGATCTCTGTGTGGACGGCGTGGTAGTTGCTGGGGCACTGAGACAACTGAAGGAGCGGGGAAAAAAACCTATTAACACGGTTCCAAATGCGATTCGGGGCCATATTTCAGCTTTTCATGTTCAATACATGAAGGGAGGAAAAAGAGGCACCTTTGGGTGCCCTCCTCATGATGGGTGACAGCAGGAGATCCTCCAGCTTCAGCCCAGGAACGCCTCACGTCCCACTGGGATTAGACTGGAACATTCCCAGTGGGTTTGTTTCCAGGCCCGGCATCACCGGGGCAAAACCCCGACACCCTCCAAGTTCCAGTCCGGGCAGGAGCGAAACCCCAACGCCCTCCAGGTTCCAGCCCGGCAACACCGGGGTGAAACCCCAATGCCCTCTGGGTTCCGGCCCGGGTAGGATCAAAACCCCGATGCCCTCCGGGTTCCAGCCTGGGCAGAAGCGAAACCCCAACGTCCTCTAGGTCCCGGCCCGGCATCACCAGGGCAAAACCCCGATGCCCTCCAGGTTCCAGCCTGGGCAGAAGCAAAACTCCGACGCCCTCTGGGTTCCAATCCGGGCAGGAACAAAAATCTGACACCCTCCGGGTTCCAGCCCGGTGTCACCGGGGCGAAACCCCAACGCCCTCCCGGTTCCGGCCCGGGCAGGGATGAGTGGAGGTGGCGGAGAAGACCCTTCCTCGCCCCAAGCTGCGCTCACCATCTTGTGCAGCGTCTCTGGGGCCCCTTTCACGGCCGCAATGTAACAGAGATCAGTCGAGCCGATCTTCTCGTAGGACGCCAAGACAGACATTCTTTTCAGGGCACTGGCAAAATGAAAGCGCTGGTGAATTTTCAGTCCCTGAGTTTTAATACTTCTGGGGAAAACTTTCTCATCTGGAAACAAACAGATCAGGAAATCCTGAAAGGTTTCTCGGGATCAAAAGCAACATCCCTCCCTTGGGTGGCCGGAGGAACCCATGGGTCACCGAGATCACGGGAATTTCCTCTCTTTAGGTTAAAATTTCGCAAGATTTCCACTCGTGTGGGTGAGAAGCAGAGTGGAAAGCCCCAGCGGAGCCTGCCCGCAGCCCAGGCTAAACCAGTTGGTTGGTTTGAAGGGTTCCCACTGCCCCACGCCAGCTCCTGGGGTGAGGGAGATGGAATCTGCGCCTTGCAGAGAGCTGGCGTGAGGCACCGGAACCTCTGCAGAGCAGGTAACGTCCGCAGACCAGACCACGTCATGCTCAGACGTGACAAAACCAGCGTTACCATAATCAGCCCCCGCTAAAAACCCACCCCACCACCCACAGCGGCGGTAAACGGGGCGCAGGGAGGAGCTGGAAGCCGGTTTTACCTTTGGTCAGGGTCCAGTCCACAGCCATCAGCATGGCCTTCTCCAGCGGGTCTCCCACCAGCGTCCCGTCGTCCAGCTGCACCAGCGAGTGGCAAGTAGCGATGGCTCGGTGGGTTTCCACGGGGATGTTGGATACCGGTGTCACTTCCTTCCCATCCCTGCGGCAGGAAAGAGACCGTCCGCGTTCACAGAGCCACCTGCAGCAGCTCGACACACCCCAAAACGTTTCCCAGCCAAGATTCTGACTCCAATAAAGTGAAGAGCGGAGCTTCTCGTGGTGAGATCAAAGGGGAGACCTGACAGGAGGGTGGAGCAAGGTGGGGAGTGTGCTGGTCTCTTCTCCCCAGGATGAGAGGACCCGTCCTGCAGGTGCCCCAGGGGAGGTTGAGGTTGTCCCTGAGGAGCCATTTCTGTCCCGTTGGGCTTGTCGCAGCCTGTCGCAGGCTGCCCAGGGCAGTGGTGGAGTCCCCATCCCTGGAGGGGTTTCCCAGCCGGGTCGAGGTGGTGCTGGTGGTACTGGGGCACTGGGGGGACTGGAGGAGCTCCCAGCTCTTTCCCAACCAAAACGGCCCCAAAGCCCCTAATTTTGGCCAGTCCCCCAACGCAAACTCGATTCCACTCCCAGCAGAGGCCTGAACCAGCACATTTAACTGCAGGATCGAAGGACTCAGTCATGTCTCTGCAGCAGCATCGGGCCCTTGAGCTCAAGAAGTCCCCCAAGACGACTAAATCCCCAAGTCCTGCGCACAGAGCCACAGCCAGAGCCCATCCACCCTCCTCCTCCTCCCAGTTCAACCCGTTCTGAATCCCTGACAACCTCCACCCTGCTGGACCACGGTTGTACGTGTGGCTGAGGAGCTCCCACAGCACCCAGGACAGAGACGACAGCGACATCGTCACCCGGGGACGTACCTGAGCCCCGCCACTCCCCTCACCACCAGATGGTCGCTGGTCAACGTGCCGGTTTTGTCGAAACAGCACACCTGGACCTTGCCGGCGAAGGGGATGCGGAAGGGCTCGGTGCAGTACACGTCTGGGAGAGAAGAACCTCGGGTCAGCCGGGACGGGGCCCTCAGTGGCTTCAATCACAAGCCAGGAGCTACCGACACGGTGAATGAACCCCCAGCTCCCCACCCCGGGGTTCTGTGCCATCAAACCGAGCCCACCGCAGTCGTTTCCTCGTCCCACTGGTTTGTCCCATGTCCCCGGAACTCACAGAGCTTGGCCAGGGCGATGAGGGAGGTGTTGACGGCCAGGGAGAGCTCGATGGGGAGTTCGGGCGGAACGACGGAGGTCAGGATTAAAGTACATTCCAGGAAGAGCTTGTAGCGGTTCCTGCTGGGGTCCTTGGTGCCTACGGAACGGGACGGGAGACCTGAACATCTCCTCTGGCCGCATGGTCCCTTAATGAGGCCCACCAAGACGCTCATCTTCCTCGGAGGGGCCCCCGGAGAGCAGCGCGGGCCCTGGCACAGCCCAACCCACCTACTGCAACTCTCGGGAGTTCCCTCAGCTCCTTTTTTGGGTCACAAGGTGTTTGGAGACCCAGGAAGAGGCGAGAGGCAACCTCACCTTCGATCCAGACGTAGGCCGCGGCAGCGACGGCAAAGACCAGGAGGAAGAGGATGAAAATGAAGGTCTCCAAGTTATTGGCCGTCACCCTCTTGACCCCGAAGAGGATGGTACGGAGCAGCTTCCCCTGAGGAGAAGAGGCGTCAGCGCAAGAAGGCAGCTGTGCTGCACGCAGCGGTGCGGCAAAAAACAGGCACAAAACCTGGTTTTCAAAGGACATTCGGGCGTTTCGGTGGCAGAGGCTGAAAATTCTTCCCACTCCTGAGATGATCAGAGGCCACAGCCCAGAGTCACCCCATCTTCACCCACTATAAACCCCCGGACTTGCTGCCAAGTCACTCGAGCTGATGAATTCTTGGCAGGAGTCTTCAGATTTCCACGGGAAAAGCCCACGGTCGCCTCTTCCGTCCCTACCACCGCCCTTCCCCAACAATGACGGCCACAGAAACGGGGATGGCAGGAGCTGTGCCACACACACGGCGCAGCCAGGCCCCACGGAACCCCGACTCCAGGCTGCTGCCTCCAACATCCGACTGTTTACGGCGGGGCGCAGCCTTCCTTATTCCCCTTCCAACCAAAGGAGGGCTTTTAAGGCCCCGATTTCTCTCTCCCGGCAGCGAAGGGGTGAACGGTACGACCCGTGTGGAGCCAGAGGCGCGTTCGTGTCTCACCTGTGAGGTGTTGAAGCCGGTGCGCAGGGCGTAGGCCACACACCCGTTATCCATGGCTGGAGCAGGAGGGGAAGGAAGACGACAAAGTGTTAAATCTTTTATAAAAACCACCTCGAGCTCCGCCCTCCTCGCGCTGACGAGGGGCCAGGGTCAACTTTAATGTAATAACCACAGTAAACCACCAGCAACGGGGCCAGCGGCGCCGACCCAATGGCGCCGACTCGCTGACGCCCTCCGAAGGCTCCACCGAAGCGGTCGGAGGGTCCCACGGCCCCTCCGAGGGGCTGCGGGCAGGTACGTACGTTTCAGCCCCGTGCTGGCCTTCTGGGGTGGGATGTGCTGCACCACCTTCGTTCCCCCGAAGATGATGTGGAGGCGGGAATCCGTCTGCATGTCCAAGACGTGCTCGGGGCTGAGATCCTCCACGGGCTCCTGCAGGACAGCGAGGAAACTCGGAGTGAGCTTTTCTGTCCTTATCCTAGGAGATGAAGGTGGCCTGGGCTGGCTGTTTGGCCCCTGCTTGGGCTGGGTTTGGGGCCTGGAAGTTCTGGTTTCGGGGCGCTGTGGGCATTATTTTAGCATCTTTCAGTCACCCACCAGCACAAAAAGAAGGAAAATTCAGCGTTTTCAAGCGCTTTCCGCTCGTTCCTCCTCCTGCCTCAATGTGGCCGAAGGAATCCGGCCCGGGGAACGCGGCAGAGGGCGATGCCAGCCCCACAGACGCCAGAGATATCACCAGACAAACCAGACCTTTCTGCTTCTCATTTACCAGAGCCCATCAACCCCCGACACCGAACACCATGGGTCGCTCAGGGTTCCTCTGCCCTCGTGAGCGGCTGGAGGGTTTTTCCCCTTCCCGGTGGCAAAGGGCCGGCCCGGAGCCCGTTTCACAGACCTTCATCTGCGGCACCGACTCTCCGGTCAGCATAGCCTCATCCACGATACACCTCCCACGCAGCAGCAGCACGTCGCAGGGCACCAGGTTCTCGTGAGGGGATCGGCCTGCGGGGAAGGGTAAAACTGAGGCGCGGCTCCAAGGCAGAAGCTGTTCGACTCTTGGCCCGGCAGGACGCAGCTCGCTTCAGGAGGTTCCAAACCCACCCCAGGGGGCTGGCGAGGCTTGCAGAGGCTGGTCCCACCCCTGCTGGGAGCCCAAAGGGTTTGGAGGGTAGGAGATCTCCAAAGTTGAGAGTCAAGTCATGAAGTTCTCGTTCTTCAAAGCCTGCACCACATCCTGGGGTAACGGAGGGGGAGCAGGTTCGGCGAGCGCTATCCTTCCCCGTCCCCATCCAGGAGGAGGAAAACTCTCCTCCTCCACAATCCTACGCTGATTTGAGGCCGATTTTTCTACCTGTTTACCCCACCCAAGAGATCCAGCCGAAGGACCCTCAAACCCACGACACAAAGCCCCCGAGCGGGACCGTTAGTTCTGCCTGATTCAATTCACTGCATTAATTATGCACCAGAAGGAGCCTGATTTAAACCAGCCTCTGATTACAACATGTTACCGATGGAAACGATGTCCCCCGGGATAATCTCGTCGCTGGAAATCGGGCGCCACTTGCGGTTTCGATAAACCTGTAGAGAAAGAAAAAAAAGCGTTTTGAGAAGCTCGGCCTGAGCCTGGGAAGGGTCCGGGGAAAAGGTCGGGATGAAGCAGCAGCGCCTCGGCTAAAACTGCGTCCGAGGCGACGGCCGATCCCCGCCGGTGCCGGTCACCTGGATCATGTAAGGCTTGTTGCCCATCTTCCGGATCTCCGACATGTTCCTCATCTGCTGCTGGACCAGAGAAGCTTCGAAGGCGACCAGCATGGAGAGGGTGAAGACGCTGTAGTACCAGTATTCATCCAGGCACCACAGCCCCACGCAGAAGACCTGGGGACGGGGGTGGGACACAGCCATGGTCACTCCAAGCGCCCTCAGACAACAAAAACCTCCAGGGTCGAGGGTTTTGGCGGGGGGGGGGGTTGGAGGTAATTTGGGGCGTGTTTAGTGGGGGGAAGCCAAAGGAATAGAAGAGCACAGGAAGGCATTAGGGAGGGGAATGCTCCCAGGAGTAAAATCAACGTTAAGGTGTAGGAACAGCTTCTAGTCCGGGTTTAGGGAGCTGCCAGGGGATTCGTGGCTCTCGAGCCAGGATGCTCAGGAACTCTCTCACTAATTATAGCCCTTCCTCTTTGTTCCTTTTACCTGGAAGACGAAGAACGGGGCTGTCGCTCTTTCTTTGAAGAGTTCCAAGAACTCCGGCACCACCATCTCCGCCCTGGCAAAGAAGCAAATCTGTTATAGGGAGTAACAGGCAGGGATGGGCGCTCGGAAGATCTCGCGATGTACGGAAAGAATAGGGACCCTCCCACGAAGGCAGACTAAGGGCAGGGTTATCAGCAGCCCCTAGTATATAAGGCATTGTAACTACGCAATAAACGCCATTTGAGCTTTCTCTACATTAGAGTCCGTGTCTCATTTGGTCCTCGCCGGGGAGGAGCGAGTGTCCGGTACATGGGGGTCTGCAAGCCTTGAAGTGGAAGCACAACAAGTGGTGACCCCGACGTGATCCAGGGACGGCCCCGACTGGCATCGGGAGCGGAGAGAAGCCATGGGAACCCCTCAGGTACTGCAGCAAGTGATTTTATGTCTGAAAGAGGCTGCGAGAAGTTCGAGGGTGAAGATAAAGTCAGCGTCAGCGGAGATAAAAAACTGTATCCTATGGATAATGAGACGAAGACTGATTTCAGGTCCGACCGAGGTATTTAATCATGGGAGGTGGGCGGTGATAAGAGAGGAGTTGTTGGAGCAAACTATGTTGGGGAAAAATGAATATGGTCCCACTTTTGGGAAGATTCAAAATCTGATAAAGGGGATCCGGTTAGAGCGCGAGGCGTGGGCGGTCGTGAAGGACTGGATCGATGGAAAGGAGGGTGGCAGAGATAGCGAGGGAGGTGATCGGAGTCAGACTGGGATGGACACTGACTGTCAGACAGGTGCGTCGCTGCAGGGTAGTGTGTTAGACTTAGGAGGAGAGGAGGAAGATGATAAGGAAGGGGAACAGTTATTTCCAGTAGAACCATCTGCACCGTTATCCCCGATGGATGAAGTAACAGACTTAATGCAGAAGATGAGAGTGGAGGGGGAGCAGGGGGAGTTAGGAAAATTAGAGAGAGCGGCTCAAGGCCGGAGGGAGCTGGAGGAGTTAGGAAAATTAGAGAGAGCAGCTCAAGGCCGGAGGGAGCTGGAAGAAAAGGATAGAGAAATTGCATATCGGATGCAGAGGGACGAGGAGGAGCGTCGGGAGCTCTTAAACAAAAGGGAGCGGGAGCAAAAGGAGAGAGAAAAAGAACGGAAGAGGAGAGAAAAAGAAACAAAAAACATAAAGCAGAAAATACCACAGGTAATAGAAGAGGAAGATTGTGATTATGAGGAAGATGAAGATTTAGACTGGTTGCCATCTAGACCGAGGAGGCGATGGCATAGAGGGCAGTTACCGCCCTATGATCCGCCACCTTATAACTTCACCAGTGCATCTGAATCGGAGGCGGAAGAAAGAGAGAGGGAGGGATCATTGGAGGCGGGGTTGAACTTTTCGTCATCTGAGGGAGAGGGGGCGGAAGAAAAGGAGGATGAGCCAATTGTAAGGCCGAGAAAGAAAAATGCCCAGATAAGACTGGCTAAAAGTAAACTGGGGGTGGAGAGCAAGAAAGAGGAAGTACGGGCAGCTGCAGCAGAAACCACCCGGACTGACAGGAAAGAGGAACCGCAGCGCAGGAGAAATGAGGAGCTCTTAGTAGAAGGGCTGAAGCAAGCTATAGTGGACTTAAAAGAAGCAGTGAAACGGCAAGCACGAGCGATCACTCCAATAGCAGTTAAGGAGGCTGCCAAAGAACAAGGTAAAAAAAAAAAAAAAAAAAAAAAAAAAAAAAAAAAAAAAAAAAAAAAAAAAAAAACCACAAACCAGTGACATGCTGAACACATAATTCCTACTACGAGTCCATGAAATTCTCCTGTCTTCATTATAAAGAAAAAGAGTGGAAAGCGGTGTTGGTTGCATGATTTACGGCGAATGAATGCCGTCCTCAAAGATATGGGGGCCCTGCAGCCAGGGCTGCCCTCCCCATCTATGATTCCAAAAAATTGACATTTGACAGTTATTGATTTGAAAGATTGTTTGTTTTTACGATTGGACTGTCCTCCCTCAAGGCATGGAAAACATCAACATCGATTCATCAATAAATCCAGTCGTTACAGGACTTAACAAACCAACTGACTGTCAGTACCGGATGGAATCCGTTTGCCAGATGATCTTGGAGCTGGCCACAGTCACGCAATTTATTATTCATTAGATCCTATCTCTGTGGTATCTTCCTGTGCATTGCTTGTTGTTTACCCTGTTTGTGATAAAGGTGAAGTCAAACGACCACTGAACAGTGACCCCAGTAGTGAAATTGGGCATGCATGAAGTTACAGATTATGTAATTGACAGGTGGAGTTTGGGACGGTCCACACATACGTACTGGCCACACGTTATGTGAGGGGCGGCTCTAACCTCTGCTATCAAGGTAGTGCTGTTTGAGCACAGGGGCAAGGTAGTGGACCGGTACCTACCGACGCCTCATCCCAAAAACAGTCTATGCTGGGGACACTGTGGATTTGAACATCACTTGCTATATGCCTTTGCAACTTTAGGAGTACCACAAAAAGTCAAAACAGACAATGGACCTGGGTATAGTGCACAATACTTTAACAGATTTTTGCAACTCTGGGGGATTCGACATGTTACAGGTATTCCCCATCCCCCCACAGGTCAGGCGATTGTAGAGCGGGCTCACCAGTCGCTAAAAGCCCTCTTAAGGCGTCTAGGGGAGGGGGAAGGATATGGCGAAGGAAAGAGAGTGCCACCTGAAGTACAAGACGAGTTGTTGGCAAAAGCTCTATGTGCCTGGAATCAATATGTCCGACCCTCTCAACCCAACATCTCTCCAATTCACAAACATTTTTCACAAACGGCGGGTGTAGATCAGGAGTATCCAAGGGTTGAAGTAAAGTTACCTGAAACAACAGTCTGGACACCAGGGTGGACGCTCAGGGCCTTAGGGCGAGGTTATGCAGCGGTGGAAAAGCCGGAGGAAGGTATTAGATGGGTGCCAGCAAAGAGTATTCGACCAGACAAAAAGGGTAAGGAAGAAAAACGGGAAATACAGGCGAATATAACAGTGAAAAGGGAAGATCGGGAAACAATCAAAGTGCAGAAAAGGAGCGAAGAAGCAGTATTGCCGCGCAGAGCAACTGAGGGCTCTGCAGGCCTAGATCTGACAGCGATTGAAGATTTTGTAATCGAACCGGGAGAAAGAAAGTTAGTGAGTACAGGACTTAGCATACAGGTACCGAAAGGAACATACCTGCGAATAGCAGTAAGATCTGGGTTAGCACTGGAGCATGGAATTGAAGTGGGGGCTGGAGTAATAGATTCTGACTATACTGGAGAAATTAAAGTGTTGTTGTATAACCATTCTGCTGAGTCTTTCACAGGAAAGAAGGGATCATGCATAGCTCAAGCCATATGTGAAATGATATGTCAAGGCGACGTGGTACAAGTGGAAGATTTGGACAAGTCGGAAGGAGGACAACAAGGATTTGGCTCAACGTGGTAATGTGATGAGTGTTTTGCAGGGTCTCTTCCTGAGCGTATTATTGCTGATGGTGGAGGAGATGCCGGGGACAATTTCTGCAAAGAGCAGATACAGCCTCTCGTAAGTTGGATAACAAGTCACAAATTAAGATGGCAACCGTGCCTTGTTGGTAACGACATAAAGGAGCAGTGTCTAGGGGCGGGATGTCAAAGGCGCTTTGAAAGAGTATCATCGCTTTTGCAAGGGCACAAATAAGCTTTAGATTGGTTAGTATTGACTATGAATTAGGGATGTAATTCACCCAAGGTTAAGAATTTGTCTTTGTGTTGTGTCACGTTGAAAAATTGTTGGGATCTATATGGGAGAGAACGGGCAATATTACAAACCTTCTGAATGGAGTCTTAAGGTGGTTAGGAGGGGGGAATTTTACGACTATTATAGTGTGGTGTGTCATTTTTATTATTATTATTATAATAGCTGTAGTGCCAAGCCTTCTGATAGCAATTATAAAGTTTGTGTTAGCAAAATAAGATAAATACAAGTTTTAGTTGTAAACTGTGCCTTATTACTGCAAGGGGAGGGGGAAATGTTATAGGGAGTAACAGGCAGGGATGGGCGCTCGGAAGATCTCGCGATGTACGGAAAGAATAGGGACCCTCCCACGAAGGCAGACTAAGGGCAGGGTTATCAGCAGCCCCTAGTATATAAGGCATTGTAACTACGCAATAAACGCCATTTGAGCTTTCTCTACATTAGAGTCCGTGTCTCATTTGGTCCTCGCCGGGGAGGAGCGAGTGTCCGGTACATGGGGGTCTGCAAGCCTTGAAGTGGAAGCACAACACAAATCCTTATGAACCAAAACATTCCAGATCCTCAGCAACGTCCCCCCCAGAGCCACCTCCAGCACATCCAACTGCCACCTCCCTCTTTTGATACAGTTAATTCATTACACACAATTAATTACACACAACTAACTGCCATCCACAGCCCACCCAGGACCAAACCCGTCCTCTGTCCCCAAAGGAATTCGGAGAAATGGAGGTTTAAGGAGCAGGAGGCGGCCGTGGTTCGACTCTGCCGGTCCCGACCCCCCTGGGAGATGTCAGCAGGGAGGAAAACTTACTTGTTTGTCCCGTATTTCCTCTCAGCTGCTCGGATTTCTTTGTCCTCCTGGTAGCCTCGGGCGTTCTGGTAGTAGCACAGGGGGTGTTCCACGGGGAAGGCGACGGGCAGGAACTGCTTCTTGCCCTCGATCTCATAGGAGTATTTGATTTTCTGGAACTCAAAGGACAGAGTTTCTTGCCCATCCTCGTCCTGCAGGGAGAGGGATAAAAACTGACCGGTTGGATGCACAGCAAAGTGCTGAAGTAGGAAAGAAACCCCAACCCCTCACAGCTCTAATTGCTGTAAGATTCTGCTCAGGAAACAGAATCACAGAATCGACTGGGGTGGGAAGAGCTGGGAGATCCTCCAGTGCCACCAGTGCCCCAGCACCGCCAGGTCCCCACTGAGCCCTGTCCCCCAGCACCACCTCCACCCGGCTGGGAAACCCCTCCAGGGATGGGGACTCCACCACTGCCCTGGGCAGCCTGCGACAGGCTGGGACAACCCCAACGGGACAGAAATAGCTCCTCAGGGACAACCTCAGCCTCCCCTGGGGCAACTGCAGGACGGGTCCTCTTGTCCTGGGGAGAAGAGACCAATGCCCTCGCTCCACCCTCCTGTCAGGGAGCTGTCGAGTGAGAAGGTCCCCCCTCAGCCACCTTTAACACCCGCACTCGTGACCCACCACTGCTGATTCCTCACATTAAAAGCTCACATCCGTGACCCCCATCAGCCCTGCTACCCGCTCCTTACCCGCTCTCTGTGCAGCGGCACCAGTTCCACCGAGCCATTATTGGGGGTTGGCACAACTTTAGCCAACGTGGCTTTCTTGGGACACGGTTCCTGGAACACAAAGCAGAGCCTGAGTTGGGAGGAACCCGGGCCCAATGAGAAAAGAGCTCTTTGCTCTCGGTCCATCGCCCAAAGACGCTGTTGATCGTTTCGATTGACACCACCAGTTCGGCCCCTGCCCTCAACTCTCAGCTCATCCCAGGCCGCCCAAGGGCAGACACGGTGCTGGACTCCCTGACGGGCTCCTGCCGAACACACGCGCCCCTCCTTCACTCTGCCCGCACAAGCCCAGCTCAAAGGGAAGCATTTCCCCCCCACCCCTCGCACTCACGGCGCCTGCGGAGCTTCCTACGTGGCTGCTGCCACGTCGCAAGCAACACCCACCCCCCTCCACGCCCCCGCACGACAGGAGAACCCGCGGCGAGCGGCAGGAGCCTCCCCGCGCTGCTCGGGGGCAGCCCCGGGGAAGTCCCCAGCGTGGCCGACCGCGCGGTACCGGCAACCCAGGGACTCACCCGGACGCAGGTGAGGGCGCAGTGAGCGTGCACCGACCACAGGCCCGACAACGCCGTCAGCAGATGGACGACACCGATGGCGGCGAGTGCGAGGAACGCAGCTTCAGGGGGCGCGGGGCCGGGGCCCGCTTTCGGGCCCTCCTCCTCCTCCGCCGCCGCTGCCGCTTCCGCCCACGCCGCCCATACGCGCGGTCCCCACAGCCACAACCAGGCCGGGTAGAGCCCCGCCACGAAGGGCAACACGGTGCCGTGGAGAAGCCGCGGCCGCCGGCGGTAAAGCGTCACCGACGAGACCAGCTCGTCCACCGGACCCGGAGCCGGACCGGCCGCCGCCATCTTCCGAGAAACCGCAACGACACGCTTCCGGCGAGGGCGGCTTCCGGCGCCAGCGGCCCCGCGTTTTGCGCATGCGTCGAGCCCCCGGCAGCCACGGCTCTACGCATGCGCACAATAGTAGAGCCGCAGAGCAGCATCTGCGCATGCACGCAGCCGGGGGCGCGCATGCGCAGAGCGCGGCGGGAGCTGCCGGTGCTGAGGGCGGCATGTGAGTACAGCGGCGGCGGGACCGGGCGGGGTGAGGCCGTCTCTGCTCCCGCGTTACCTTTACCGTATCCCCGCAGGCAGGCGGCCCTGGAGATCACGGCACGCTACTGCCGCAGCGAGATGGAGCAGTACGGGCGCTGCGTGGCCGCCAGCCCGGCCTCCTGGCAGAGCGACTGTCACCGCCTGCGCCTCGACATGTCCCGCTGCGCCGCCGCTCAGTGAGTGCGGGATGGGGCTGGGGGCTGGGCGCTGGGGGAGGCTCTACCGGCTTGGTTGGGCCGGCGGCTCGCGGGAGCTGAGGGCCCGCTGCTGTCCCGCAGCCCCATCGTGCGGCGGATCCGGCAGGACTGCGCCGAGCCCTTCGCCGCCTTCGAGCAGTGCCTGAGGGAGAACCAGGCCGCCGTCCTCAACTGCAGCGAGCAGGTCAACGCCTTCCTGCTCTGCGCCGACCGGGTGAAGCTCTCCACGTGAGGTGAGGGTCGGGCTGCAGAGCCGGGTCGCTTTGAGAGAATCACAAAGACTTTTAAGATTGTCGATGCAGCTGTTAACCCAGCGCCGCGGCCCACAGCCCGCCTGCACTCAGCCCTCTCCTCTGCGCCGGAGCTGGAGACTCAGAGACCCACCTTTTTCTGCCACCCACCTCCCCGTCCCATCCCAGCACAACCCCAGAGCCCAGCCAGGGTGCTCATGCAGGGTCAGAGCGTGGTGATTCCTCGCCGTGGAGCCTCCAGGGCGGTTGGTGATACGTGTGTGGCCACGACGGACATGAACCCGCCGGTGTCTTTCTCCCAATGGGGCAGTTTTTCAGTGTTGGACTAAACCCATGGCAAAAGGCTCCGTTTCGCTGAGGTAAAGGCTGTGTGGAGCAACATTAAAGTAAATAACGTGTTGTTAAACGCATAGAACCACCTCAATATGCTGCACACGCATGGCGTGACGTGGGAACCCGCTCCTCCTCCCAACCGGGGCGCGGAGCCTCCCTGACGCTTCTATTTGTGCTGGTTTTTCTTTCATAGGGGAACCTTGGAATTAAAATTCACCTTCAGAAGCGCCTGGAAAGTCTTTCTGTGCTTCTTGCCCTCGCTTGGGTTGGTTTTTCCCCTCTGAAAGACTAAGTGCGGGCCCACCACATGGTTTTCTCGGTTCTGGTCACGCTGCGCTTGTCTCTGGGCTCTGCCTGGCGGCGTTAGAGCGCTCCTGCTCCAGGGGTTGATGCTGAGTGGTCTCTAAAATGTAAAGAAATGACCAAAGTGTGTTGAGGTGATGCTGAAGAATCAGCAGCAACTCATAGATGTGGGTGAATAAGACCTAAACCAGCTCTTTTTCTGCAGTCTGTATTTTCCAGCAGTTTCTTTGATACTTAAACACAATATTTTCCATCATCCCAATTAAAGAAAAGCCCCTTTTCAAGCTCCAAAGCCCCTTTTCAAGCTCCAAAGCTCCTTCTGCCTTTTCCCACTGGTGACAGAAGCCGCTTGCTGAGCTGGACTGACCCTAGGGACGTTTCTCTGCCCACCCGAGAACCTCCTGGCTTTGGGGGTGCCGGGAGGGGGACACGGCCCCGGGCCTTGTGCTGGTTCAGAACAGCAGAGGGAGGCAGAGGCAGCACCAAACCAGCCCCGATGGCACCACGGAGGTTTTTCAGAGCAGTGGTGTGGTGGATACGCAGGGGGACAAAGAGCCCAGCTCTAAGGAAAGGTTGTTTCTAGGGAAAAAAAATAAACTAAACTAATCCCAGAAGCAGGAGCTGGGTGTACGAGGAGCTGGGGCTCTGCAGCGCCGCGAGCACTCGTGGGGAAGCGGAGCTTTGGGGCGCCACCAGGTCGGAAGGGGCTGTTGAAGGCACCATCTGGGGCTGCGAATCCCTCCCCAGACCCTCTGCCCTCAGCCCCAGTGTAGCTTCGCCACGTCAGCGAGGGGGTTTGTGCCTCTCAGGGTGGGCGAGGCGTGGGCTGGGAGGACTTTGGCTCCTTGTAGCAACCACCAAGAGCTGGTTTATGGAGGGCGGAAAAACCGGGAGGACACGGCGCCAGTGGCTCTGCTGGCAGATTAGTATCGAGGGGGGACAAGCGCTCGCAGAAAAGGGGGAGGACTCTGGGTTTAGCGACTCTTGGGGGTGTTCTGCCCACCCCGGCGGCGCGGCCGGTGGCGGGAACGGCTTTATTAAGGTGCTTTCCGTGCTGTTGACATTGTATTGAAATGTCAGCGCAGCGGCGGTGGCGGCAAAGCCATTTTTCATTAGGTTTGAGGTGCGCTGGGCCCCCTCTTAAGCCCAGCTCTGCCTCCTCCTCCTCCTCCTCCTCCTGAGGCACTCTATTATTACTGACTGACATTAACCATTGAGCTGCCAGTTATCGATGAGCCGCACTCATGGCGAGGGGGAAGACACCGCCCCGTCCAGTTTCCCAGGAGGGAAATAGGGGAGAAGACGCCACTCCGTCCTGTTTTCCAGTGCCATCCAGGAGGGAAACGGTGTCCCGGACGGTATGAGGCAGCTGCAGGATTTATTCTGAATAAAGCATGTCCTCAAAGATGCGTAATTTAAAAGAATTTGGCGTGGCCGGGAACGACAGGACCTTCCCGTCTGTGCCGATGACACTTCCCTTCCTCAGTTTACCAGCTCGTGGGGGAAAAGCTGCTGGAATTAAACCGGTGGCGGTTCCAGCTCTACTTCAGGGAGGGATCCTCGGGTCTTTAGCAGCTTATGGTGCTGCCCCATAGCGCAGGGTTCAACCGGGACGGGCTCCCGGTAGCCGGCAACAGGGGGGAAAGTCCTCGGGGGGTCTATTGAAGCGGGAGGTTCCGCTTTAGCTCCAAAGGCTGCAGAGATTTGGCTCAATTAATGCCCAGAGGCTGAAATCAAGATGTGAATGAGCCCAGGGCGGGGAGAAAAGGAGATGCAGAGCAGGAGCCGGAGACATTCGGCCTCTGGCATCCTCCCAGACACAAACCAGAGCAGAAACCACCCCTAAAGCCCCGCAGAACCGGGGAGAAGGACCCCAAGGGGCACATTCTGACGGTTGGGAACCGCGTGGGTTCGGGGGTGAAGGATCCCTCGTTCGCACGAGGCTTTTTGTGTCGCTCTGGTGCTGCTTCTTGTTTTCTGACACGAACCGGTCACTGTTGCCATCTCCCCGTTCTGCCTCTGCTCCACTTTTAATTGTTCTCAACTCTTCTTTTCAGGCCAACGGGCGTTTTGGCCGGTAGCGAAGCGAACCGAGCGCCGGCTTTTTCCTGGTAGAACTTTCTGTGTGGCCCGGGGAGCTCGTCCTGCCGCGGCTTACGTCCCTCCGAGCTAACCGACACCTCCTGGGCTGGGGAGTAACGAGGGAGAATTAATTAAGGCACGCCAAGAGTTCTGAGGCGAAAGTCAAGGATCATCAGGTCGGTTAATTCTCGGCTTTGTTTTTCCTCTGTTTCTTCTCGGTTTCGATCTCGGGAGGTGAAGCTGAGTGTGTCAGGGCGGTTTTCATCCCGGTGATGTCACTTTGCCTTTTCAAGCAGAACTTTCAAACCAATCAGGTGCAGGACACACGACCCCAGAACGAGGGACTCGCCGGAGCCCACGCTTTAATTTTTCATCCAGAAAATATTCTCGTTTTACACTCTGCTTCTCCTCCTTAAAGGAGCCATAAATCAGCCCGTTCCTTTGGTGCCGGCGGAGATTTAGTGCTGCTGGCGGCTGCGGGGCTGCCAACGGGCGACTGTGGAGGGCAGGGAGCGGCGCGGAGCCGCGTTCCGCTCGCCCAGGTGGTTTCTCGAGTCGCCCGTGAGCACGAGGGGAGTTGTGTGGGCAGAGGGGAAGCGTTTTTCAACCCAACTCACTTTTGTTTGCCTGGATTCTGTCTGCGGAGACGGGAGGGGAAGGCCTGGGCGGTTCGGAGCGTGGTGGTGGCTGTGGAGCAGCTTCTCCCACCACTGCCCTGGGCAGCCTGGGCCAGGCCGTGACAACCCCAATGGGACAGAAATGGCTCCTCAGGGACAACCTCAACCTCCCCTGGGGCACCTGCAGGACGGGTCCTCTGGTCCCGGGGAGAAGAGACTGACCCCTTCTCGCTCCACCCACCTGTCAGGGAGTTGTCGAGAGCCAGAAGGTCTCCCCGGAGCCTCCTGTTCTCCAGCTCAACCCCCCAGGTCCCCCAGTTGCTCCTCAGACGGTCTCCAGACCCTTCCCCATGGTCTCCAGACCCTTCTCTGGACACGCTCCAGCCCCTCCAGGTCCTTCTTGAAGGGAGGAGCCCAAACCGGACCCAGCACTCCAGGGGATCCCTCCCCAGTGCCCCCAGTGCAGGGAGACCAGCCCTGCCCTGCTCCTGCTGCCCACCCCAGGGCTGGCACAAGTCCTGGTTGCCCCTCAGCCCATTGCCCTCGGCCCCTGACTCCAGCCTGCCCAGAGCCCTCGGTGGAGCCTCCCGACCCTCCAGCAGCTCCACGCTCCCACCCAACTGGAGGTCATCTGCAACTGGCCAAGCATGCAGTTCCTGGGCAAGGCACCGGACGGCCCACCCTTGCTGGGGGCAGTTTGACTGGGCTGAGGGAAGCGTTAGATTTTCCACTTACAATTTACCTTCTTTTTTTTTTATTTTCAAATGTACATGCAAAAAAAAAAACCCATCGTCACGTCACAGCACGAGATCACGGGGAGCGGGGAGGGTCAGGGGCGAAGCTGGCTCTGGTATTTATAGGAACAACAATTGCCACAGGGTTCACTGTCACATTCTCCTAAAACTTCACCGAAACCGAGACCACCTCTAGTGCAAGCGCCTCAAAACGTCCTGAGCAGCTCGAGTAGTTTCTGGTGTCTCGGGGGTGACGACCACGCCACAAGGGTGGGGCTCCCCCGGCCACGGCAGCTCAGGCTAGGACGTGTCCATCAGGGCAAACACGTCATGAAGAGCTGGGTCTGCCAAAGGCTGCCCCTTCCCTCCTCATCCAAGTGTGCATAAATTATGTCCACGTCTCCCTTCCGGGGGGCAGACATCACCCCCGAGAGCAGCGGCATGTCCAGCGGCAGAACCCCGCCCCGGGAAGGCGGCGGGAAGTGGCTGCACGGCAGCGTGGGGCACGGTCACGGCTCTGTCGACGGCGAAGCGGCGGCAGAGGGGTCTGTAGGGGGCTGAGGTGGTTCAGCCACGCGTCGGTTCTCTCTGAGCGGTTGAGAAGGTGGGAAAGTCCTGGTTGAAAGCAAAACACATCGGGATTGCGGCTCCTTTCATCGCCAAGTCCAGGAGTTTTTAGTTCCTGGGGATCTTCTTCTGTGGTTTTCTTTTCTTTCCTCATTCAAGAGGCTACAGACCCCCCACCTCAGGCTGAGAAGCCCGTGGAGACACCCAGAAACACGTCAACCGGCTTCTCGCGTTGCTGCACCAGCCTCTCGGCTCCGGAGACTGAGTCAAGAGGAGGCTGGGTCTGGAGGACTGTGTTCCTCCAGCGGGCTCCAGGAGAACCTGACCTTCCAGGGATGTCCTTCACGTGGGTGAAGAACCAAATCCCACCCTTGGGGTGTTGGCAGGAGAACAAAGAGTTTCCCTCGGAGCCAAGTGACTTGGCCAGGACACGGTTTCTTTCCCTTGCCGCTTGTCAGAGGGACACGAGGTGCCTTGAGGAACCAGGAGCCCTCTGGGGGTGGGAGGTCCCTCTGGGAACAGACGGGGGTTTTCTAGAGTAAAATGGGTTCACTTGGCTGTTTTAAGATCAAAGAGCTACGAGCGTGGTCGACAGCCGCCGTTTGGTGAGACTCAGTCATTGTTCTGGCCATCAGGGGAGCGAAGCTGCTCTTGGAGACGATCTAGAACCCACTGTGGGGGTGTTCCGCGTCTCTGGGCATCCTCAAACGCGACAGAGGGTGAATATTCTGCTGTCTCTAGACACAGGTACCCGAGCGCAGCCGGTTCCATCGGGGCCAAACCACTGGGAGTTCGTGATGTGTCCAACGGTAAAAATCAGTCCTGGCCCGACTGACCCACAGCCACGTGGACAATCCTTGAAGAAGCAGCAGCAGCAGCAGCAGCAGCAGCAGCATCCCCTGGAGGTGCCTCAGGACCTCGGGTTTTCCTCTCCAAGGTTAATTTTGTCCCATGAAGTGGAGGAACTGAGGCGGAACAGCACAGCCGGCAGCTCGGCTGCCACCGAGGGAGTTCCCGTGGGAAGGGCACCCACCTCCCGCTCCTCGGGCAGCGCCGGGCGGTCTTTGTTTGCGGGACACCACGCTCAAAAGCTCAAACACTGGACAAACCGCTAAAGTTACAGCTAAACAACATCGCACCGTCCATCTACTCGTGGCTAGGCAAAAAAGGAGCGAGGCCGTCCGAGTCCTCCATGAATTCCTGCTCGCGGGTGGTGGACCTCGTCGCCTCCTCCGTTGCGCAGCGCTCAAGGAACGTCTCTGAAGGTCTCAGTCTCGTTTCTTCTCCCTCCCCCTCGTCGTGAGTTGGAAGCGGCGTCCAGCCGAGGTCCTGGCCAAGAGCCGGGAGCTCTTCCGTGGTCAGGATGTGAAGTAGGAGCTCTGCATGGAGTAGAGGCGGTCAATGGGGTTGCCCACACGGGCTTGGAGGAGGTTGGCTTCGGCCGTGGAGAGCAGACAGTCTCCCAGGTGGCTGATGCTGTCACTGTCCATGTCGTGGAAAACTCCTTCCGAGTCTGGAGGAGGAAGAAGGGAATGAGTGAGTGTGGCAGGAGGTGACAGCAGTGTCACCAGGAGCCGTGGTCAGCAGCGCCGGTGTGAGGTGAGACACACGTGGCGCATCCCTCCCTCGCCTGACCGTCTCACGGTCACCCCAGCCTCGCTCCCCAGCCCCTGGCAGAGCTCGGTCTGAGGCTGCGGCCGCACCGCACTTCTGAGCGAGGCTCAGCTCAGAGTCCAGGTCCTGTGGAGCTCTTCCTGCTGCTGCACCAGCAGGAGCAGGGCAGGGCTGGCGCCCCTGCACTGGGGGCACTGGGGAGGGATCCCCTTGAGTGCTGGGTCCAGTTTGGGCCCCTCCCTGCAAGAAGGACCTGGAGAGGCTGGAGCGTGTCCAGGGAAGGGTCTGGAGCCCGTGGGGAAGGGTCTGGAGGCCATGGGGAAGGGTCTGGAGACCATCTGAGGAGCAGCTGGGGGACCTGGGGGGCTTGAGCTGGAGAACAGGAGGCTCCAGGGAGACCTTCTGGCTCTCGACAACTCCCTGACAGGAGGATGGAGCAAGGTGGGGTCGGTCTCTTCTCCCCAGGACGAGAGGACCCGTCCTGCAGGTGCCCCAGGGCAGGTTGAGGTTGTCCCTGCGGAGCCACTTCTGTCCTGTTGGGGTTGTCCCAGCCTGTCGCAGGCTGCCCAGGGCAGTGGTGGAGTCCCCATCCCTGGAGGGGTTTCCCAGCCGGGTGGAGGTGGTGCTGGGGGACAGGGGTCAGTGGGGACCTGGCGGTGCTGGGGCACTGGTGGCACTGGAGTAGCTCAGAGCTCATTGGGTCCATGGTTTGGTGATTCACGGTGCAGATCTGGGACCGTCTCCCCTGCGCTCTCCTACCGTAGGGGTGCAGATGGTCTCCCGGCAGCTGGGGCGGCGTCAGCCCTTGCCGGTAGAGGTCGGCGCTGTAGCCGTTCTGCTCCAGGGGCAGCAGCTGCTGCTGGGGGATCCGGGGGTAGGGCACCATGAGCCCCTCCAGGCCGTGGACGCTCGCGCCGTCTAAAGACACAACCGGTGGGGTGGGACGGGGTGGAAGCGGAGGGTGCAGAGCACCGTCGCCATGTTATTACTCCGCTATATTTGGTGGTCGGGCTCTGGACCAGCCCCATTGTCTCCTCCAAAAAGAGCCGATTGGCTGCCAACCTCCTCCCGCGCCCGTTCCCCCTCGGATACACCCTCCTGGACCGCCCCCCCCAGCCCAGCCCACACCCCCGGCCCCCCACCCTGCCCGGCGGCTCCTCACCTTCGCTGTCATCGTTGCTCTGCCGGCTGCTGCGGCCGGTCCCTCTCCCGGTCCCCAGGCGAGCATTGCCCAACTGGTCTTGCTCCTGCTGCTGCTGCTGCTGCTGCCTGCGGGCGATTTTCTTCATCTGGAAGGAGACGGAGAGCCCGGGTTTGAGGGTCTGACTGGGAGAGGAGGAGGGCAGCGGTTGCATTCAGCCCGGCACCGCCCGCCTTTCACCGAGCCCTGGTGGGACCCTGCTCGGACTCCTCTGGGTGCCTCCAGAGCCAGGGCTGACCCAAACCCCTGGCTCATCTTCCTGGGAGCCGCCGTTCGCTGTTTAAACGCGAGTTGAAAAAGAGTAATCAAAGGAAAAACCGTGAGAAACGTTAATCCATACAAACGTCGATAATTAACCAGGTTTTTAATTTCTCTTTAAGCTTTTGCTGCTCCTAGCTCGCCGTGGCAGGACTCGGCGGGCCCCTGGTGAGGTCCTGCAGAGCCGCTCTGCTCTTCCAACCGTCTCCTCCTTCCCTAAACTATCCCCCGGCTCCGTTTCACCGCCGGAACGTGCGCGATACCCCCGGGGGGCCGCGGCGCGGGAAGCCTCGCTCACCTTGGCTCGTTGGTTCTGGAACCAGACCTGCACCACCCGCACGGTCAAGCCCGTCTCGGCTGCCAGGGTCTCTCTGACCTGTCCACAAAACCCGGAGAGCCGCGTCACCGCTTAAGTCGCGCTTAAGAGGATGCCGCGGTTGGGCTGAGGGGCCTCCTCGTACCTTTCTGCAAGGTTTGGAGGAGACCTCGAAGGAGGCCTTGAAGGCCCGGCGCTGCTGCGTGGTCAGGATGGTGCGCGGGCGCTTGGAGCGCTTGTGGTCTTTGCTCTCCTCGCTGCCTTTGCCGTGCGAGTGGCCGCCGTCCTCGTCCTCGCTCTTCACTGCAAGGGAAGGGCAGCGGTCGGCAGAGCGGCCTCCCCGGGGCCACCGCCCGGGTCAGGGATTCGGAGGAACTTGGGTTTGTTGCGTCCAAGGGCTGATTTAGAGCTGGAGGGGGCTGAGCTGCGGCTCAGGAGCACGCCGGCCGTTCGGAGACGGCCCCAGATGGTCCGTAATGTCTCACATCAGCCCATCCAGACCTCTCCAGATGGGCCGAGGGCATCTCGGCAGCTTGGTACCCCCTTGGCTGCCTGTCACCGAGGGGAAAAGATGCTCCAACCTCCACCCACCTCCATCTCCTCCCTCTGAAACCTTCCCCCTCCTTAATTAGGGACCAGGCGGTCCCTGCCCTCCCCAGGGTTCTACTGGTTGCCCACCCAGTCCAGCTGCAGCCCCTCACCGGACTCGGTGGGCGCCGGGCTGATAGCGCTCAGCATCTCCTTCTCCTTCTCGTAGTCGCTGCGGCACAGGAGCTGCCCCTCCTTGAGCACAAACTCGTCTCCTCGCTGCAGGCGCCGCTCGCACTCGCAGCAGTAGAAGCAGTGGACGTGGTAGACGTTCTCCAGCACCCGCATGATGAGCTCGGAGGGGGCGATGGCCTTCAGGCAGCTGCTGCACTTGGTCTGGAAGAGCCTGCGAAGAAGGTGCCCGTGGTTGGATGCCGGGGCAGGGAAGATCAACCCTGGGTTGGGGCTCAGGAAGCCAGGGGAAGAAGAGGGGGGATGTTGGGGGCTCTACCAGCACATCCCAGCCAGGAGCGAACGTCCCAGCTGGGCTCTGGGGCTCTCTGACCCTCCGTGGGACCAGGGGGGAACACGGACTTGCCTGGCCCAGCAGGACAGAGGTCTGGGGCCTCTCTGTAGGGCCGGCTTTGGTCGGTTCCTCCCGGTGAAGGGACTTTCTGGAACCCTCCAGGCCGTCCCCAGGGCCCGGAGGAGCCTTCGGCGGGGAATCCCGCTTGGGGAACCTGTTTGTGCCCCACACCGTGTCCGGAGAGAGGAGTAAACAACCGCCCAGCGCCCCCCGGACCGAGCAGATGGTTCTGATGAAGTAATTTGGGATCTAAACAAATGTGAGCGGCGGTGGCTGCCGGCTGACAGCTCCTATTTAGCCACTTGACAAGAGAAAGTAATAAAATCGGGATTAATTAGGCTGTTGTTTAAACACACAGGATCTTCCCCACCAGCAGGGAACTCATAAACTGGGATTGAGAACAAGACTGGGTTAATCCTCCTGGCAAACTCGGCGGAGCGGCGTGAAGAGGCTTTGCAGGGGCGGGCTCAGCCCTCCCAAATACCACCGTGGATTTGTGCCGGGCGGTGGCTCTCGGCTGGAGGGTCTGGGACATTCCGACTGGGCTGCTGTGGGATTTCTCCCTCCTTTGTGTGAGGGGTTTGCCCGCACGTTGCTCTCCCCCTCCCCGTCTCTCTCGCCCCTTTTGTCGCCCTCGAAAAATAATCGTCGAGTGGGAGTTGAAAAAGCTGGGAGCGAAGAGCAGCCCTTCCACCGCGACCCCTTGCTCTGGAGCAAACTGGGAGCGTGGTCCCAGTCCGAGGCTGGGCTGAGCCCGAATCTGGCCCTTTCCCAACACCAACTTCTGTTACAGCAGCAGCGGAATAGTAAAAAGAATTTAAAAAGCCCCAGTCGGCGACCGCGGCGATGGAGGAGCAGCGGGAGCGGGTGACGAGTCGCCGAACGGGACGATAGCGATGTTCCCGGGCTTCCAGCCCGGGGCGAGGATGATGGCGGTGCAGCCTGACCCCCTGTTCCTTGGACCCAGAGGGTCCCGCCCTGGGGTTGCCCCTCGAGCTCCAGGTGAGGAGGATCTGGAAGACGTTCCAGCTCCTCATTCCCTAGTTCCAGTTGGGATCTTGCCTGACCCTGTGCCCAGCAACTGGACTTTGTGGTGGCTTTATCTTCTGGAGAGCCACTTAGGCTTAGTTCTGGCTGCTGGGGGTGACCAAACTCCTTCTCTCCGGGTTTCTGTCCCTTATCCCTTATCCCTCAAGTAACCGGGTAAAAGCGAGCGCTGACGGCTGGGAGAGTTCCTGTCCCCAGGCTCCAAGGAAGGAAAGGGATCGTGGAGGAAAACACCGATGGAAAACTCCTGGGCTGGTTCCACACCGAGTGTCTTCGTTCTTTTCATCCTGGTAGATCCTGGAGCATCCCTGAGTCCTTTTATATGTCCATCCTCAGCATCTGGGCTGCGAGCAGGGCAGGGCTGGTCCCTCTGGGACTGGGGGCACTGGGGAGGGATCCCCTGGAGTGCTGGGTCCAGTTTGGGCCCCTCCCGGCAAGAAGGAGCTGGAGGGGCTGAAGCGTGTCCAGGGAAGGGTCTGGAGACCGTGGGGAAGGGTCTGGAGACCGTGGGGAAGGGTCTGGAAACCATGGAGAAGGGTCTGGAGGACATCTGAGGAGCAGCTGGGGGACCTGGGGGGCTTGAGCTGGAGAACAGGAGGCTCCAGGGAGACCTTCTGGCTCTCTGGAGCCACCAGAAAGGAGGTTGGGGTCAAGGTCGGGCTCCTTCCCTGGTGCTGGGACCAGAGGACCTGTCCCGCAGGTGCCCCAGGGGAGGCTGAGGTTGTCCCTGCGGAGCCATTTCTGTCCCGTTGGGGTTGTCCCAGCCTGTCGCAGGCTGCCCAGGGCAGTGGTGGAGTCCCCATCCCTGGAGGGGTTTCCCAGCCGGGTGGAGGTGGTGCTGGGGGACAGGGCTCAGTGGGGACCTGGCAGTGCTGGGGCACTGGTGGCACTGGAGCAGCTCCCAGCTCTTCCCACCCCAAACCAGTCAGTGACATCGCTGGGTGCTTGGGGGAACACCCAGGACGTGGCTTTGCCGAGACGGGCAGAGGCAAGCGTTGAGCCCGACGAACCTCTAACCGCGGGCAGGGATGGAGCAGGACACGGGACCGCGGAAGAAGGTGCCAGGAGACCTCCGGAGGCACCACCCGCCTCCTCCCGCTGCCGTCGGGGGGCCGAGGCCGTTAACGAGGGTAGTTAGAGACGCCGTCAAGTGCCACATTTCCCTGAGAAGAGCTCGTTTTCGCAGCTACCGGGTGAGGGAAGCGCCGTTACCGCCCCGTAACTCAATAACGCTCTTGGCGTCGTGGAGCCCGCGCCCTCCATCTCCCAGCGAAGCCCCGAAACCAAATCGTCGCCGCTTTGCGCTAATTGAAGAAAACAGTCGGTGAGCAGCTCATAAACACGGTGTCAGCTCGCATTACGCAAAATTAAAATTCTCAGCCCCTCCAACACCAGGAATTCCTAAAGAGGCTGGTTTTAATATTGCCCGAATCCGTTTAAGTCGAGGTAATATTGTTTGGGTTGCCATAGGAACCAAACACGGCGCCGGAGCCGGCGGTGGGCTACGGGGAGGCTCGGAGAGCGGCGGCCAGCGGGAACGGCGCGGAGGGACGGGCCGGAAAGCGAGGGGGTTCCCTGGGTCGTGGAGGCTGCGCGCTGCCGGGGAAAGGGGCAGCTGGAGGATGAGTCCTCCCATCCGGGTCCTGTTCCTTCAGCAGAATTGTGCTCCAGCCCCTTCCCCACGTTCTCCAGACCCTTCCCCATGGTCTCCAGACCCTTCCTGACGTTCTCCAGACCCTTCCTGACGTTCTCCAGACCCTTCCCCGCGTTCTCCAGACCTTTCCCCATGGTCTCCAGACCCTTGCCCACGTTCTCCAGACCCTTCCCCATGGTCTGCAGATCCTTCCCCATGGTCTCCAGACCCTTCCCCGTGGTCTCCAGACCCTTCCCCATGGTCCGCAGATCCTTCCCCATGGTCTCCAGACCCTTCCCCGTGGTCTCCAGACCCTTCCCCATGGTCTCCAGACCCTTCCCCATGGTCTCCGGACCCTTCCCGCGTTCTCCAGCCCCTTCCCCATGGTCTCCAAACCCTTCCCCATGGTCTCCAGACCCTTCCCCGCGTTCTCCAGACCCTTCCCCACAGTCTTCAGACCCTTCTCCGTGGTCTCCAGACCCTTCCCCACGTTCTCCAGACCCTTCCCCATGGTCTCTGGACCCTTCCCGTGTTCTCCAGACCCTTCCCCACGGTCTCCAGACCCTTCTCTGGACACGCTTCAGCCCCTCCAGGTCCTTCTGGCAGGGAGGGACCCAAACTGGACCCAGCACTCCAGGGGATCCCTCCCCAGTGCCCCCAGTGCAGGGGCACCAGCCCTGCCCTGCTTCTGCTGCCCACCCCAGGGCTGGCACAAGCCCACAGCCCAGTGCCCTTCTTGGCCCCCGGGGCCTTTTCCCCGGGCACTTTCCAGCCGCTCTTCCCCCAGCCTGGAGCGGTACCAGGGCTTGGCGGGACCCCAGGGCAGGACCTTGCCCTGCTGAACCTGATGGAGATGCAGGAGGAGCTCAGAGCTCCTCAGCTTCACGCTGAAGCCCGTGGTCGCTCTGCTGCAACTCCTCTTCCTGCTGCTCCACGCTTTGAAACTTTATTAAAGGACAAAAATAGCTGTTCATGGTGCGAAGGTGAGGGTGAAGCTGCAGGCAGGGCGAGGGAGTCTCCTGAAGGGATTGTTTTTCCCGGAGGATTCACCTCCTCGTGCCTGGAGCATCCGTCGCTGCGAGGAACCGGCTGCCAACACCCGTCCCGTAGCCCCAGGCTGCTCTGGTGACACTGACTCAAGAGCTGGTGCTCCGCTTGCTCCAGAACCACCGCCTCTGCCCTTCCCAAAGACGTTCCCACTTACAAACCCAACCGCTGTCCTGCGGCCGCCACTCGTTCCTCCAAGGTGAGCCCTCTCCTGGCAGGAGACCCAGGGTCTGGGCACTGGGGAGGTCACACCTCCTCTGCTGGATCCAGTTTGGGCTGGAGCTTGTCCAGGGAAGGGTCTGGAGACCATGGGGAAGGGTCTGGAGAAAGTCTGAGGAGCAGCTGGGGGACCTGGGGGGGTTGAGCTGGAGAACAGGAGGCTCCGGGGAGACCTTCTGGCTCTCTGGAGCCACCAGAAAGGAGGTTGGGGTCAAGGTCGGGCTCCTTCCCCACTGCTGGGACCAGAGGACCCGTCCTGCAGGTGCCCCAGGGCAGGTTGAGGCTGTCCCTGAGGAGCCATTTCTGTCCCGTTGGGGTTGTCGCAGCCTGTCGCAGGCTGCCCAGGGCAGTGGTGGAGTCCCCATCCCTGGAGGGGTTTCCCAGCCGGGTGGAGGTGGTGCTGGGGGACAGGGCTCAGTGGGGACCTGCCGGTGCTGGGGCACTGGTGGCACTGGAGCAGCTCCCAGCTCTTCCCACCCCAAACCAGTCGCTGAGTCTCTGATCATCTCCTGGGCTTCACTTTGCTCAACCCCCCTGACGCAGCCGCCGCGTTCATCCCGCCACGGCGCTGGGCTCCGCTCCCTGCCCGGGACTGTGAGAACCTCGGTGACCTCCCCCAGCTCCGCAAAGCTGCCGACCCGGCACTGGGGAGGGTAATTTGGGGGCACCCCATCGTCTCCACGGGATTAAAAGGTGTTAACGAAGCGCGGAGTAAGCTGGGGGGGGGCTGCGCTCGGCGGACTGGGCTTATTTAGTCAGGGTTTAGTCAAAATGAAGCGGTCCGGGCTTAAGCGCGGGCTGTTTGCTCAAGGCTGAGCTGCCAAATCCGCTGCAGCCGCCTGAAAGATCGGCGCGGAACCGGCCAAGCCTCTTCGCCGGCGTTGGGCCGGGGGATTCCACCAAGATTTACCCCCCCGATCGCGTCGCTCCTCAGAAACGGCCAAGACCCAGAAAGTCCCAAAGCCCAAGTTCTGCCCCAAGGAGCGGAAAAACCAGCTCTAAAACGACGTCATCGCGTCCCCAACGGGCGGGAGGACGGTGGGGGGGGGGGGGGCGGGCAGAGATCCACCAGGACGGACCCGACCGCCCCCTCCCCGGCGCTGGGGGACCACCAAAAACCGGCGTCTGGGGAGCGCGGTCCTGCTGGACCCGTCCCGGTAAACCCCCGTATCAACCGCCCCGCAGGGACGAGGCGTCGCAGCCTCCGCTCCCAGTTCACACCAGCAACCGCACCCCGCCCGCCGCCACCGAAACCCCCCGAAAGGGCGAAGCCAGACGCCCCCCGAAGGGTTTCCCGAAGCCGGAGAAGCTTCATCAATATTAAAGCCACGCGAGCGCCGCGCCGCCGCAAGATTTAATAGCGCCGCCGCCGCCGCCGCCGCCGCTGCCGCCGCTCCGGCCCTCGAGGGGTTAACACCCCCCCCCACCGCGAGGATATTGCTGCCAGCGCGGTGGCACCGAGCCATCACCGTATAATCTGATGAACTCTTTTATTAAATTTCACAGGCCTGTCTTCTTTATTAAAATCTCCCAGAATTCCGAGGGCGCCCGGCGGAGCGCGGCCGAGCGCTCGCCAAGGAAAAAAATGGGGTTGGGTTGGGGGGGGGGGTTGGGGTTTGTCCCCCTTTTGAGGGTGGCTCGAGGGGTCTCGCGGTGGGAGGGGACGGGGCTGCTGGTCGAAGGGCGGCGGGACGCCTCTCCCAGACCTTCCCCGCGGGCGGCGGCGGGGAAAACGGGGTCCAGAAATGAGGTTTTTGGTGTTTCGGGACCTGCGGGTGCTTCGTTCCGGACCCGCCATGGAGGGGGCGGGCAGGACCCCCGGGGGTAACCGAGGTGGGGGGGACTGAGCCCCCGGAGCAGCGGGGGGACAGCGGTCGGGGTCCCCCCAGCGGCTCCCTCCGAGCCGCCGACGCCAGCCGGACCCACCGGCGCTGGGGCAGAAGGTCCCCCTGGACCTCCTGTTCTCCAGGTCAACCCCCCCAGTTCTCCCAGTTGCTCCTCAGACGTTCTCCGGGAGGGGACCCAGCTCCCACCTCCATGGAGCAGAGACCAAAACCTCCCCGCTCCGCTTCGCCCCCGCTCCGGAGAAGGGGGGGTCAGCGATTGGGTCTCCCCAGACCCGGAATTGGGCTCTAAATTCCTTTATTTTCCCATTTCCAGCAGGAACGCGGTGGGACCCCCCCGGAGCCGAGCGGGGACGGACGCAACGGTGGGACGCACAGACCCAGCGCAGCCCCCCCGAAGGTCCCGCCGCTCTTCGGACGCTCTCGGGGTGGGGTCCTGCCCGTGGTGCTTTTCCGGCGCTGCCAGAACGAGGCAGCGAAGCCTCTTGCTGGGGTGAGGAAGAGGAAGGTGGGTCCTGCCCCACCTCCGCGAGCGCCGGAGCAGCGGGGGGGCAGCAGTCGAGGTCCCCCCCCAGCGGCTCCCTCCGAGCCCCCAACACCCCCCGTAACACCCGCGCCCCGTTTTTACACCGTTTTCTCGGCCGGTGCCAACGGCCCCAACTGGGGACGCTCCAGTCCCCAACTCCCCCGTCCACCGGGAGCCACGTCGCTGCGGCGATTCCACCCCTCGGGGGGTCCCGTGTCAGCCCCTTCCTCCCCCAGTCCCCCCCCACCCCATGGATGGAACTGGGGGGGTTCCGTCCCCGTTATTCCGGCTCGGCCCCGGGACACGGCGGCGGCTCCATTAATATTCCTGGCAGGAGCGGGGCGGCGCGGCCGAGTCGCTCGGGGTGATGTTCCCCGGCCAGATCGTATCCCAACTCAATATCCTGCTGCTCCTTTTCTCATTTCCTGTTCGCGCCTCCGCGGCGGCCGCGCGAAACGGGGACGGGGAGGGGGGCGACGGCGGCGGGGTGGGGGGTATTAACGGGGAAGGGCGGGGGGGAAGCGAGGGGGAGGGAGGCAGAAGGGCGGCCGCCGCTTTTATTACAGATTTAATAACGACAAAAGAACATCATTAAACATTCATTAGAATTATTTAATTAAATTTTACTTCGGGGGGGGGGGGGAAAGAGATGAGATGTGCGGTGAAACGCAGTATTGATTGAGAGAGGAACGAGCCGGGGAGAGGGACGGGAATTAAACCCGGCGCTCGCTCCCGCTCCCCATCCTCGAGGACGGGGTGGCGCGGTGGCGCGGCGGACGAGCCGGTAGCCGCCGGCGGGGCCGGGGCCGGGCGGTAGCACCAGCGCGGGGATGGGGGACACTGGGGAGGGTTTTGGGGGTCTGGAGCTGGGGATGAGCTGGGGACAGACACGGTGAGGACCAGTGGTCCCAGTCTGAGCCCTGCAGGGGCTCCTGGGTGCCGTGGGTGGGGAATAACGGGAATAACGGGACTAAGAGGGTGTCCTCACCGTCCCCCCAGCACCGCCGGGTCCCCGCTGACCCCCGTCCCCCAGCACCACCTCGACCCAGGGCTCCCCTCTGCCCTCCCACCGCTCCCAGCGCTGCAGCCCCCAGCCCCAATTTCACCAGTTTTGGCCTCTCGGGAGTCCGTTTCCGGCACCTTCGCCAGCCCCGGCCACGGCCAGACCCCGCGTCCACAAGCCGGAGCGCGGTACAACCTCCCACCCTTCAGCGCCCTCCGGTCCCGCAGCCTTTCCCGCTGTGGGAAAGTCCCGGAGCAGCGCGGGGGGGTTTCGGCCAACGAGCCGCAGCGCTCGGAGCGGGCGGGAGGCACCCAGAGCCCCTCGTGAGCTGCCCCCCAGTTGCTGCGAGAGGGAAACGGAAGCGCCGGGGCGAGCATCGGCGCCCCGAGCTCCGACCCTTCTCCTCGGCCGCCGTCACCGCTGCTCGCCCACTTCCCACTGGCCCAGCTGGGGTTGTGCTGGGTCTAAACTGAGTCGATCTGGGGGCAACGCTGGCAGCTCCAGCGCCCAGGGCCGACCCTCGTCCTCCAGCCACCACCGTGGGGGTCTCCTGCTGCCCTGCCCGGGTGAGGCCACCCCCGGAGTCCCGCGTCCAGTTGTGGGCTCCCCGGTTTGAGCTACTGGAGAGGGTCTGTGAGGATGATGAGGGGCTGGGTGATGCTGGGGGTGGAGAAGAGCAGGCTGAGAGGGGACCTGCTCCATATCTAAAGGGTGGGGGGTCAGGAGGAGGGGCCAGACTCTACCCAGTGATGCCCAGTGACATGACAAGGGGCAACGGGCACCAACTGGAGCCCGGGAAGTTCCACCTGACCATGAGGAGAAACTTCTTCCTGGTGAGGAAGAGGAGCCCTGGGCCGGGCTGCCCGGAGAGGGGGTGGACTCTCCCGCTCCAGAGAGACCCCAACCCCGCCTGGACACCAAACTGGGCTCCAGGGGGACCTGCTGGAGCAGGGGGTTGGACTGGGGGATCCCCAGCAGCTGTTCCAACCCCCCCCAGTCTGGGATTCGGTGTGATCCCGTGGTTCCCTCCGCCTTCCCGAGGCCAACCCTGGAGCTGCCTTGGGGAGCTCCGTGGACCAGCACGGGGAGGTGGAGCTGAAGCCCGTCCGTCCGCGCCACCTCGATGAGCCCAGCCCCGGAGAGCTGCACTGACAGAGTCTGGAGAACCGCGCTGGCAGACCCCAGAGAACCGCACTGGCAGACCCCAGAGAGCCATGCTGGCAGACCCCGGAGAACCGCGCTGGCAGACCCCGGGTTGCTCCGAGACCGCTGGACCACGTCCCACCTCCCCAAACCCCAGATGCCAAGGTGGTGCCATGCTCAAGAAGCTGCTCCGTGCCCCTAAAGTCACCTGCAGCCTGAAAAGGGATGAGAAGTGCGTGTCACCGGCAGCGCCACGGCTCCGGACCCCGACTGTTACGGGACGTCCCTGTCCTCTGCTGGGGGGGAGCCGGCTCCTTGGTTTGTGGTGGTTTAACTTGGACATCGAAGACTTTGGGGTTGTATTTTCCTTTTCCTCAGCAGCAGAGAAAGGGGATTATTTTGACAGGCGGCTGTAGCCAAAGCCAAACGACAATCACAGGGCTCCGGGAGCTGGGGATTGTGCAAATCCTGCCCCGGCACGGTATGAGCGTCGGCGACGCGGGTCCGAGAAGAGACTCGAAGCTGTGGGACGCGAAACAGAGACAGAAAAAACCCAACCCCGGAGAGGAAGAGGGTCCACCCGCCTAAATTACATTTAATTAAACGAGAAGAAGAATGTGCCGCACGCCAAAAAAACCAACAACCCCCGAAGTTCTGCCTCCCCCATTCCAGCAACACCCCGACGGCGACGGGGGACGGACGGCACGTGCCGGCTGGGGCCTTAATCACGCTCCAGGCGCATCTGCGTCTTCTCTTTCATTTCGCGGCGATTATGGAGTTGGTGTTTAATTTCCTGGGCCCCGCCGACAAACCGACGGCGAGAACGGCAAGAGCTTGGTGTAATTAACGTCGTTAATCATCAGCCGGGCTTCGGCGGCCGTGGGAGACGGGGCTCGAGCAGCCGCCCGAGGACGGAGGGGTTTTGCGACGGGGTTGCTTTGGGTTCTGCTCCTGCCGCGTCCGTCGGAGCTTCAAACCCCCCAGCAGAGGCTCCTTCCCGGGCTCCAGCTGCACCGCTGAGGTCCCACTGGTCCTCGCTGGTGGAGCAGGGATGAGCTCCCGCAGTTCGGAGGAGCGAAGCGCCTCCGGAACCAGCAGCGGGTGCCGCTCGGAGGAGCCGCCGCACGCGCCGCTGGCCGACGGGGGCTCTCGAAGGGCGCCCGGGCTGGGTCCCATCACCCAGAGCTGGGGAAGGAGCTTCAGGCTCTTCCCTTCCCTCCTCCGTCCTCCCCCATCATGGAGGTCCCCGCCGGGTCCCTTCCGCTCTTCACCCCCTCGTCTCTCCTCCACCTGCTCCCTCCTTCCAGCCGGACCCCGAGAGACGAGACGGGGCTGGGGGGGGACCCTGGTGCTCGGCGGATGGAGAAGCTGCTCGTGGCCAAATGCAGGAGGGACAGACCCCCGTCTGGGGTTGGGGTCCCCAGGCAGCCGCGGTGGCGGGCGACCAGAAACCCCTTTCTAAGGGCGGTAGCGATCGCCAGCTCTTGCGATCCGTCATGGTTTGGCCCTTTTGTCCCCAAATCCCCGGTTTTGGGCTGTAAGTCCAGCTCAGACGCCAGTTTTGAAGGTCCTCGTGCCTAGGAAGCACGTCGGTAATTTCTGCGCCGACCAGAACCGAACGCAGCAAAGGGGGAGGAGCAGCTTTTCTGCTTCAAACCAAACAAATCCCACCGCGAGAAGACAAAAACCCAACAGATCCTTCTGTTTCCCCACCAATTTCTTCATTTTCGGGGCCTGACGCCCACTCCTGGAACGCTCCGGGGAGCTCGGAGGAGCTCGGTGCGGGTCAGGCCCCCATGTTGGGGTCACCACCACCCTCCCGGGGCTGCCGGCCGCTCCTCGGGGGGCACAAGAGGTCCCTCTGCCCTCCCGCCACGTCGCTGCCATCGCCTCAACCCGCTGAGTCCACCCCAGTAAAAACCAGTCAGCTCCCGGTTCCCATTTTTCAGGCGTGGCAGTGCTCGCCTCTCTGCTTTGGCCAAAAAATTGGCCAAAGCAGTTGAAGGTCCCAAAAGGACGACGCTGGCTCTGGCCCCAGGGCACCAAACCAGCCCTTTGGCGGCCAGGCGCCGGGCTCGGAGCCCGCGGCGCCCGTCTCTGCTGCCTGAGCATCCCCGCTCGATGCGCTCGACCACCCGTGGTGGCTTTCAGAAGGTTGACGGGTCAGAAGCATCTCCCCAAACCCTCTGGTGGGCTTTCAAAACCCACGTGGACCTCAAGCTTCAAGGGCAGCACCAGGCTCTTGCCCAGCGAGGATGCGAGCGGCTCCGAGAGGAGCCTAGAGGGGCCGCGGGCAGAGCCCACGGCTGGGCCGCGCCGCTCGACCCCTCCTCAACTCTCGCACCTCCTCGAGACCAGATGGAGAAACCACGATCCAGGAGAAGACGGGGACCGGGAGGGCACCCGGCGGACCCGGCCTGCGCTCAGCTGTGCCGGTCACGTGCCGGCAGCCGCTCGGCGATGGAGAAGTCAGGTTCGAGCCGAGTTCAGCCCGTATCTCTCCGGAGGACGAGCAAATCATCTCCACATGGGCCAAGGGAGAGCGCGGAGGAGAGGGGGAAGGCTGCCAGCGCGGGGCCGCGGTTCAGATCCCTCCTGACAGCTCCCCGGCAGCCCCCACGCCGCCCGTCATTCCGCAAAACAAACTTCAAAGTCAACAAGGCGCCCCCGGACCCGGCCGTTGCAGCCGCTCCATCATCGCTCCATCCAACCCTCCTCCTCCTCCTCCTCCTCCTCCCCGGGGCTGTCGCGTTTCCCCGGCACGGGATTTACGGGGCAGGTGCCTGAGCGGAGCGCAGGAGGGCCCCAGGCGGGAGGGGAAGAGGAGGGTCTCACCAGAGCCTCCAGCCCGCGGTTTTACGGGACGGGGACGGCAGAAGAACATCCATCTTCAGGGCGAACATTTCATCTCCAGATCAAGAGGCGGCTCCGTCCCCCGCGCTCGGCCGCAGCTGCTGCCTTATCTTGCCGGGAAAGCATTTCCCTCCTCTTGCGCGGCTTGGCGGGAGGAGGAGGCGCTGCCAGATGGGTCTCCCCTCCAGGTCACCGCGCCGCCGGCCCCGGGCTCCGCCGCGGCCCAGCGCCGCGGCGGGTTCTGCGGTCTGGGATTCATCGTCGGCCAAAACCGTGGGCTTTGGGGAGTCAAGGCCGAGAGCGAAGGCTCCGGGGGCCGAAGTTTCCAAGCAGGAGGGCTGGGAGATCTCCTCCCTGGAAATTCCCATGCTGAGAGCACGAAGGTGCCTTCAAAAGTGCCTGAAGGACCAACCTGGAGGAGCCAGGAGCTTCAGGGGTGGTTCCTGAAATGGCGCCACGATGCTTCGGGGCACAGAGGTGGGGTGGAGCAGCCGGTGCCAGGGAGGCGCAGCTGCGGCTGAACGTGGCACGGGAGGAGCAGGGTGGCCACGGGAGGAGCAGCATGGCCATGGGAAGAGCAGCGTGGCCATGGGAAGAGCAGCATGGCCATGGGAAGAGCAGGGTGGCCACAGGAAGAGCAGGGTGGCCACAGGAAGAGCAGGGTGGCCACGGGAGGAGCAGTGTGGTCACGGGAAGAGCAGGGTGGCCACAGGAAGAGCAGGATGGCCACGGGAAGAGCAGGGTGGCCACAGGAAGAGCAGGATGGCCATGGGAAGAGCAGGGTGGCCATGGGAAGAGCAGGGTGGCCACAGGAAGAGCAGGATGTTCACAGGAAGAGCAGGGTGGCCGTGGGAAGAGCAGGGTGGCCATGGGAAGAGCAGGGTGGCCACGGGAAGAGCAGCATGGCCACGGGAAGATCAGGGTGGCCATAGAAAGAGCAGGGTGGCCACAGGAAGAGCAGGATGGCCATGGGAAGAGCAGCATGGCCACAGGAAGATCAGGGTGGCCACGGGAAGAGCAGGGTGGCCATAGAAAGAGCAGGGTGGCCACAGGAAGAGCAGGATGGCCATGGGAAGAGCAGGGTGGCCACGGGAAGAGCAGGATGGCCATGGGAAGAGCAGCATGGCCACGGGAAGATCAGGGTGGCCACGGGAAGAGCAGGGTGGCCATAGGAAGAGCAGGGTGGCCACAGGAAGAGCAGGATGGCCATGGGAAGAGCAGGGTGGCCACGGGAAGAGCAGCATGGCCACGGGAAGAGCAGGATGGCCATGGGAAGAGCAGGGTGGCCATAGGAAGAGCAGGGTGGCCACAAGAGCAGGATGGCCACGGGAAGAGCAGGGTGGCCACGGGAAGAGCAGGATGGCCATGGGAAGAGCAGCATGGCCACGGGAAGATCAGAGTGGCCACGGGAAGAGCAGGATGGCCATGGGAAGAGCAGCGTGGCCACGGGAAGATCAGAGTGGCCACGGGAAGAGCAGGATGGCCATGGGAAGAGCAGGGTGGCCATGGGAGGAGCAGAGTGGCCACGCTCTCTTGCCCAAAAACCACCGGCAGAAGAGGCGGCGTTGGAGGCCATGGTGACCCCCTGCGGAAACGCCGCCCCTGCCCTGGGGTCAGACCCCACCACCCGGAGGAGGCGACGATGCTGCTCCCAGGCCCGTTCTCGGGTCACTCCTAACCCTGCTCGAACGCGCTCCAGCGCCTGGCTCCCTTTTTCCTGCCAGGACCCGACGGGGTCCCACCACCCGCCCTTCAAAGCACCCCGAGACCCTTCGCCGGGCACCGGCGTCCTCGCGCAGCCTTTGTCTTCCCTCCCGCCGCGGTGGGCGAGCCGCCGGCGGTTTCGCTCCCATCGCGCTCTGCGGAGCGCGGGGCGGGTACGGCTGGACCGCGGAGGTCAGACTTCAGGGGGCTGGTGGAGCATCTTCCCAGCAGCATCCTGGGGTGGCTGGGTGTCCACCGGCTCTTCCCAGCGGCACCAGGTCACAACCAGAAATGGGGTGGGGGGTCACAACCGGACACAGACTTTCTGGGCAGCAGCGCTGTCCTCCCTCCCAATATTTCGGCACAGGACGGATGAGCCAGGAGGAAGCGGGTGGGAAGCGGTTGGTGCCCATGGGAGATGCTGATTCGCCAGAGAAGGAGAAACTGAGGCAGTATCACGAGCCACCAGCTGCGCCCAGCCCATCCCCTCGGTGCCCGGTGCCGTGGCAACCGTGGCTGTGGTGACCAGCAGCCAGTGTCGGGGAGCTGCTGAACCAGGAGCGCCGGGGAGACACTCGCGGCCAAAGTCAGCCCCACGGTTATTCCGCCCTCGACGGCACGAGCCTTCGGGCCACCAAGACACGGAGCCGGCGGCTGCCGTGGGAGCGGCCCCGGTTTTTACAGTCCCGATCAAAGCGCTCGGTGCCGAGAGATAACGGCACCGGCCGTGCCCTGGCCCCGGGGGGCGATGCTGCTCGCCCCGGTGCCTCCAGACGGGAGGTGCCGGGTCCCCACCCAACGTCCTGCTGGGATCCGGCGCTCCCGTCAGGTGCTTCCAGCTTGTCTCGGGTTGCCGAGACGCCGAAGGGAAGGGGGTGGCCGGCGGCCGCGGAGCCGGACGGCGGCAGAGAGCGGAGCTTTCCCGCCCTCCGGCCAGCCGCGCCGCCTTTCGGCACCGCTAAAGGCGCAAAAACCATCACGGCTCTAGCGCCGGGGCAGGGCGCGACCACGCCGGCAGCGCCGGAATTCCGGGTTCTCCAGCCCCTTCCCCACGGTCTCCAGACCCTTCCCTGGACCCACTCCAGCCCCTCCAGATCCTTCTCGCAGGGAGGGGCCCAAACCGGACAATATTTGGTGTTGTCGACCCTCTGGAAGGCCCCGGTCGCCACCACGAGCGGAGGAGCCCCCCCGGTCACGGCCAAGACAGCCCCAGCCGCGTGACGGCACGGCAGCCACGGGCTCCCTCGCACCAAAGCGAGCAGCTCGCGGCGTAACGTGCTCGCTCCTGCCGTCGCCTGACCCGCCCTCCGCCCCAGGAGCGGCACCTTCGGGTGGGATCTGGTGGCCCACGTGTCCCAGAAGGACAAGGCGTGGAGTGCCGTCATCTCCTGGGCAGCCTTGGCCGTCCCTCGTTCCTTGAAGAAGCACCTCAACAGCCCACGGTTCATCCCTTCTTCCTCTTCAGCCAACAGCTCATCCCTTCCTCCTCACCCTCCCTGCCCACGCCACTGCCGTAAATCAAAGCCGGACCCCTCCGTCCCCCCCGTTTGACCCCCGCACCCACCTCTGTGGTCCCGACCATCTCTCCCGCCGCCGTGGCACCGCCGCCACCACGACGCCCTTTGCCGACCCTCCCCTTCCACCTCGCGCCGGAACCTCCGACGCGGTCGGTCCCGAACCGAGCCGGGAGGGCGGGGAAGAACGGGCCGGGGGGCCGCGGGAGGGCACTTACTTCTCGTAGTCGTGCTTGCAGTAGAGCTGCCGGTCGCGGCAGTAGCAGGTGCCGGCGAGCGGCTGGAGGCAGGCGGCGCATTTCACGCACCCTTCGTGCCACGAGCGCTCGTTGACCCGCAGGAGGAAGCGGTCGGCGATGGGGGTGTCGCAGCCGGCGCACACCTCCCGCATCTTGGGGTCCGGACCTGGGCAGAGGGGAGAGGCGGCGTGAGAAGGAGGCGGGAGGTGGGGGTTAAAGCCGCCCTCCTCCTCCTCCTCCTCCTCCTCCTCCTCGGAGGGTTTGGTGACCGCGCCGGTGGTCCAGCAGCGGGTCCGGGGGGGTCTGTGCGGGCGGCGGCTTCCTGGTGGACCCCAAGCCCGCGCCCCTTGGCGCTTCGGGGAGAAGCCGCCGCGTCTCCGCGGGGCACGGCGGCTGCGGAGCGGGAGAAGGCTCCAGAGCGTTGGGATTTTTCTCCTCCTCGGCGTTATCGCCGCCTCGATCTGGGGCCGCTCTTCAAAGGCTCCACCGGCACCGCGTCGCGGTAGAGGAGTGAATCACGACGGCGCTATCTGGGGCGCTGCGTCGGGGCCGCGTCGGGGCCGAGCCAGGCGGCGGCACCCTCCGCCCCGCTGCGCTCCTCGGCGTCCGCCAGCCCTCCTCCTCGTCCTCTCTGGCTTCTCGACGCTTCTCTCCTCCCGAAAGCCCGGAGAGCCCCGGGCCAAGCCCTGCCCGAGCCCCCCGCCAAGGGGCATCCCGTGGAGGAAGCCGACGGCTTACGCCAAGGGCAACCAAGGTCTTCCGCTGCACCTTGAGGGGGTTGAGGGGGGGACGCCGAGCCGGGCTCTGAGCCGGGCACCGGCCCAGGGCCGGGGGTCAAAGCCACCGAGCGGTGGCCAATGGCAGGAGACGCGTCCCAGGCAGGAGACACGAGGCCAGGAGCCGCGAGCCGGCGGCACTGGGGGGTTCCGCTCCTCCCGGAGCAGCAGATCCCCCTGCCTAGGCGTTGAGAGCGGCTCCTCCACCTCACCACGTTCTCCTGCCCACGGAGGTCCCGGCTCCTCCACCTCACCACGTTCTCCTGCCCACGGAGGTCCCGGCTCCTCCACCTCACCACGTTCTCCTGCCCACGGAGGTCCCGGCTCCTCCACCTCACCCCGTCCCTCGAGATCCCGGCCAGGGCCCTCAACCAGCCGACCGGCCACGCGCTTCCCAGCTCCTCGGACCGGGGAGGCTCAAACTGGCGGCGGGAGGACGATGAGCGGGACACGGAGCGGGCATGACCGCCGCGGCGGTGGCAGCGGAACGGCGGCGCTGGGAGAGGAACCGCCTCGAGAACCCTTTTTCCATCCCGTTTGAGCTCCGGGTGCTTTCCCGGAGCGTCACCCGGAGGGGACCAGACCCCACGAGCCCCCTTGGAGAGCGGGGACCGGCAGCGCCGGGGCAGGGAAAGGAGGAATTTGGAGCCCCAGAAGAGGAAAACATGCGGCTCGCGGCACCGGGAGGGCGGCGTGGGCGGCCGAGGCGACCGGCACCCACGTCCCGCGGGGCGCGGAGGGTCCCGGGGGGCGGTTATCCGGCATCAAACCTTCGGTTGGCGCTTTTTCCTCCCTTATTAAATGCTGGAGCCAAATGTTTTCGCCCGTCTCGGCTTGGACGCCGGGGGCCCGGTGTCACCAGCGGGTTCGGGGCTAAAAATCCCTGACCCTGCTTTAATTGGGGGGGGGATTAAATAATCCGGTAACGAATTAGTGCGGGAGCGGAGAGTTGAACCTCCGGGGAACGGGGGATCGGTTCGAAAGGCAGAGCCACGCAACTGCCCCCGGGGAGGGGTTTGTGTCCCCCCCCCCGCTGGCAGGAGGATGCCAGGGATGGGGGGGGGGGGAGGGGGAGGCAGGATCCCGGGGAGGGGGATGAGGCCGAACCGCAAGCGTCGGAGGTTCTGCCCCGGAGAGACGCGACGCTTCGGCCCCGCAAACAACGGCAAGGACGAGCGAACCCCGACCCTCCGCAGGGGACGGGGACGGGGAGGGGGGCACCGCCGCTTCGGCCAAAACCGCCCCCGCCTCAGCCCCCGGCGGGGGCTGGCGAGCCACAACCGGGGTCCCCCCGCGGCTGGGACGCTCGAGGGTCCCGCGGCCGCCGCCGCTGCCGCGGCCTGGCCCCCGAAAGGCGGCAGCGGGACGAACCGGGGCTGCCAGGGGGCTGCTCCGGGGGTGACGAGGGGGTGGGCGCTGGCGGGGGTCCCCCGCGACTCGCCGGTGCCGGTTGCCGGTACCGAGCTCAGCCCAACGGAGCCGCCGCCGCTTCGGGGGGCGTGAGGTGGCAGTTTGCGTCTCGCCGACATCTCTCGCCGCCTCCAAAGCGGGCTGAGCCGGGGGGGTGCTGCCTGCCACCCCCCCCCCCCGGTGCCCCCCCGGTGCCCCCCCGGTGTCTCCCGGTAATTCCAGCGGGCAGGAACCTCCTTCCCGAGCCGGGAAGAAACACGGCGGAGGAACCGGGATCGTACCGGGGGGGTAAAGCTGCAACTTGCGGGTGGAGGAGGAGGAGGAGGAGGAGGAGGAGGAGGAGGATGCCCCGGCAGCCCGGGCCGGGGGCGCCGCGGGGGTCCCCGGTCCCCGTCCCCGGTGCGCGCCGCCGCTGCCGGTCTCGCCGGTACTCACCGAAGCCCAGGACCGCCGTCGCCTGCTGCAGGCAGGACGGAGCCTCCTCCGTCTTCATCGCGGCGGGGGCTGCGGGCGGAGAGCAGCCGTAAGGACCGGGACCGGGACCGGGACCGAGACCGGGACCGGCCCCGGCGCCGCCCGCCGCCTTTCCCCATCGTTTTTCGCGGCGCTGCCGTTAAAGAACGGCAACGAAATCCCGGCGCCGGCGGCGTCCGCCCGCTCCGCTCCCCGCGATCCCGTCGGGGTTCGGACCCACCTTTCCCCCGGTATCCCCGGAGCCCATCCCGGGGGCTGCCCCCGCCCCAACCCGCCCCGTCCCGTCGGGACGCGGCGGCGCGACGGGGCCCCGCGCTGCCGGTGCCGCTGCCGGTGCCGCTGCCGGTGTCTCCGCTCACGGACGGGGCGCACAAGCCCCCCCCCCACCCCGCTCCCATCCCCGCCGGTCGGTTCCCGGTACCGCATCCCCGCCCGCCCCGTCCACTCACCGGGCACTTACCGGGACAACGGCCCCGGCCCCGGCAGCGGCCCCGGCAGCGGCCCCGGCAGCGGCCCCGGCAGGGAGGCGATGGCAGAGGAGCGGAGCGGGGCGCGACCGTGCGCGGGGCAGAGCGCGCAGCCCCCGCCCGTGTCCGCGCCCGCGCCCGTGAGCGCCGCCGCCGCCGCCGCCCCCCGCCTCCCCCGGGAGCGCGCCTGAGCCGGGAGCGCGTCGGGGGCCCCATCAAGGCAGGGACCCCCCCCCCCCCCACCCCCCCCCCCGCGCCTTCTCCGTTCCCCCCGGCGGAGCCCGCTGCGCCCACGGGGCGATACCGACGGCGCTCCCGGTAACGGGGAGGCACGACCGGGGCTGGTGGCGGTGCCGGCACCGGGGGAGGCTCGAGGGGGTCCGGGCTATGATGGGCGGGGTGGGGGTCGGGCGGGAGGGTGTCGCGCCGCCGGTCTCGTTAATCCTCCCGCCGTCGGGGCTGCCCGGGGACGGTCCCACCGGGACGGCGGCGGCACCGGCAGCGGCCCGGGGCGGGGGGCGGCAGGGGACCGGGGGTCCCACGAAGACCCGCGGCTCCTCGAACGAATCCGCCCCCGGGGGTGGAGGGGGGAATCGGGGGGAACCGGGCCAGGGGCTGCCGGCTGCCAACCGGGACGGCACCGGGCACCAGGCACCAGGCACCGGGCAGAAGCTCGGGGCTGCGGCCCGGTGGGTGTCACTGGTTCGGGGGGGGAGCGGTGGGGGCGCTGGGTGCTGCCCCCCGGAGCCCGACCCCGAGCTGCCCTCGGTGGGGACGGGGATGGGGCGGGGGGGTCACAGCCGGGCACCCCCGGTACCGGGAGACCGAGATTGGGGTGGGGGGGCACACGCACTGTCTGCGGCTCACACGTGTGTGCACACGCGTGTGCGCGTCCCGCCGCTGCCACCGTGCGCGAGAGCTCGAGGGGTGCCGGTCTGGCCCCACATGGGCTTTTTTTCGGGTGGGAGGATGGGGAAGGCGGGGGGGTGGGGCGGGGGGCCCCATCCCTGCCGCTGTCACCGGGACCCCGTCGGTGACCGGGGCGACGCGGGATCCAGCTTCACGTTATGACAAAAAAAGGGGAAAAGTTACGCAAACGCTGGTTTTTCCCCCCAGCAGCAAAACCAAAGCCCATCTCCAGCTCCGAACTGGTGCTTACTGGTGTCCCACAGCCGCTAGACTGGGACCCCCTGCTCGCTGGCGGGGGCTCCAGCCGGGCGGCACCTGCTTCCCCCGGACACCCCCCAGCTCTGCTCCAACCCCCCAAAACCTCCCCTCCCCGATGCGCCCCCCACCATGACGCCGCGTCCCCACGGTCCTTCCCGTTTCTTCCCAGTCCGTCCCAGTGCCGCCGCCCCCCCCCCAGCCCTAAAAACGGGGGTCGCTTCGTCCACCAGCTCCACGACGGTCCTTTATTGGGCTGAGCTCCCCCCGGAGCCCCCGTTTTCCGGCCGCTACGGCTCGGGGCCGGCCGGGTCCCCCCCGCCGCCCTTCCTCATCGGCGAGGAAGAGCGCGGAGCGGGCGCTGGGAGGGTATAAATTAAGCAGGAAAAGGCCCGTTCCGGGGGTCGCGGCCCCCGCCGGGGGCTCGCTCAGTGGGGCAGGGGCTTCTCGCAGACGTAGAAGCACTCGAAGGAGCAGGCGACGTCGTTCCACTTGCCGGCGACCCAGAGGTGGGCGCAGTCTTCGCTGCCGCTGTCGTTGGGTTCTCCCTCCTTCCAGAACCTGGGGGAGAAGGGGGCGAGCCTGGGGGGGGCGGGCGGCTGGGGCGGGGGACGGGCTCGACCGACTGGTTCTGAACGGTTTCGGAGGCTGGTTCTTGCCTCCGCTGCTGGGGGCGAGGGAAGGGGCTGGACCGGGGGGTGTCTCCTCGGTTTGGGGGGAGCCGGCACTCACGTGAAGGAGGTTTTGTAGTCGGTGCCGTCCACCCACTCCCACTCCCCTTCGGCGTCCCGGTCCGAGAGCCCGATCCAGAACCGCTCGTTCCTCGTCCTGAACATGACAAAATTCTGCGGCGGGCAGAAGGGTCAGCGGGGGGAAGAGCGCCGGGAACCGGCCCCGCGTCGAGGAGCGGCGGGATTGGTGCCGGGTGCCGGCGTCCCAACCGGAGCAGCCCCGGCGATGCCGGCGGCGGGCAGAGCGGGCGCCGCCTGCTCTCTGCTGGTTGACGCCAAGGATGACACCCCCAACCACCGCCAAGGATGACACCACCACCCCACCGCCAAGGATGACACCCCCAACCACCGCCAAGGATGACACCCCCACCCACCGCCAAGGATGACACCACCACCCCACCGCCAAGGATGACACCCCCAACCACCGCCAAGGATGACACCACCACCCACCGCCAAGGATGACACCACCACCCCACCGCCAAGGATGACACCCCCAACCACCGCCAAGGATGACACCCCCAACCACCACCAAGGATGACACCACCACCCACCGCCAAGGATTGACACCACCACCCACCACCAAGGATGACACCACCACCCATCGCCAAGGATGACACCACCACCCACCGCCAAGGATGACACCCCCAACCACCGCCAAGGATGACACCACCACCCACCGCCAAGGATGACACCACCAACCACCGCCAAGGATGACACCCCCAACCACCGCCAAGGATGACACCACCACCCATCGCCAAGGATGACACCACCACCCCACCGCCAAGGATGACACCACCACCCACCGCCAAGGATGATACCACCACCCACCGTCAAGGATGACACTCCCAACCACCGCCAAGGATAGCACCACCACCCACCGCCAAGGATGACACCCCCAACCACCGCCAAGGATGACACCCCCAACCACCGCCAAGGATGACACCCCCAACCACCGCCAAGGATGACACCACCACCCACCACCAAGGATGACACCCCCAACCACCGCCAAGGATGACACCACCACCCACTGCCAAGGATGACACCCCCAACCACTGCCAAGGCTGTGGGGCACAGGATGGAGCCCGCCGGGTGCTGGGGGGGGGCGGTCTGGAGAGGGCTGGGGGCGTGGGTAGGGGTCGGATGGGAGGGGGGGTCTCTACCTGCTCGGGGAAGCTGTCGATGACGGCCAACTGGGAGTGCATCTCCTCGCACTGGGCCTTCGCTTTGAGCCAGCTCGTCTTGGCGATGGAGAAGAAATAACATTTTCCCTCGAAATATTCCCACTCCCGGGCGCCGGGTCCGCAGGGAAACACTGGCGGGAGAGGACGGGGCGGGCGGTGGGTTGGGTGGCCGCGGAGGCACCCAAAAAAAGCCGCCGTAAGGAAAAATTGGGGGGTTTTCCGAGGTTTCTGAGGGATGAGAGCGGCCGACGCGGAGGGGCCGGCTGCCCCCGCGCAGCCCCGGTGAAGGCGGGATGATTCCGGGGTGGTTTGGGGGAACTTCAGGAGGAGAGAAGGGCTCGTGGGTGGGGGCAGGCAGCAGCCAGGACTTACGGAGAAGGTCCCGGTCCGAAAAGTTCCGTTTGCGTTTCCCTTCTGCGTGGACCTCGCTGAGGCGAGAAGAAAGGGCTGAGACTGTCAGGAGAGACGTCGGGTTACGGGTTGTGCAAGGAACCCCTGGAGATGGTCGGGGGGCTCCACCGGGGGCGCTGAGCAGGCTGAGGCGAGGGGCTAAGGGCAACTGGCTGAGGGGCAACCAGGGCTTGTGCCAGCCCTGGGGTGGGCAGCAGGAGCAGGGCAGGGCTGGTGCCCCTGCACTGGGGGCACTGGGGAGGGATCCCCTGGAGTGCTGGGTCCAGTTTGGGCCCCTCCCTGCCAGAAGGACCTGGAGAGGCTGGAGCGTGTCCAGGGAAGGGTCTGGAGAACGTGGGGAAGGGTCTGGAGAATGTCTGAAGAGCAGCTGGGGGAGCTGGGGGGGTTGAGCTGGAGAACAGGAGGCTCCGGGGAGACCTTCTGGCTCTCTGGAGCCACCAGAAAGGAGGTTGGGGTCAAGGTCGGGCTCCTTCCCCAGTGCTGGGACCAGAGGACCCGTCCTGCAGGTGCCCCAGGGGAGGTTGAGGCTGTCCCTGAGGAGGCATTTCTGCCCCGTTGGGGTTGTCCCAGCCTGTCGCAGGCTGCCCAGGGCAGTGGTGGAGTCCCCACCCCTGGAGGGGTTTCCCAGCCGGGTCGAGCTGGTGCTGGGGGACAGGGCTCAGTGGGGACCTGGCGGCGCTGGGGACACTGGTGGCACTGGAGGAGCTCAAAGGTCTCTCCCAACCCAATGTCTCTGTGACCTCACGTCTCTCTCGGTCCCACCCGCCCAACGAGTCGGTTCCAAGACGTCCCCGTACCTCTGGAGAGCGACACGGCGAAGAGGATGATGATCAGCAGGAAGGAGAGGGCCAGGAGCGAGTAAATGGTGAGGAAAGTTCTCGGCCTCTGCTGGAAGAAGCTCCTGTCTTCAAACCAAACCAAAAGAGACGTGAAACCTCTTCCCCTTGTCCCTCCGGGGAGTTTTCCATCGCCCGCCCGGCTCCGTTTATAGAAGGGTTAATAATTAACCCGCAGTCGTTAACTGTTTGCTGCAGGAGCCCAAATGTTGGTCTCGGCCCCCGTCGGGACCCCCCTGGAGGGGTCGAACGCGCCCCAAACCAGACGACGGTGACGCAGCGCGTGGTGGGTCCTTGCCAAAGGACGGGGCGGGTGATGTCCCACCACGAAATCACATCTCGAGCTCCCAAACCCTCCTGGCTGCCCAGTCACCCGTCCCAGCAGGGAAATGGGTCCCCCAGTGACGGTCCGCGGTCTGGAGGGCTCTTTGCTGCCTCAGTTGTTCTTCTCAGAGGGGTTGAAGGTTGGAAGCCCTCATGGGTTGAAGCTTGGAAGCCCTCGTGGGTTGAAGGTTGGAAGCCCTCATGGATTGAAGGTTGGAAGCCCTCGTGGGTTCCAAGGTTCAACCTCGGGAGGTTTGCAGAGGTGCCGGGCCACTCGGTTGGGGGAGCTCGACTTGGGAAAGCTCCAGGAAGAGCCTAATTCTGCTGCGGGCCAACACTTGGAGGTGGAACCCTCCGAGGTGCTGCTGGTTGGGCACCACCAGCTTCATGACACCACCAGAGCTTCACCTCGGTGAGAATCGAGACCTGCAGCAAAGCCCCTTCCCCTCTTCTTCCACCCGAGCCTCAACCCCAGGGAGAAGCTCTCCATCCCCACCAGTGAATCCCACCAGAGCCGACGGGCCAAGCTGCTGAAGGAGAGGAGGAAGGAGGACACGGACCTTCTTCTCCCTCAGAAACCATGTGTGGGGGTGGGAGAAGGACCACGCTACGAGCTCCAGCCTCGTGACCCTCTTCGCTCCTCGAGGCGGCGAGGGCTGAAGGTTACCTTGAAATTTGCGGAGGTCATCGTCAAGATGGTCCTCGTCCATCCTGGTCGGCTGGAGCTGGGAGGAGGGGGCGAAGCTGAGGACGGAGCCAGCAGAAGCTTTTCCACCGGGATCTCCGGAGCGGGGAAGTCGCAACCCCTCGACGGATGTTGGGGGCGAGGGTTATAATTTAACCAGCGGGTTTTCGGGCCGTGACCTCTCTGTCCTCTCAGAAGAGCAGCTTGGCTGGTGGCCACCTCCACCGACTCCCCTCTCCGGGGGCTTTTCCTCCAGCCGAGGTGGGCACCAGCTTTGTCTGGAACCGCCTCCACCCCGCTGGAGCCCAAAAAAGGGACAAATTCTGGTTTCTGGAGGTGTTTCCTCCAGCGGGGCTGGGTGAGGACCCGAAGCTGAAGGAGATGCCCCAGCAGATGCGTTTGCCCGTGAAAATAAACCCAACCCGGGGGGCTGAGCAAGCAGCTCTACGGCTTCCACGCCGCGTGCGGACGGCTCCAAGAGGGGGTCGGGGAAGAACCGTTGGGGTTGAACGTTGGCGGAAGGTGGAGACAAAGAGCAAAACCCCCTCAGTTTGGAAATGAGAAGCAATAAGGTCCAGAAGGAGCCTCCAAGAGCTTCTGGAGATGCGTGAGCTGCTCCTCCATGGGGGCAGAACCAGCCCCGAGGACTCAAGAAGACCCTTTTGGTCCTTTACTCCTCTCATTTCCCCCGGACAGCCGGTATTTACGCCCCCTCCTGCCCCTCACCCCCAGGAACCCCCTTTGCACCCCATAAACAGGGAATTGCGGCTCCGCGGGGCTGGTGGGGACCATCAGGGATCGAACCACCCCGGTTCCGTCCGGACCCACCGACCGGCTTTTAATTTTCCCTTCGCTCTCCAAGCACCGAGACGGAGTTGGCAGAGTTTTAATTAGCGTTAATTACTCCCAGCCCTGCGATGAGCTGGGGGTTATTAAACCAGCGGCCTCGGGACGCTTCCCGGGGCGTTTCACCCGCGTTCATTTGCCCCGAAGCGGCGCTGGAGGAACAAAAAGGAGGTCGGGGCACCAAGACCAGTTAACGAGACGTGCGGTAACGAGGATTTCGTCACCAGACGGGGTCACGGCAGGGCCGGCCGGGAGCCAGCGGCTCGTTGCGTAAGTTGAGCGCGGGGGCAAAACGGGCTGGAGGGGGAGGCAGAGCCCAGGAAAGGCTCATCTGAGGGGTGAACCCTGCCGAGCTCCGGGAGGAGGCTCCTGTCTTAAGGGAGAGGTGGAAAAACCAGTGAGCAACCAGTTCGCATCCCAGTCTGGGTCAGGGAGGACATGGGGAATCTCAAGGGCGGGGGTTAAGAGGGTCCAGGAGGGAGGGGGGTGTTTGAGCGCTGTCGCTCCGCGCGTTGCCCTGATGGAAGGGACAAGCTGTTCTGGGGGGGGACGACAAAGCGCTGAGCACCCCCCAGGGGCCACCGGTGCCACACTCAGGGTGGTGGCACCCATGGCCCCGCTTGTCCCTTCCCCCCAGGACAGCACCTCGTCCGCTGGTGACGCCCGAGGACGCGGCTGGGCGCCACGAGCTTGGTTTGACCCGACATTAGTTCAGCTACAACGGTGAGGCGCGAGAAAACAGAAACCGAAAGCGTTTTTATTTATAAAATAACAATATTTGGGTTGAAAACATCCTGGTCACGAGTCTCGGTGTCAGGCACATGGTGTTACGTCCCGGGGAGGAGGAGGAGGTGGTACAGGCATCACCCCAAAAGACCAAGAGTTCAGGAAACCAAAACCTCCCCGAGGCTCCAGCACACGGCGCCGAGGTGGTTCTTCCCCGGCAGAGCCTGGAGCACCCCTGGGGAGCGTTGAGCCATCGGGGTCGGGAATTAACGGCGTGTCCGGGGCTGCCGGAGGGTTGGCGGCGGCAGCAGGAGGGTCCCCCGTGTCGCTCCCTCGGTTGTGTGGTGGGGGATGAGGAGGGGCGGCTCATGGGTGGGTTCCGGAAGGCTGGGAGCTCCCCTGGCTCCACGGAAAACAGGGGAAGGATCCCACCAAAACCAAGTTCCCAACCAAGTTTTACCAGTTTAGCCCCAATATAAATTATATCCCCAAAATGTGTCCCAGGGGAAGAGGCTGCAGCCAAAGAGGAGCTTTTTGGGTGAGGCAGAGGGTGGGGAAAAGCCCCCTCCCGGCTTCAGGCCGTGGGTCGAGGAGCGTGCGAACAGCCACAGTGGGGCAACCCCGCCTGAATCCTCCCCACCGCTTCGTTGCCGAGGAAAACGCCGCCCAACCGGAGGGTCCTCAGCTGGGGCAGCACCCGGCCCAAAGCAAGAACGGCCTCGGGGGAGACCCCGGCGCCGAGGTCGAGGCGCAGAGTCTCGAGGTGCCGCAGGGCCCCCAAAGGCGCCAGCCCCGTGTCCGTCAGCGGGTCGGTCCCGCTGATCTCCAGGAAGCGGAGCTGCTTGAGGTGGCACCCGAGGGAACCGGCGGCGGTGTCGCCGCCGAGGCAGCGGCGCAGGACGAGGTGCTCCAGCCCTCCCAGGTGCGGGGCGGCGCGCCGGATCCCCGCGGCGGTGAGACGGTAGAGGCCGGAGAGGCTCAGGGTCTGGAGGCGGCTCCGGGAGGAGACGACGAGCAGATGGTGGTCGGAAAAGGCGGGGACGTCGTGGACAAGGAGGTGCCGCAGCTGGGGAAGAGCGGCGGTGGCGGAGCCGCAGAACCAAGCGGCAGGGATTTCGCAGCGCCGCAGCTCCAGGGCGGTGAGGGAGGAGGGGACGCTGTCGTAGGGGAGGGGGCGGAGGTCCAGCTCGGCCAGGGCGAGGCGCTGGAGGTGGGGGCAGCGCGCGCCGAGGGCGAGCAGCAGCGCCGGGGAGAGGAGCCGCCCTTTGTGGCCGGCGAGGAGGCCGCCCCGCAGCCGCAGCGAGCGCAGGCCGGCCCGGAGGTGCCGCCGCACCAACTGCCACAGGGTGCGGGGGGTGACCTGGCGGTGAGGGGGCAGAGAAGAAAGAAAAGGAGGTTCCCCACGGGGTGGGCAAGAGGGGGTGATTCCCCCCTCCCCATTCCCACGGTCTCTGCCCGCAGTGGGGCGATTTTGACCCCCCCCAGCCCACAATGGGGTGATTCCCCCCCCCCAGATACAATGGGGTGATTCCTCCACCCCCGCCCCTACCAACAATGGGGTGAACCCCCCCGGCCCTCAGTGGGGTGATTGACCCCCTCCAGCCCCTGCCCTCAGTGGGGTGATTGCCCCCCAACCCAGCCCCCCCCAATGGGGTGATACCCCCCCCCCCCCGCAGCCCCTGCCCGCGGTGGGACGATCCCCTCCCCGGTCCCCCGCCGCGCTGAGGCGGCCCAGGCGGCCCGTACCCGGTACGGGCTCAGATCCACGTGTCTCCAAAGCGTCGGGTCCAGCACCAGCCGCCGCCACCGCCGGCAAACCCTGGGGGGGGAGCCGGGAGCGATCAGCGCCGGGGCCCGGGCGGGAGGCGGCGGGGCCCGGTACCGCTCCCGGTACCGCCCGAGGAGGTCCCACCTGGCCGCCCGCAGCCGGTCCCGCAGCGGCAGCAGCTCCAGGATCTGCAGCAGCACCGAATCGGGCAGGGACAGCAGCTCCGCGCCCGCCATCTTGGCGGCTTCACCACTAGGCGGAAGCGCCAGCGCGCGTCACTTCCGCTTCCGGCGCGACGCCCGGTAACTTCCGGTTCCGAGGCGGTAGCGGCTGTGGCGGAGTGACGCAGAGCTCGGTGGGTACCGGGAGGGGCTGGGGGTGTTTCAAGACCTCCTTGTTTAACCCTTTTCCTTACCGAGAGCCCCCCCGGGGCCTCTTTTCCCGCTCCCCGGTGTCTCATCCCGGTTCCGCCCCCCCCGCTCCGCCGTTAACCCTTCCCCTCCCTCAGGCCACGATGATCGAAGTCGTCTGCAACGACCGTTTGGGCAAAAAAGTGCGGGTGAAATGCAAGTATCCCCGTGAACCGGAGGAGGGGGCTGGGGGGGTGGTCCGGGCTGGGGGGGGTGGGGGTCCCGGTTCCCCCCGCTTTTTCCTTAACGGCTCCGCCAGCACCGAGGACTCGATCCGCGACCTGAAGAAGCTGATCGCGGCTCAAACCGGGACCCGCTGGGATAAAATCGTGCTGAAAAAATGGTGAGTGGAACCGGGGGAGGCGGGAGAAGCAGCTTCTGCACCGGGACGGACCGGGTGAGGGGGGGGCGGAGGGGGCCGTCGGGCCCCCCCTCCCGCCCCATCCCGGGTTGCTGCAGCCGGTACCGGGCACCTGATCGCTGTCTGCCGTCCCCGCAGGTACACCATCTTCAAGGATCACGTCACGCTGGGCGACTGTATCCTTCTCCGGGCGGGTGTTTTACGGTGTTAACGGAAAGGGCGGGGGTGGTCCGTACTTTCCCTCCCAGCCCTCTCCCCATCGATGTCCGCCCTTAACTTCGATCCTCCAGATGAGATCCACGATGGCATGAACCTGGAGCTCTACTACCAGTAGCGGCTGCCCACCCCTCCCGGTTCCTCCCGGTTTCTCCCGGTGCTCCGTGGGACCCACCCCGTTGCCGTTTTCCCCCTCCCCTCTCCCGGTATGGCCAAGCTGGAGCCGTGTTGAAGGCGCTAAACCCGCTGTAGCTGCCGCGAATTGTTGAAGTGGTTTATAATAAACGTGTCTCTTGAGTCCTGGTTGTTGTGGGGGAGCGAAGGCGGCAGAAACGGGGCACCGGGAGCCGCTGAACGGGTCCGGGGGGAACGCGGTACTGTTGGTCTACGTTTTTTGTCCGCCCGCGGCCACCGTCCATTCCTATATCACGTGGCCAACCCCGCCGCCGGGCTCAATGCGGCGCCGCCTTCACCCGCAGCCAATTAGCGCCAGAAGGGCGGGCGCTTCCACCAATGGCAGCGCAAGGGGGTGGAGCCCTGCCGGCTTTCGGGCCAATGGGAGGCAGGGAAGGGGCGGGTTGGCCCCGCCTCTCCCCGCGCCAATGGGGCCGGGCTGGGGGCGGGCGGTGCGGGAGGCGCAGCCGAGGGAAAATGGCGGAGGAGGAGAAGCTGCCGGCGGGCTGGGAGAAGCGGATGAGCCGCAGCTCCGGTACGGGCAGCGGCGGCGGGAGCCGAGGGGGCCGGGAGGGTGCCCGCTCCCGCGGCGGCGGGTTGGGCCTCTCGGGGCGTCGGCGACCGGGCCTGGGCCTGGGCCGCGGCGGGGGTGCGGCCCGGTGGGCCCGGGCTGGGCCTCGGCGGGGCCTGGGGGGCCATGAGCGGGGCCTTGGCGGGGGGCTGAGAGCCGGGGGGTGCTGCCGCGGCGGGGTTTGGCCTTGGCGGCGGGAGCGAGGCGGCTGCCGGGGCCGTGCGGGTGCGTGGGGCTGGGAGGGGGGCGTTGCTCCGACCGGAGTGACTGGTGGAGGACAGCGGGGTGGGTGGTGGAGCCCGGAGAGGGGCCGCGCTGGGGCGGGGAGGAGGCTGTGGGGCAGGACGGTGCTTTCAGCGGCGGGGTTTGGCCTTGGCGGCGGGAGCTTTCCCCGCTCAGCGGTTCCGAGGCGGCCGCGATCTTCGGCGGGGCCGCTCGGCCCGTTTGTCCGGGGTGGAGGCGACGAGGCTGGGAGGGAACGGGGTCTGGGGGGCCCCTCGCGGTCCTGGAGCTCCGCGGCGGGCTGGAGCTGGCGGGTCCAGGCTGGAACAACCGGGAGTTTGGGCCCTTTGCTGCTCGCTCCTGGCTTCCCACCGCCCAGCCCGGCTGGGGCCGCCCCTCACCTCAGTGTGCTCGGCTTTCTTCTCGAGTTTCGCCCGCTCTGGGCATCAGTGGAGGGTTTGGGGATGAACGACTCAAAGATTCGATCTCAACAGGGAGCCTTGGCGCTTCTCCACCGTGTGAACGGGGCTGGAGCCGTAGCCCCAGGGCAGAAACCGGCTCCAGCGGTTGCGCGGAGGGCTTTTGTGGTTATGACGGTGATTGTGGGGGTTTTGTCGCTGCTCCGTGCGGAAACGCCTGTGTGGGGGGTTCTGGGGAGAGGTCAGGTCTTGTTTCCTACCTGGTGGGATTGAGCTGATCGCATGGATGTGGCTGAACACTTGAAGAAATCCGGTTTTCTTCTCCTATGGGGTCTTGAAGGTTGTTCTCGGGGTCCAGAACGTGATTCTCAAGGTCCAGAAGCTGGTTCTTGGGACTAGAACCTGATTCTTGATGTCCAGAAAGTGGTTTTTGGGGCCCCAAAGCCACTTCCTGGGGGCCCCGAAGCTGCTTCTCAGGGTCAGAACCTTATTCTCAGGTCCAGAAAGTAGTTCTGGAGGTCCAGAAGTCAGTTCTCGGGGTCAGAACCTGATTCTCAAGGTCCAGAAGGTGGTTCTCAGGGTCAGAGGCTGGTTCTTGGGGTCCCTGAAGCCTCTTCTTGGGGTCAGAACCTGATTCTGGGGTCCAGAAAGTGGTTCTTGAGGTCCAGAAGCTTGTTCTTGGGGTTTCCGAAGCCCGTTCTCGGGGTCCGCCAGCGCTTCTCCTCACCGCAGCCCCCTCCCTCTGTCCGCAGGCCGCGTTTATTACTTCAACCACCTCACAAACGCCAGCCAGTGGGAACGGCCCAGCGGCAGCGGCAGGAACGGCCCGGGCGAGCCCAGCAAAGTGCGCTGCTCCCACCTCCTGGTGAAGCACAACCAGTCCCGCAGACCCTCGTCCTGGAGGCAGGAGAAGATCACGAGGACCAAAGATGAGGCCCTGGAGCTCATAAACGGCAAGTAACCGCCGGAGAGAGCGAGAGGGTGAGGCTGGTGCAGGGGGCAAGTCGGTTTAGGGCTAGAGTGGGACCCGCCCCGGGTGAGGGGGCCGGGGTTTTGGGGGGGTTTTAAGCCAACGTGGACTTTGGTGTGGTGCCACTGCTCAGAGCAGCGATTTTACCGCGTGATTCGGCGCCCCCCGGCCCTGGGGGTTCCCCAGATGTTATTTCGGAGGTTTATTTGTATTTTCTTTGTTAAACGTGTATTGTTCTATGAAAAAATAAACTTCGTTCAAGCTCAACCACACGGTTTTTAACCCTTTCTTTTGATTTCCTGCCTCTTGCCCTAACAAGTAGCTTCTCATCCACCTCCGCTCGAGGTCGCTCGCAGGAGGTGGGACCTGGCTTTGCCTTTTCCCCCGGCGTTGCAGCGGGTGATTTTTGCAGCCTCGGTTCCTTTTCTCGGCCGCGTTCGGCATTGAGGGGGTTTGATCAGAGTCCGGGGGGGCTTGGGGTGAGGTTTGAAGCCATCGCAGGGATTAATTATGGTAGGACCGGGCCCGTCTTATCTCCTCCGGGAGGGAGGGAGGATGAGGAGGGTCTTTTGGCCGCCGCCTCCCTCCCACCCCACAATAAACCAAAGCGTTTTGCGATCCCCAGGAGGGGGAAATTTGGCTGCCGAGCACCGAGGCAGCCACCAGCAGGTGGAACCTCCTCCCCGCTGCTGCGCCGGGAGCGTGAACCAACCGGCGCAGACGGGGAATTCTGGTTCGAGAATCGTTTCCTTTGGGATTTGGGGGGGCTGGAAGGTGCAGTCGGGGGTGTGGAGGGTTGAGACCGCTGCGGGGTCGAGAGATGGAGCTGTTTCAGCCGAGCTGCAAATTTTCTGTCTCTCTTTTCTCTTTATTTTTATTTTTTTGAGGAATAAAACTCTTTTAGCGGCACCTCTCGGAGGGACTTTCATCCCGCAGCACTTTGAGCAGGTTTGAGGAATGCTGAGGTTTTTAGGCAGGAAAATCCAGCTCTAACGAGGAGTCCAGGCCAGGCGGGCTCTTAGATGTCCCCAAACCCAGCGACTTCAGAAGCCTGAATGACGTTCGCTGGGCTCGGAACGTTGTTGCTCTCATTTGTGGGTGCTCTCCATCGAGGCGCCGCTGCCTGCTGACGGGAGGGAAGGAAATGGCTTAAACTGTACTTGGCGATGAAGGTCGACGGCTTCAGGGTCCCTTTAGTGACTTCTGTGGTGTCCGAAGGGGCAAGAATCGCCGTTACGACCCAATTCCATAAATCTCCTGCTTGGGAAAGGCCGTTTTGGGGTTCAGTCCCTACGAAGGGAATATTATGACTAAAAAAAACCACCACCCCACCTTTCTGCTCCCCTCAACCCTCTTCCTGGTGAGGTCATGGCGACCATTGGGTGAGGAGAACTTGTTTTATGGGGGTTTCATGAAATTTCTTCCAGGTTGAGGCTCTAGAGCAGCTCAAAGGTGTTGGGAGGCCGCGGCGGGGTCTCGGCTCGGCCAGCTCCGAGCAGAACCTCTGGACGCGGGTGCTGGAACCTCTTCGGCCTCTCTGCTCTCGAAGAGGTGGTTTAGGGCTCTGGCCACGAAGGTGGTTCCAGCCCAGCCCAGTAGAAACCCAGTTTCCAGCTCACAGTGGGTGCCGACGCGGCGTTTCTGCGTTAATGTCATTTAATTACTTAATTAACTCGAATTGGCCAAGCTCTCCGCCTGCAGCAGGTTATGTATCGTTTGGTACCGTCAGACCTTGGTCATTGGGCCGCGTTGGTCGTGGGCTCGTGGCCGCTGGGGCCGCGTTGGTCGTGGGCTCGTGGCCGCTGGGGCCGCGTTGGTCGTGGGCTCGTGGCCGCTGGGGCCGCGTTGGTCGTGGGCTCGTGGCCGCTGGGGCCGCGTTGGTCGTGGGCTCGTGGCCGCTGGGGCCGCGTTGGTCGTGGGCTCGTGGCCGCTGGGGCCGCGTTGGTCGTGGGCTCGTGGCCGCTGGGGCCGCGTTGGTCGTGGGCTCGTGGCCGCTGGGGCCGCGTTGGTCGTGGGCTCGTGGCCGCTGGGGCCGCGTTGGTCGTGGGCTCGTGGCCGCTGGGGCCGCGTTGGTCGTGGGCTCGTGGCCGCTGGGGCCGCGTTGGTCGTGGGCTCGTGGCCGCTGGGGCCGCGTTGGTCGTGGGCTCGTGGCCGCTGGGGCCGCGTTGGTCGTGGGCTCGTGGCCGCTGGGGCCGCGTTGGTCGTGGGCTCGTGGCCGCTGGGGCCGCGTTGGTCGTGGGCTCGTGGCCGCTGGGGCCGCGTTGGTCGTGGGCTCGTGGCCGCTGGGGCCGCGTTGGTCGTGGGCTCGTGGCCGCTGGGGCCGCGTTGGTCGTCGGCTCGTGGCCGCTGGGGCCACGCTCCATTAATTTAATTCCTGTGGCAGAATCCGCTGGAATTCACCCCGAAGACCATCCCCAAAGCTTCTCCCTGTTCCAGCCTTTGCTGTCCCTCGTCTGTCAGCCTGGGGGGGTTCGTTAAAAGCTGGATGGTCCCTAATCCGCATAATTTGGGCGAAACGCCTGAGAAAAGGGTTGTTAATCCCACTTAGGGCTGGAAACCCTTCCCGCAGCCTTGGGCTGGTCGTGGTGTAAAACGAGGAGCTTTTAAGAACCAAACTCCTTTTTTCCTCCCTAATTTTAAGAACTAAATTCCTTTCTTCCCCCTCCTAATTTCAATCACCAAATTCCCTTTTTCCTCCCTGATTTTTATCACCAAATTCCCTTCCATCCCGTAGTCGCCGGCTCGAAGCTCCCCCCCTCTCGGCACCCGCCGGTGCCGCCGCCGGGGGCCCCGAACGACCCGGAATTCGGGGGTTTTAGGCCGTTGATCTCTGTGCCGGCACCGGGCGCCTCCATCCCAATTTCTGGGGCTGTAAATGGTATTTTTAGGATAAACTCTGTCAGGGCGAGGGTTTTTTAGGCCACATTTTGTCAGGAAAAGCTGTTCCAGCAGCTTATTTTAAGAGGATGAACCAGCATCAGCATCTTCCCTCAAACGCGGGCGCCGTGACCCGTCTTCCACCCCAGAAATAACCGAATAATCCTCTTTTTGATGCTGTTTCTTGAGGTTGGTTGAGTTTCTGGCGCTGCTGGTCAACCCTCTCCCCCAGCAGCTCCTCGAGACAACCGAATTCAGGAGCCAAAACGGGCCAAAACTCATCAAAACCCCTTTGTTTGGGTCATAATTCCAAAAACCCGGCTCTTGATTCACCCTTTTTCAAGGAGGGACCTAAAAAGCCGGAATAAACGACGCTCGGCCCCATCTTGACGATTTTAACTGGTTTTAGAGGTTTCTCCAGCAACGTGGAACCTCGTTGGGTGCTTCAAGACTCCCATGGGGGCGACCTGGAGCCGGACGTTGGGTGGTCGAACCTGGGAGTCTCAATAACAACATTTTTCCTCTCGATTTTTCTCTTGTTCAAGAAAAAGCTGCTCCTCGGTGTTGCCCCCAGCGCCGGGAGCGGCGTCAGGTCGGAAGTCGGAGCCGCCGTTTGGGGCACCCGGAGGTCGATTCCTCGGGGAGATTCGCTTAAAACACGCGGTTAAATGATTTTTATGATTGTAATTAAGTCTTAATTTATCCCTCCCGGCGACGGCGGAGGGTCCGCGGGCCGTTCGCCGGCGTCGAGCCCGGCTCCCGCCGCTGTCCCCCTGCGGAAACTGGTCCAGAACGGTGGGGGGTGGCTGCAGGTTGGACCAGCTTACGGTTGTGGGCAGCGGTTCCGCTCCTCTGGAGGGAGGAGGAGCCGGTTGAGCCGCCTGGAACCGCGCGGGATTTTCTCGCCGCCCCCGTCCGAGGGACGTGGCGGCTGCGCTCACCTCCCGGCGCGGCCGGTGGCTCTAACTGGGGGCTCCGCACCCGCCTGATCAAGCTGCCGTCTGGAAAACAGGCTCCGTTCGGAGGTGGCAGAGGGGTTTTCCGGGCAGATTCGGGGCGGCGAGGCAGAGCTCTGGGTTAAGACCTTTTCAAAAAGCACCTCGACAGATCATTCACGCCGGGGGGATCCTCCCTGCTCCCTCCCCCCGAGTCTGGAAATCAAAACTCATCCATTTTCCAGCCCAGGAAGAAATTCTGAGGCTTCAGCAGCGGGAGGAGGCAGAATCAACCTCTTTTATTTAATAAATAGAAACAAATCGCAGAGGAAACGTGCCTGGAAAAACACCCCGAGAGTTTGGGGGGTGCTTCTGAAGTTTCGTTCTGGTGCTGTCGCCCTTCAGGAGGTTTGAAACACGGGGGGGGGCGGGTGCGTGGCTGCGGAGGTGGGGGTTCGGGGCTTGGTTTTCCTCCTCTTTCCCCTTCCCCCGAGTAAATCGTTCCCTCTCCTTCCAGGCTACATCCAGAAGATCAAATCGGGCGAAGAGGATTTCGAATCTCTCGCCTCCCAGTTCAGCGACTGCAGCTCGGCGAAGGCGGGCGGCGATCTGGGCGCCTTCGGGAGGGGTGAGTGCGGCTCGGGGCTGACCCCCGGCTCCTGGGCTGAGAGGCTGGATCGCGCCCCTGCTGCTGGGGCAACGGGTGTGAAAAGGGATTTGTGGGGAAACTCCGGGAAATGGGGAAGTTCCAACCCCTCAGGAGCGAAACCGCGGTGTTACGAGGCGCAAACGCCCGCCGGGAAATCGGCTTTTCCCCATGGAAAAGGATTTTCCAGCTGCGCCGGAGGAAAATGCAGTAACGAGCCGTGGCGAAGCCCGGCTCGACGGTTTGCCGCTGTCGCCTCCCCTGAGGAAGCCGTTCCCAACCCCTGCGACCCAGAACCGTCCGCAGCTGCCGCGAGGCTGTTGCTGGGGAGAGGTTTTGTTGCAGGTTTATTGATCTGGGAGCGACTGGTGGCCGCTTCCTCCTTAATGAGGTGCGCTGGGGCGGGAGAGCACGACGGCAAAACCCCTCGGCTTCACCTTCCAAGTGCTTTTGGCAGTCCGGGAGGAAAACAGGAGCGAAGTGGCGAGCGCGGCTCCGGCGGCCGAAGGACAAACCCAGACCTCTCCGGCGAGCGTGGCCGGGGCGGGTTTTATTTCCAGCGGGTCACAACGGGCTCTCGGCAGGGAGAGAAAACGCCGCGTTTCCCGTTCACCCGAAGCCGCGGGGACGGGCGGCGCCGGCGGAGGAAGAGCCTGGCCGTGGCGCGGGAGCGGCCGCGCTCAGCTCAGGCTAGGCGGGCTCAGAAGCTCGGACGCGGGTTTTGGAGGAGGTTTAGCCCAGCTGCGTTGCCGGGCTGTTCCCCCCGCTTAGGGCACCCCAGGAATGTTTAAATACCTGTGGAAGGGACTGCTGAGTCGCTCCTTCCCAAACCCACCCGCCTTGGGCAGGCGAAACCCTTCCAGAATGTACTTTAAAGTTGGTTTTTTTTTTCTTCCCCTCCACCAAAACACCGTGTTTAATCCCTGTTCCTTTTTAGCCGCCTCCTCAGACAGATCCAGGGATGGTTTATAGCTCCGTGGAGCCGTCATCCCGCAGCGCCGCCGCCGCTGTCGGCCGCAGCTCCGCTCCTGGTGCTCTTTGGAGAGGGAAGAAAAATGGATTTATTTTTTTTTTTTCCTAGCTGCACCAAATCATGCAGCAACGCCGCCAGAGCCCGTTTCCGCTAGATGGCACCGGCACCGCGCGCGGGGCCGAGCCCTGAGCTTCGGTGCTCCATCCCCCTCGCTCCCTCTTGGAGGTTTTTTTTTGCTTTTCGTTTCCTGGGCTGAAAATGCAATTTGTTAGAACTCGGAGGTGAAGTTATTAAAGCATTTCAATTTGTCTTCTCGAAACCCTGCCAAGCAGTCACGTTTCTGCTGGCGGGAGCCGGCTGCGGCGTGGCGGGGAGGCAGAAGTCAAAGATTTCAGCTCCTGGTGGGGAAAAAACCCACCAAAAAAAAAAGGCCGAGACGAAGCGATCGCTAATCGCGGACGGGAGGAGCTGAGCTGGAGCAGGATGGCTGGAGGTCCCCGAGAAACCGCCGCTTCTGGAGCCGCTGCGGGGCTGGATGCAGCGGGGACGGGGGGCGGCGTGGAAGGGGTCGGGGAGGTGTAGCTGACAACGAGACGAGGGTATCGCTGCGGCGGGGGCACGTCCCCGCCTTCCCCCTGCTTGTCCTTCCGCTCCCGAGCCCTTGTCACGGGAAAAGCTCCTGGTTTGGGCTGGGCTAGGCAGGTCCTCTGCCCCAAACCGCCCCAGGGCCCCGGGATCTCTCCTCGTGGCCTCGATTATTCCGGCCCAGCCCTCGTGCTGCTCATTCCTCCTCCCTCTCCGCAGAGCCGCGCTGGTTCCGCCGGTGAACGCCGGCGCGGGGTCCTTCCCCCGAACCTCCCGGAACCGGGGACGTGGCGAGCGGAGCCGGAGGAGCGGCCCCGTATCTAGGTCACGGCTCCATCCACGGGCGCCGCGTCAATTATTTAGCGCAGCTTGTAACTGGCTGCGGCTCCCTCCCCGCCGCTGGGTCCCTGGAGGGCGCGGGAGGCCGGAGGGCAAACAGCCCCTTGTGCCAGCGAGCGGCGGAGCAGCTGCCCCCCGCCGCAGCTCCCTCCGTCACGGGATGGGGACAAACCCCCCCTGTTTAAGCAAGAAATGATTGAGCCGGTTTGAACCGTCCTGGGGGAGCAGATGAAAACAACCCCCCGTCCCCGCCACGAGCTGTGGTTTGCGCCGGCTCCGCTGGCTCCCAACCGTCTCACGGGCCTCTCTGGTGTCTGCTCTCCGCAGGTCAGATGCAGAAGCCTTTCGAAGACGCCTCGTTCGCGCTGAGGGCCGGCGAGATGAGCGGGCCAGTCTTCACGGAATCAGGGATCCACATCATCCTCCGCACAGAGTGAAGTGCCTTGGCGACGCGTCGGAAGGAAAGGGCGAGGGGAAGAAAGGCAAAACAAACCAACAAAAAAACCCACCAAAACCACACCAGACCCACTCCAACCCCGCGCTCTCCCGGAGGAACTTCACGTCCAGTTTATCCCGAGCTCTCATTTCACGTCTCAGCGTCTCCGTGGTTTTCACCGGCGCGGTCAGCCGAGGGCCAGGACACACCCCCCCCACCCCACAAACCAGCCAGCAGAGGGAACGCTCGCCCCGACGGCCCGGGCGGGCCGCAGCCGCTCCACTTCGGTTGACGCGTCTCCTAAGCCGAGGAGTCGTCGGTGCTCGAGGTCCCACCTCGGTGCTCCCCACCACCCCCGTTAGAGCCGCCGAGGGTTGATTTATGGCAGCAGCGGCCGAGCTGACGCGTGACTCTGGTGCTACCACGGAGCCGACCCCCCGCCCTGCCCCGCTGCATGTTTCGACCCCCCCCTCTCCCTGCACCGAGCGGCCGGGCCCTGGGTGGGGAGACCCGGTTTCCTAAAGCCATCCGTAAGAAACCGCCCGAGGAGGCAGCTCAGCGCGGGGCACCCGCCCCTCGGCGTCGGTCCCTCCGTCCTGAACGCGGCCGTCCGGGCGCCCACCCTCCCTCCGTCCCGTCCCGCCGCGGCAACCGGCAGCTCCCAGCGCTTCGACGCCGAAGTTTGAAGACGCCTTTTGGTTCTGAAGACCCAGAGAGAGGCCACGGCAGGTAGTTGCCACCGCGGGACGACCGAAAGCCGGGCTGAGCCGCGTCGCGGTACGTAGGGTAGGTCACGCCCCGGCGCCGGTCGTAGGGCGGACTCTGGGCTGTGGGTTTTCGCTTTGACCTAGAAGGCTGCTTTTTTTCTCTCGATTTTTCTCGATCCACTCGTGGTGTCAGCCCCTAGTCGTCATTTCCCGGTCACGCTGCATTGCTTCTGTTTAGCGAAATAAAAATGGGGAAAAAAAAAAACAACCCATCCAAACCCCACCCCAGCTTTGGTCCAGCTGTAGAGTTCCAGTTCTCTTACGCAGAAAATAAAGCCCTCTCCAATTAAACGTTTCCAGAGCGCAGGTATTGATTCTTCCTCCTCCTTCGCCTCGTGGCTTCTGCTAGAGCAAACAAAAACCTCTGCAGTAGCTGCTGAGGTGGCTCTTGCCCTTGGGTTTGGGGGATTTTTAATCCTGAAATGGAAACGTGGCTTTAAGAGCAACATTGAAGCTCCGACCTGAGGTTCTGCCTTCTCTTTGGTCGCTGGGTTCTGCTTCTCGTCGAGGCGAAGGTTTGTTTCCGAAGAGCTGCGTCGGTCCCAGTGCAGGGCGTTGAGTTCAGGCGAGGGAAAACCAGCACTTCTGGGGCAATGGGTAACGGCTTCCCGGCTTCCCACCTTCCCCAGTTCGGCACCTTCAGGTTTCTACTTTGTGGTGCAAAATCACTGAGTCATTGGGGTGGGAAAAGCTGGGAGCTGCTCCAGTGCCACCAGTGCCCCAGCACCGCCAGGTCCCCCCTGACCCCTGTCCCCCAGCACCACCTCCACCCGGCTGGGAAACCCCTCCAGGGATGGGGACTCCACCACTGCCCTGGGCAGCCTGGGACAGGCTGGGACAACCCCAATGGGCCAGAAATGGCTCCTCAGGGACAGCCTCAACCTGCCCTGGGGCACCTGCGGGACGGGTCCTCTGGCCCCAGCACTGGGGAAGGAGCCTGACCTTGACCCCAACCTCCTTTCTGGTGGCTCCAGAGAGCCAGAAGGTCTCCCCGGAGCCTCCTGTTCTCCAGCTCAACCCCCCCAGGTCCCCCAGCTGCTCCTAAGACTTTCTCCAGACCCTTCCCCACGTTCTCCAGCCCCTTCTCTGGACACGCTCCAGCCCCTCCAGGTCCTCCTTGCAGGGAGGGGCCCAAACTGGACCCAGCACTCGAGAGGATTCCCCCCCCCCCAGTGCAGGGGGATGATCCTGCTGCCCACCCCAGGGCTGGTAAAGGTGCTGCCAGGGTTTTCGGTGGTTCTGGTGGGTGAAGCCCTCGCAGCAGTGAGTGGGGCTGCGCGAGAAGGTGCTGGATTCTAAAAAGCGTCGATGGTTAGGGATGTTCTTTAGGATATTCACCCCCCCAAAGCGTCGCGCTGCCACGTTTTGGTGTTCAAGCGACCACCCAGGGAAGAACAAAAAGCCCTTTGAATGTTCTGCCAGCGTTACTCGAGGTGGAAACTGCTGAGTCAGCAGGTTTTGGAGGCCCTCAGGTCTCAGCGTTGTTGGGGATCGGCCGTATCCAGCCCTGAGCTGTCCAGTACAGGACCCTGACCGGGCGCGTCACCACGGCCTGGAGTCATGACCCTTCTCCCAGGACCGCTCCTGGGGGAGTCACGGCTCCATCTGGGCTGGGAGACCCTGGCTCTGGTCCCCAGACACGTGTCAGCCCTTGGACGGTGTCTTGGGAGCGGCAACGCTGACGGTAACCCCTTCTGACGGCCTCTCCTTTGAAGCCTTCGCTTCTCCGTGAGGATCGTTTAAGGGATTTCTCCTGGTCCCTCTCCAGGCCCGGAGGAAGAGGCTGTCGCATCCCAGGAGATCAGGGAGCCGCGTCGGGAGGCAGGTCTGGCGCTGGCACCGGGGAAAGACGCGTTTCTCCGGCTCTCGCGGCCCGGCGTTATGCCCTGAGGAGGCTGAAGGCGGGAGGCAGGCGGGGCAGGGATAACCCCCACCCCAAAGCCAGGCTCAAGCCTGACTTTCGGCTCCTCTCACCGTGCTGCGGGAGGTCACATCCATCTCTGTCAAGCGCCGTTGTTGCAGCAGGGAGATGCCGGACTCCCGTCCTCGGGCTGGTGACGCAGCAGCTTCCCGCAGCCAGCCCTGGGAAGGAGCTCGGGGAGGGAGCTGGAGCCGGGGAGGTACCTAAAGGAGGTGTGGGGCAGGCAGAGAAGGTCGTGGGCTCTTTGGGGTGAAGCTGTTGGGGCTCCGTGTGGAGGGACAAGCGGTTCTCATGTCTGAAGGACACGGAGGACGCTCATGGTTGGCGTTTCTGCGCCAGGAAAATGATAACGGGGGTTTTTGGGGGGAGAAAAAGGTTCATGGGTGTGCTGGGGACCAAAGTCTTGATGGGATTAAGTGGAACAGTCAAGTAGGGATGAGGTTCTGGAGCGGGGACGAGGTTCTGGAACAGGGACGAGGTTCTGGAGGTGGGATGAGGTTCTGGAGCGGGGACGAGGTTCTGGAACAGGGACGAGGTTCTGGAGGCGGGACAGGTTCTGGAGTGGGGACGAGGTTCTGGAACAGGGACCAGGTTCTGGAGCGGGGACGAGGTTCTGGAACAGGGACCAGGTTCTGGAGCGGGGACGAGGTTCTGGAACAGGGACCAGGTTCTGGAGCGGGGACGAGGTTCTGGAGGTGGGACAGGTTCTGGAGCAGGGACGAGGTTCTGGAACAGGGACCAGGTTCTGGAACAGGGACCAGGTTCTGGAGCGGGGACGAGGTTCTGGAGCGGGGACGAGGTTCTGGAGCGGGGACGAGGTTCTGGAACAGGGACCAGGTTCTGGAGCGGGGACGAGGTTCTGGAGGTGGGACAGGTTCTGGAGCGGGGACAAGGTTCTGGAACAGGGACCAGGTTCTGGAACAGGGACCAGGTTCTGGAGCGGGAACGAGGTTCTGGAGCAGGGACGAGGTTCTGGTGTGGAGCGGAGGTGGAAGTGGTGGTTGTGGGGTGCGTTACTGCGTGGCTCAATCCCCACGTGTTAATTTTTCACAAAGGCTTTGCAGAAAGTGTTTTCCAGGGAAATACACGAGGAATTACCCACCGTCTGCTCGAGGAAGTGACCCCGAGCAGGGGCAGGTGGAGGAGCAGCAGCCGCCTGGTCGAGGGTCCATCCCCGCTCCTGGGGGTCTCCGTGGCAGCGCCCAAATCGGGACCCCAGGGTCCCACCCGCGCCTTGGCGGTGGCTCCTTCCAGCCATGGCCATGGCCACCGGGGGTTGTGTTGGCGTCTCCAACAGCCCCATCCTGGAGCACCCCTGAGCTTCCTCCTCCACGGCCGGGCCGTGGTGGGGTGTGATGGTTCTCCAGGCGCTGGGAACTGGGATGCAAAAGGTCCCCCGGACGCACCAGGGTGGGTTTCCTCAACGCTCCCATTTCCCGAGGGAACACCCATCATTTTTTCGGGCTCCGCTTAATCCTCGCTACCGAATTTCTTGCTCCTTCAGCTCCTTCTCCCCGGGGGATCCACAAGCGCAGCAGAACCCCCCGTTAGCGCCGCCCGGCGTCGGCGGGAGCCCCTCCGTCACGCCTTCCGTTGAAGTGAAGTTTCCTCAGTAGTCCCAGCTTTGAAGGTCGCTGTTTCCTCTTTCATCGCTGATGGCCCAGGAGGAGACTTTTGGGGCCGGAGCCTCCATCTCCGCCACCCGCCATGGTGGGACCGACGCCGGCGTGTCCATCAGTCGCCGATGAAGGAACCCAGCGCTCCGGGAAGGAGCCTTCAGGTCTTCTTCAGACCTTGGCGGGCTCCTGGCCCTCTAGATGTAGCTCTTGAGCTGTCGGAGAAGCCGAGACCAGCCGCATCTCCCCGGTCCCCCCTCCCCGCGCTCCCCGCAGGGCCATTTTGCCGCGCTGCCTCTCAGCCTGGCAGCTGCCCAGGGACTCTCGTTGGCGGCCGATGGTTCTGCAAACACAAACCTTAATTGGTTCATCAGCTGCGTCTAATTTGCCGAGTTCCCTCCACCCCCCGCCCAGCGTTTCGTGACGGGTCCGAGCGAGCGAGCGGCGTTGCCGGCCGCGGCGGAGCTGCCGGCTGCTTCCGTGGAGGATGCCGGAGCGTTTCGCTCCGCTGGGATGAACTTCCCTGTTAATTCTTTCAAGGCACTCGCAGCTCCGAGAGGAGCCGGCGGTCCCTTCCCCGGGGTCTGGCCGGGCTGGAAGGGGCTGGACTGGGCTGGGACTGGGCTCCACCAGGGAGAACAGCCATGGGTTGGTGTTTTCCCCCGTATTTTGGCACAAACCGCTTTTCCCGAGCCTTTTCCTCCACCCTCCTGCTGCAGGGCCGGGAGCTGCAAGGCCAGGGGGGTGCTGGAACACCCTGGGCATTAATTAGAGGCGTTAATTAGCGTGTTGGTGAGCTGTCGGCTTCGCCTTGAAACCCCCCCCCCCCGCCGGCTCTCTGTGGATGCTGCACCCACGAGGCCGCGAGAGGAACCAGGTCGTAGTCGCTTCCCACGTGCTTGGAGACCAAAGCATGGAAGAGAAATTCCTCCGCTCTGCCGCTGCCGAGCAGCTCCGGCCGCTCGTCCCAGTGGGTTCTCTTTGCCCGGTACTGGAGCTGAGGCTCCCGGGTACAGCAGGAGCCGCTGCTTGTGCCGGGATGGAGCAGGGAGGCACTGGGATGGAGCAGAGAGGCACTGGGATGGAGCAGAGAGGCACTGGGATGGAGCAGAGGGCACTGGGATGGAGCTGGGAGGCACTGGGATGGAGCAGAGGGCACTGGGATGGAGCAGAGGGCACTGGGATGGAGCTGGGAGGCACTGGGATGGAGCAGAGGGCACTGGGGTGGAGCTGGAAGGCACTGGGATGGCACAGAGGGTCACTGGGATGGAGCAGAGAGGCACTGGGATGGAGCAGAGGGGCACTGGGATGGAGTGGGGAGGCACTGGGATGGAGCGGGGAGGCACTGGGATGGAGCAGAGGGACACTGGGAAGGAGCAGAGAGGCACTGGGATGGAGTGGGGAGGCACTGGGATGGAGCAGAGGGCACTGGGATGAAGCAGAGGGACACTGGGATGGAGTGGGGAGGCACTGGGATGGAGCGGGGAGGCACTGGGATGGAGCAGAGGGCACTGGGATGGAGCTGGGAGGCACTGGGATGGAGCAGAGGGCACTGGGATGGAGCTGGGAGGCACTGGGATGGAGCAGAGGGCACTGGGGTGGAGCTGGAAGGCACTGGGATGGCACAGAGGGTCACTGGGATGGAGCAGAGAGGCACTGGGATGGAGCAGAGGGCACTGGGATGAAGCAGAGGGACACTGGGATGGAGTGGGGAGGCACTGGGATGGAGCGGGGAGGCACTGGGATGGAGCAGAGGGACACTGGGATGGAGTGGGGAGGCACGGGGAAGGAGACCAGGAAGCTGCCCACGTTGGTTGGGTACCAGCAGCGCTTTGGTGGGGTCCTGGCGCAGCTTCCCGGAGCTGCGGCGCCGTTATTAATAGGCCAAATTAGCGCGGAGCTAATTAACGAGCGAGGGGTAATTAAACGGGGTGGGTGAGGGGGGTTTGGACTGGTCAAGCTCCCCGGAGCGGAGGGACCCCAGTCCTCCGCGCCCGGTGACCACCCCCCCGTGCCATCCCGCCCTGGGGGGAGCCCTCGGTGATGCTCGGCCGCATCCCGAGGCTCCCGGGTTGCCATGGCAACTCCCCGAGCATCCACCGAGCGGCCCCTGCCGCGGTGGGCTCCTGCACGGCGTTGGCTCCTCTGCCCGGGCTCGGGGAGGGCTTGTCAACAACCCGAACCCTTGGGCATGATTTCGACACGTATTTTTATATCTTATATCCGTTTTTTCTGTGTATTTATAGAGATTTATATTTTGGGTCTATATTTGGATAAGTAGAGATTATTTAGACGTTCTCTGCAGCTCAGGAGAAGGTGGGCAGAGGTTTTGGGGTGGATGCTCAAGGGTAGCCAAAGGGCCACGGCTGGAGCTGCCGGGCTTTGCCGTGGGGTGGGGGCGGACCTCAGGTCTCCAAACTCACCCTTCGGTCCCGTTAGGAGGCTCCAGGGAGACTTTCTGGCTCTCTGGAGCCACCAGAAAGGAGGTTGGGGTCAAGGTCGGGCTCCTTCCCCAGTGCTGGGACCAGAGGACCTGTCCTGCAGGTGCCCCAGGGGAGGTTGAGGCTGTCCCTGAGGAGGCATTTCTGCCCCGTTGGGGTTGTCCCAGCCTGTCGCAGGCTGCCCAGGGCAGTGGTGGAGTCCCCATCCCTGGAGGGGTTTCCCAGCCGGGTGGAGGTGGTGCTGGGGGACAGGGGTCAGTGGGGACCTGGCGGTGCTGGGGCACTGGTGGCACTGGAGGAGCTCCCAGCTCTGTCCCACCCCACCCGGGTCGCTGACTCTTGGTCCACCTCGGCTTCCTCCCAGCCCCTCGTTGGACATGACAGATGGAAGCGCTGCCCACCAGCTCGCGGCGGAGGCCGCCCAGCCCCTCACCGGCAGCCGCGTGTGCCAACCCGGCTCTCGGCTGGCACAAAACCCCTTGAAAGCAGCCACCTGGCTCCACCGGCAGAGCCGAGCCCTCCGCCGCTGGATGACACTCCAAGGCGCATGATGACCATTATCCCGAGCCCCGGCGGCAACCGCCGCGCTTCCAGCCCTCCCCAGCGCCGCCGCGATTAATCAGCGCCTATTTGTGGCAGCCCATTCATCACAATCATCCCCATTGTCAAGGGAGGCTGCAGCGGCCGCCCCATCGGCGGCGAAGCGCCGCGAGCTGCCGCCAACATCTCGCTGCCGCGGAGCGGGGAGCGCATTTCCATATTAATGACTCGACGGGGGGCAGGGGGGGTGGTCCGTACTTCCAGGGAACGAGCATCAGGATGAGCAAAAGCTTAGGATTAGGGCAGGAGCCCCCGCGCTCCCCGCCATGGCGTGAAGAGGCCGCGAGGCACATTCTCGACGCGAGCCGTTGCTCTGGTTCGGGATCTGAGGGTGTTGACGACCGCAAATGTGTAGATGGGGTGAAAAAAACCCATGGGCTTCCTCTTCTGTTAGTCTGGTGGCTGCCTCGGTGGAGGTGGTGGAGGTGGTTGGTGGGGATGGTGGAGGTGGTTGGGATGGTGGAGGTGGTTGGGATGGTGGAGGTGGTTGGGATGGTGGAGGTGGTTGGGATGGTGGAGGTGGTTGGGATGGTGGAGGTGGTAGATGTGGTTGAGGTGATAGAGGTGGTGGAGCTGGTTGGGGTGGTGGAGATGGCTGAGTTGATAGAGGTGGTTGGGTTGGTTGAGTTGGTTGGAATGGTTGAGTTGGTAGAGGTGGAAGAGGTGGTTGGGTTGGTTGAGTTGGTTGGAATGGTTGAGTTGGTAGAGGTGGAAGAGGTGGTTGGATTGGTTGAGGTGGTAGAGTTGGATAAGTTGGATGAGTTGGTTGATGGGTTTACCTGGATTTGGGCACCAATGACATTACTCATGAGCCTTCTGCTCCCTCTCGGGAGGTCGAGCCGTGGTGCAAGGTGGGGTCTTATCTTAGAATCATCAAGTCGTGGCATGGTTTGGGTTGGAAAGGACCTTCAAAGGCCGTGAGCAGGGACATCTCCAACGAGAGCAGGACCTTCCTCCTTCCCTCCACAAGCCCATGGTCTCCTTTTGGGTGGGCTGCACCTCGAGTAGCTCCTCGTGGTGTCCTCAGGAGGACCCAGGACCTTCCCCTCTGCTCCCGGCTTCATCCTCCTCATGGTGCCCTCAGGAGAACTTCATCATCTAAACTCCGATGGCACCGACGGCTCTTGGCCACCGTCTCTGCCGAGCTCGGTGGAGGCACCACGATGCTTTTGGAGGAGCCGACACCTTCAGCCGGCTCTTTCTGCCTCTCCCCGGCGCGGCGGGACGACGCTGGGCGCGGCGGGCACTGCCAGTGCCTTCGTCCCACCGCCGTCCATCCTCACGGTGGAGGCGCGTTCCCAAAAGACGTGGTTTATTGCCACGAGCCGATTCCTGGCCCCGGGACAGCTCGTTAGCGGCGCTAATTGGCTGGGGGGGGTGAGTTGAGTCATTCCCGAGCTGGGCCTGACTCATTCCACCGGGGAACCGGCACCGGCCGAGGCAGCGCCGGCATTTTCGGGGCGCGGGGTGGGCGGGGGAGTCTGGGGGCGTCTGCGCGCTCCGAGACCCTCATGGTGTCGAGGGTCCAATCCCCAAAGAGAAGGATAAGGCCCTTCCCGGGGTGTAAAGTCCTTCCCATGGGAGAGCCCTCCCACTGGGAGGGCACTGGAAGTATACTGGGAAAGACTGGTGAGACTGGGAGGGGATGAGGGGGATGTTAGGGGGCACTAGGAGTGCTCTGGGAGGGACTGGTGAGACTGGGAGCCACTGGGAGGGGCTAGAGAGGGGCATTAGGGGGCACTGGGAGGTGCTGGGAGGGCTCTAAGTGGCACTAGGAGGGCACTGGGAGGTACTGGTGGGAACTGGGAGGTGCTGAGAGGCGTGTTAGGGGGCACTAGGAGGGACTGGTGAGACTGGGAGCCACTGGGGGGGTGTTTGGGAGCACCAGGAGTATACTGGAAGGGACTGGTGAGACTGGGACAGCTCTAAGTGGCACTAGGAGAGCACTGGGAGTATACTGGGAGGGGCGTTAGGGGGCACTGGGAGGCGCTGGGAAGGCTTTAAGTAGCACTAGGAGGGACTGGTGGGAACTGGGAACCCCCCTCTGGTTCCCCAGTTCAGCCCTGAGCCAGCCCCAAGCCCCCCGAGGGGCTGCTGGGAGGTGGGGTGGGGGGTCTCCTCCAGCCAGACCCCAGCCCCAAGCAGGAGGGTCTCCCCCAGACTGGTCTTGGGATGGTGGGAGCACCCCTGACCCCCCCAGTTCAGCCCAGTAAAGGTGGGGACGCCCCCAGGTGGAGCTGAGTCTCATCTGGAGGCACCAGCCGAACGTTCTTCGTTCTATGGCTCCAGAACCATCTAGAACAGACACTTGGCTCCACCAACCCTGCCCCAACCGTGAAGATCCCCGGTCCTGACCCTCCTGTGGGGCGGCAGGACCACCCCAGTGCTCCCAGTGGGGCTGTAAAACCCCAGTAGGACAAAAAAAACCTTCCTGGGGATCAGAAGAAACCAGCAGCAGCTTCAGGTGGAGGTTTGAGGACCAGTCAGACCACGGAGGGTTGGTCCACCCCAGTTTGGGGCTTCCCACCAACATTGAGCCAAGTTTGGAGAGATCCATCCCCGCCCTCCCCACCGCTGGGGGTCCCAAGATGAGCAGCCAGGAGGACACGGTGGTGGGTCTGGGGTCGAGCAGGAGGAGGAGCTGCCCAACGTCTCCTGGGAGGTGTAGGTCGGGTAGAGGAACCACCAGCAGCTTCAGGAGATGTTGGGTGGAGGTTTGAGGACCTCAAAGCTGAGCCTCTCAAACCCCGGAGGCTTGGTCCACCCCGGAGGCTTGGTCCACCCCGGAGGCTTGGTCCACCCCGGAGGCTTGGTCCACCCCGGAGGCTTGGTCCACCCCGGAGGCTTGGGGCTTCCCACCGACGTTGAGCCAAGTTTGGAGAGCTCCATCCCCGACGTCCCCACCCCGTGAGGAGCAACCAGGAGGACGCGGCGGTGGGTTTGGGGTCGAGCCGCCGAACATCTCCTGGGAGGCGTAGGTGAGGTAGAGGAACCCGTCCTCATCCTTGTGGTCCCGGTAGAGCTCCTGCATGGTGACGGCCATGTTGGGCAGCCCTTTGTTGTTGACCAGCAGGTAGAAGGTCTGGGAGGAGGCCAGGCAGAGCCGCGTCCTGCCGAGAAGGTCCCCGGTGAGGACCCACCACGGGGACGTGGCGCTGGCTCAGGTGGTTAGTGGTTCCTCTAGGGATGGACCTTCAGCGTCACCTCCCTGTGGTGCTGGGCACCCACCAGCACCCACTGGTGGGTGCTGGGACATGACCAGCTGCTCCTCAACCCCCCACCCCAGCCACAGGCTCTCCCTGGAGATGAAGGTCCAGGAGATGTTGGTCCTTGGCAGGTGGATGTCAAGCAGAGCTCCAAGTCAGCTGCCCCAGCAGGGTGGCTAATTACCACCCCCTAATTAACAAGGTAGCCAGGCCTCTAATTACCCAGCCCCCTAATTAACAATTAACCCAGGAAAAGAGCTAATTGTCCCAGCAAGGGTGGAGGAACCTTCCATGAGGCACCTCCACCACTGGCCACCAAACGCCCTTGGCTAATTAATTATAAAGGCTACTTAATTAATTGCAATGGCTAATTAATAGATTGCAATGGCTAATTGCAATGGCTAATTGCATTAGGCCAGGTCTAAACCCTTGCCCACTAAACCCTTGCCCAGTGGAGAAGCCAAGGTGGCCTCCAACCAAACTGGACCCAGCTGCCCCAACCGGGTTCCTGCACCGGTCCGGGGGCTCCGGACCCCCCCTGGACCCCACTTACCGCAGGGTGACGGCAAACTGGGCCAGCGGCAGGTCCTGGGACACCAGGAACTTGGTCCTGCTCAAGGTGGGCAAGGTCTTCTCCTTCTGGTAGCGCTCCACAACCACCTGCGGCGGGGAGAAGGTGCCGGAGGAGATGACGGGGACTGGGAGGCTCTGGGACCGCCCCGGTGGGGTTGGTGGTCTCCAGGATGGAGCCATGAAGCCTCCTGAAGCCCCAGACCTGCAGGTGGCCCCAAAGAGGAGGACGTGGTCCTCACCGGGATCTTGTTGGGGTACTTCAGCCGGATCTCCGTCACTTCGTGCATCCTGGTGGCTACGGGAAGAGAAGACAAGGAGGGCTCAGCGCCGCCCGCCAGCGCCGCCACCCGGCTCTGCCGCCCCCGGGAACGCACCGAGGCTCTTCCTCTGCTTGAAGGGGCGCGAGGTGCCCTCACCCGGCCGCATCTTCTGGGAGGAAGAGGAGGAGGAGGAGGCAGGAGCTGGTCCTGGAGGTCCACCACGGGCAGCTGCTGCTGGGCGAGGCCCTAATATAGGCTGGTCCTGCCCCAGCTGGGCTCTGCTGGGAGGAGCTGGGTGGGTGGGTGGGTGGAGAGCAGCTGGGTTTGCTCCTTGGAGATGGTCTGGGGGGCTCCACCACCCAACGTGGGGCACCACCGCGGGGCGATGCTGGAGCCACCGGGGCGGTGGGTCCGAGTCCGTTTTCCCACCAGACTGGTGCCCAATGGAAGGTCCCTGGGCCGGGAACTGGTGTGAGGGTGGAACCGGTCCAGCGTCCCCTGCAGGCGGTCCAGCGGGCTGCGAAGGGCCTTCTGCTCCCTCCAGGGGCTGGGCTGGGAGCTGGGGCTTCTTCTGGACCGCTTCGACCCCCCGATTCACCGGGGCGGTCCTGACCCCAACCATGAAACCGCCAGGGAGCGGCCAATCAGGGATGGAACCGCCGGGGATTGGCCAATCAAGGATGGAACCGCCGGGGAGCGGCCAATCAAGGATGGCACCGCTGGGGATTGGCCAATCAGTTGATGGAACCACCACGGATTGGTCAATCGTTGATGGAACCACCATGGATTGGCCAATCGTTGATGGAACCGCCACGGATTGGTCAATCGTTATGGAACCGCCACAGATTGGCCAATCATTGATGGAACCACCATGGATTGGTCAATCAGTGATGGAACCACCACGGATTGGCCAATCATTGATGGAACCACCACGGATTGGCCAATCACTGACGGCCCCACCATAGGAGGAGGCGGAGGGAAATTGTATTAGTGATCGGTATTTGCATTGTTGATTAATGAGCCTAATGAAGGTAACGCTGGAATTAGTAATAAAATAGTCTGGTAAATATTAATTAATTGAGTGATGTAGTCTAATAATTAAATAGAAAATAGTGAAGAAATAGTAAATAATAAAATAAAAATCAATAAAAATAAAATAAAGACTGCCATAAAAATTAAAATAAAACTGATCAATATTAAAATAAATAAATAAAAAGGTGATAAGTATCTAATTTATTAATATATTTATACCTATTAATTAATTAAATGTATTAATTAATAAGCTGGTCACTATTAAAGCACCTCCTGATCAACATCGATGACCATTTGCCAACAATCTGGGGGTTAATTAAGAAAAATTAATTTAAAAAACCAAATTTCCCATTTGCAAGAGCTCATTAATGAGGCGCATTGATTATTAATTGGTGTTTACATCCCGGTTTTGGTGCCGGAATAAAATCAAATTAATAATAAAAAAAATAATAATCCCCCTCGGATTGAGCGTTAATATCACGTTAAATATTAATGTTAAATATTAATATTAAATAGTAATATTAAATAGTAATTATTAAAGGGTTTGGCAGACCATCAGATAGTAGAGCTGATAACTGGATATAAGAGACAATATTTTGATATACTAGGGCTAATAACTCTGTCTTATCACTAATATTTCTATATGTTATCGCTAATATGTGCCTGTTATCACTAATACACGTGTATTACAGTTAGAATTTCTATATATTATGACTAATAATTGTAATTATAATTAAGATTTCTATATATTATAGTTATTATGTGTCATTAGAGCTAATATTTATATATAATATGGCTAATAAGTGTAAATATAGTTAAATTTTCTATATATTATGGCTAATAATTTGGTATTATAGTTAAAATTTCTATATATTAGGGCTAATAAGTATAATTATAGTTAATATTCCTATATTTTAGGGTTAATAAGTGTAATTATCATTAAGATTTTTATAAATAATCATCACGGGGGGGTGCCCGGAGCCAGCTGCTTCATCCTCCTCCTCCTCCTCCTCCTCGCTTGGCTTTGCCCAACAACGGCCCTCGCCGTGCCAAGCCGGGCGCCGGAGCCGCGCCGGCTCCTGGCACGTGCTGCCGGCAGCCAACCGGGCTCCCGGCGGGAGCGAGCCGCTAGCCGCGGCCCGGGGAGCGGCCGGCGGGGGCTTGGCCGAGCTGCTGTCGAAGCTTCCCACAGGGGTGTCCCGGAGCCCCAGCAGCACCCGTCGGTCCCGCCGCCTCCTCCGGCCCGGTGGCCACCAACCCCTTTGGCCCCTCCCACCCCATCTCCTCCATCCCCTCCCCATCTCCTCCATCCTTCCATATCTCCATCCCCTCCCCATCTCCATCCCTCCCCATCTCCATCCCCTCCCCATCTCCATCCCCTCCATATCTCCATCCCTCCCCATCTCCATCCCTCCCCATCTCCATCTCCTCCATATCTCCATCCCTCCCCATCTCCATCCCCTCCATATCTCCATCACTTCCATGTCTCTCCCACATCTCCTCCATCCCCTCATCACTGGTGAGGGAAGTCAACCCATCCCCTCCCCTCCCCATCTCCTCCATCCCCTCCCCATCTCCTCCACCCCCTCCGTATCTCCACCCTCTCCCCACTTCCATCCCTTCCATCCCCTCCTCATGTCCTCCATCCTTTCTACATGTGCTCCATCCCCCTTCCATATCCCCTCCATCCTCCGCACAGCCCCTCCACCTCTCCTCCACCCCTTCCATCTCCTCCCCATCCCCTCCCCATCCCTTCCCCACCACCTCCCCATCCCCTCCATCTCCTCCATCTCCTCCATCCCCTCCACCCCTTCCATCCCCTCTACATCTGCTCCATCCCCCTTCCATATCCCCTCCATCCTCCGCACAGCCCCTCCACCTCTCCTCCACCCCTTCCATCACCTCCCCATCCCCTCCCCATCCCCTCCCCACCATCTCCCCATCCCCTCCATCTCCTCCACCTCTTCCATCCCCTCTACATCTGCTCCATCCCCCTTCCATATCCCCTCCATCCTCCGCACAGCCCCTCCACCTCTCCTCCACCTCCTCCCCATCTCCTCCATCCTCTCCCCATCCCCTCCATCCCTCCCATCTCCTCCACCTCCTCCCCACCTCCTCCATCTCCTCCATCCTCTCCCCATCCCCTCCATCCCTCCCATCTCCTCCACCTCCTCCCCACCTCCTCCACCTCCTCCCCACCTCCTCCATCTCCTCCATCCTCTCCCCATCCCCTCCACCCCTCCCATCTCCTCCACCTCCTCCCCACCTCCTCCACCTCCTCCCCACCTCCTCCATCTCCTCCATCCTCTCCCCATCCCCTCCATCCCTCCCATCTCCTCCACCTCCTCCCCACCTCCTCCACCTCCTCCATACCCTTCCACCCCTTCATCTCCTCCATCCTCTCCCCCTCCCCTCCACCCCTCCCATCTCCCCCATCTCCTCCCCCCCCCCCCGCTGCCTCCGCCTCCCCGGGGGCTCATTTTGGAGCCGGCCCCCATTGCAGTCTCCGCTCCCCCCTCTTCCTCGCCGCAGCTGCTCTGCCCTCTCCCTTCCCTTCCTCCTCGCTGTGATTTCCCCCGCGCCGCACCCGCATGCATTAAACATGCCCATAAACAACATCTGGAGGAGCGGGCTGGGGCTCGCGGCCAGCTCCCGGCACCCGCCGCCGGAGGAGCCACGGGGAGAGGGATCCGGAGACATCACCACCATCATCATCGGGAAAAAAAAAAACCAAACCAGCAGCACGAGCCTGATCAAATGTCAAAGAGATTGTTTTTTATTTGCCGTCGAAATAAAGATGTAAATTAAAAACAAAAAAAAAAAAATAATGAAGAAAAACCCACCGGGATGAAGGGCGGAGGAGACCCACGCGCCACGAACCGCGGGGAGCGACCAGAGCGATGGCAAAACCCAAACCCAAAGAGGAGGAGGAGGAGGAGGAAGGCTCCGTCCCCCCCGATGCGTAGAAAATCAAGAGCCGTGGCGAGCGGGCGGGCGGGCGGGCGGGCGAGCCCCGGCGCGGCGTCACGGCTCCCCCGACGTCTTTATGACGTGGAAGAGGGTGACGTTGTAGATGACCTGGTGGCCGTTGTTCCAGGTGTAGAGCACCCTCTCCCGCGGGTTGTAGTCCAGCATGGAGATGTGGGAGTACTGGTTGTGGAAGGGGATATCCGTGTACTCGTAGCTGGAGGTGTTGGTGTAGTAGGCGAAGTAGATCTTGGCGCCGGCCAGGTGGGAGTTGGTGACGTAGAGGGTGCCGCAGATCATGAAGGACTCGCCGGCGCTCCGCTTGGGGTAACCCGTGTCCCAGCTCCGCAGCACCTCCAGCGTCTGCGGGTCCACCCGGCTCACCACGATGTTGCCGGCGTTCTGGTTGGTGGTGTAGACGGCCCACAGCCCGCTCTCGTCCACCATGAAGTCGATGTCGGAGAAGCCGCCCCACGAGTAGGGGAAGGTGTTGTTGTAGCCGGCGCCGGCCAGGCTGCGCTGCACCAGCACGCTGCGGGAGCGGAAGTGGTACTTCACCGCGATGTTGCTCTGGTACTTGTTGTAGTAGAGGGACCCGTTGAAGACCACGTGGCCGGTGCCGGCCCAGGGGTGAGGCAGGAGGTGCTGCACGAAGTTCTGGCCCGTCACGAAGTCGTTCAAGGTGCGGAACTCCAGGACGCGGCGCCCCTTGTAGTAACCGTCCATGTACCACACCTGCGGCGGGGCTCGGGTCAGGGACGCCCGGACGGAACAGGGGTCCCCGTCCCACCTCCCGCCCACCACCCACCGCCCTCCGCGCGGGCTCCCGGGACAGACGGACGCGACCCGCGTCCGCGGTGCCACGCGCCGGGACTCGCGGTGTCGCTCTGCTCTGCTCGTCCTGCGGCTCCGGCGGGCACGGGCAGCGCGGACCCCCGGGTTGTCCCCCCGCGTTGTCCACCCACCGCCCTCCACGCGGGCTCCCGGGACAGATGGACGCGACCCGCGTCCGCGGTGCCACGTGCCGGGACTCGCGGTGTCGCTCTGCTCTGCTCTTCCTGCGGCTCCGGTGGGCACGGGCAGCGCGGACCCCCGGGTTGTCCCGCCGCGTTGTCCACCCACCACCCACCGCCCTCCACGCGGGCTCCCGGGACAGACGGACGCGACCCGCGTCCGCGGTGCCACGCGCTGGGACTCGCGGTGTCCCTCTGCTCTGCTCGTCCTGTGGCTCCGGTGGGCACGGGCAGCGCGGACCCCCGGGTTGTCCCCCTGCGTTGTCCACCCACCGCCCTCCACGCGGGCTCCCGGGACAGACGGACGCGACCCGCGTCCGCGGTGCCACGTGCCGGGACTCGCGGTGTCGCTCTGCTCTGCTCGTCCTGCGGCTCCGGCGGGCACGGGCAGCGCGGACCCCCGGGTTGTCCCCCCGCGTTGTCCACCCACCACCCACCACCCTCCACACGGGCTCCCGGGACAGACGGACGCGACCCGCGTCCGCGGTGCCATGTGCCGGGACTCGCGGTGTCGCTCTGCTCTGCTCCTCGGTGGGCACGGGCAGCGCGGACTCCCCCCCGGGGTTGTCCCCACGCCACCCCCAGCCCATGGGTGCCCCCGCGCCGCTCACCCGGCTGTCGGCGCTGGGCGTCATGGTGTCGGTCATCCAGGAGCCGAAGCGGGAGCCGGAGGCTCGGATGGTGATGGGGTTGCTGACCCCCGTCAGCTTCCCGCAGCCTGGGAGGGGGGTGGGAAAAAGAGTTGGGGGGTGGGGCTGGGGGGGGGGCGTCCCGATCCGCGGCGTTCCCCAGCTCCCACTGGGAGCATCCCGTGGGAGCACCACGCGCCGAGCATGGGGGAGCTCCCTTCACCTCGGGGACCCTCCTCAGGGGATGCTGATGGCAAAGGCGCCGCTGGGCCGGGGGGCTGCCAGCGCCCACCCCCCCGCCCCCCCCCCCCCCCCCCAGTTGGCACGTACTGGAGGACGCCGGGCTGCCGCCGGCGTGATTATTATTCGGCAGCTATCGGCAGTGCAGCAAACCGGGAGGCCCGGCACGTGGGCAGAGCAGCCGCAAGGCTCTGGATGGGCGAGCCGGCAGCGCCGGGAGGGACCACCACCGCCGCCGCCGCCGCCGCCGCCCCGGCTCGTGGCGGGGTGCCCGCCCGCCGCGGCGCCCGGGCGCAGGGGCTCGTACCCAGTTTCTGCATGCAGGCGTGCAGCCGCGCCTCCAGCATCAGCACCCGCTGCTGCAGCTCCTCGTAGTCGTAGGCTCCCATCTCCTCCTGGATGGCCAGCAAGTTCCCGGAGAGGTTCCTCACCTCCTCCTTGAGGTGCACGATCAGCCGCGTGTCCGACTTGTACTGATCCAGGACGGGCAGCAGCGGCAGCAGCTCCGTCATCTTGTCCTTGAGCTCCTGGGGGAGGAGGGGGGGGTAAGGGAGGAAAAAAAAAAAGAAAAAAAAATCCAACCGCCACCCCCTCCCCGCTTAAGCCGCGGTGGCGGTTGCCCCCGCGCTCGCCGTCCATCTGTCCGTCCCGCCGCCGGGTAGCGCGGAGCTCACGCAACCGCCCCCCCCCAGCCCTCCAGCACGGCAGCCCCGGCCGCGGCGGCTCGTTAACGCGCCAGAGACCGGCCCTATTCTCTGGGTCGATAATTAACAACAATTACAAGGCTTCCAGGCGCTCCGGGAGCGGCAGCTAATGAATCACCCGCAGTCGGGGCTGGATCTGGCCCCTCTGGGGGGGCAAGGGGCGAAATCCGCCCCCTCTGCCCCAGCCAGTCCATGGCTGGGCACGGAGCGATGCTCCACGCGGGAGGGTGCAGTGACTGGAGCCCCGGGACCACCATGGGGATGCTCAGCCCTGGGGACCACCACGGGGATGCTCAGCCCTGGACCACCGCGGGGATGTTCAACCCTGGCACCACCGCGGGGATGCTCAGGCCTGGGGACCACCGCGGGGATGCTCAGCCCTGGACCACCGCAGGGATGCTCAACCCTGGCACCACTGCGGGGATGCTCAGGCCTGGACCACCGCGGGGATGCTCAACCCTGGCACCACCGCGGGGATGTTCAACCCTGGCACCACCGCGGGGATGCTCAGGCCTGGGGACCACCACAGAGATGCTCAGCCCTGGACCACCGCAGGGATGTTCAACCCTGGACCACTGCAGGGATGCTCAGCCCTGGACCACCGCGGGGATGCTCAACCCTGGACCACCGCGGGGATGTTCAACCCTGGCACCACCGCGGGGATGCTCAACCCTGGCACCACCGCGGGGATGCTCAGGCCTGGGGACCACTGCAGGGATGTTCAACCCTGGACCACTGCAGGGTTGCTCAACCCTGGACCACCGCGGGGATGTTCAACCCTGGCACCACCACGGGGATGCTGGGGCCCCGTCCACGACCCTGCCAGCCTTGTGCCAGCCCCCGCCCCAGCTCGGCAGGGAAGCGGCGGGCCGGGAAGCCTGGCAGGGAGCTGGCCCTGGCTCCGAGCCTCTCCACCGAGTCTCCTTTGCTCAAGGACGCTGCAAACCCACCGCCAGCACCCACGGCCCCGCTCGCCAGCCCACGGCTGGGTGAGGCTTCCCGGGAACGAGCCCGGCTCGCCAGCGCCTTTCCTCCCTCCTCCGTGTCTCAGCTGGCCGGAACCCGGTCGCGGGGCTCGGCACCTCCCCGCCGCGATCAAACCCGCCGAGACATTTGCTGCAGCTCCGACGTTTCATCAACGTCTCCTCTCTGCAGCCATCAGCGGCCGCCCCAGCATCCTCCGGCCCCTCTCGGTGCCAAGAACCAGCTGCTCCCGCGACAGAAACACTCTTGAGCTGTCAGGATGAAGACTGGAGGCTCCCAAAATAAACCAGTGCCCCAGCGGGGAGGGGCGGTAATGGGATTTCTTGGGGGCTCGGAGCCGCCGCGGCGCGGGCGGCTTTGACTCGCAGGCGGCATCGATCAGCGCGCGGCGCTGACGGCTGCCACCCGTCAGGTGGGACCGGCGGCTTCGCCGGGGATGAGCCGCCTTTTCTTTAATTCAAGGCGTCGATTCGCAGCCAGATGGGCTGGGAATTGGCCGGCTCCGCCGCCCCACCGCCGGCACAGCTCCGCCACCACCCCACCGGCGCTGCCGCAGCAGCCGGGGGAGGCGGGTGGGCTGCGGCCCCGGGTGGGTCTGCCCCGCGCTTCGTCTGTGCTGGGTGCCCCGTCTCGCGCCCGCGCCCGCCGCGCGCCCGCCCTGCACGAGGGGGCCAAGAGGATGCTCAGCCCTGGGATCCCCCTGGGATGCTCAGCCCCGGGACCCCCCAGGGCTGCTCAGCCCTAGGATCCTCCCAACAATGCTCAGCTCTGGGACCCCCCCAGGGATGCTCAGCCCCGGGACCACCCAAAGGATGCTGAGCCCTGGGACCCTCCAGGGGATGCTCAGCCCTGGGATCCCCCAGCAATGCTCAGCCCCGGGACCCCCCCCGGGGATGCTCACCCTCAGGACCAGCCCAGGGACACTCAGCCCCGGGACCACCCCAAGGATGCTGAGCCCTGGGACCCTCGAGGGGATGCACACCCCTGGGATCCCCCCAGGATGCTCAGCCCCAGGACCCCCCAGGATGCTCAGCCCCAGGACCCCCCAGGATGCTCAGTCCCGGGACCCCCCCAGGGCTGCTCAGCCCTAGGATCCTCCCAACAATGCTCAGCACTTGGACCCCCCCAGGGATGCTCACCCCCAGGACCCCCCCAGGGACGCTCAGCCCCGGGGACCCTCCAGGGGATGCTCAGCCCCGGGATCCCCCCAGGATGCTCAACCCTTGGACACCCCCCCAGGGACGCTCAGCCCCAGGACCCCCCCCACCCGGGGACGCTCAACCCCCCCCCACCAAAAGCAAGCCCCCTCCCAGGCTGCCCACCCCATCGCAACCTCACCACGCGCCCGGACGGGGCGGCGGGCGCCCACCGCCCGCGGCGGGGCGCGAGAGGCGTCCGTCGGGGGGCCGGGGTTGGGGTGGGGGGGGTGGGGGGGGGTGGGGGGTGGGCTCACCTGGAAGCTCTTGGCGTTGAGGCTCTTCTGGCTCTCAGCGGCCACCTTCAGCCGCGAGTCCAAGCCCCTCATCAGCCCCTCGGTGTTGCGGACGTACTGGAGGTCCCGGTAGGTGCGGAGGTCCAGCACCTCCATGGACTGGGAGATGTTCTGCACCTTGATTGGGGGGGGGGGGGGGGCGGCAAAACCATGAACAACCCCCTCCCAACGAAGACCCCCCCCCGAGCCGGGCAAGACCCCCCTCGCCGCTCCGCCACGTTGTAAAACCCCCCCCCGCACCTTTAATGCCTCAAATAAAGCGTTTTCCTCCTCCTGCTTCAGCTGTTATTGGGGGGGGGTGTGGGGGGGGTGTTATTTTTTTTGGCGTGTTTTATTTTTTAAAAACCATTTCCCAGCCGGGGCTCGGCGCTTTCCTACTTTAATTTCCTCCGCCGCGGCCGCCAACGGTGTTTTATTTCCCCGCGAACGTGAGCGCGTCCCTCAAGCCGTTATTTATTTATCGGGCTGGTATTTACGGAGCCACCGCCGCCGCCGCCGCCACCTCGGCGAGGAGCTTCCGAGGAGGCGTTTTATTTTTTTTTTTTGGTAGCGCGTGCTAATAAAAGTTTAATGGGGTTTGCGGAAAAACCCGGCGGGTGCGGTGGTGGTGGTGGGGGGGGGAAACCCAACCAGCTCCGTGCGGGTGGGGAAACTGAGGCACAGCCCACGGGGAAACCATCGCGCGCAGGGAAGCCCCCCCAGCGAAGCAGCGTTTGGCTCGGCGGCGGGGGGCCCGGGGCGAGGGCGGTGACGCCGCGGGGACGTCCGTCGGCCAGCCCCGACGGGCGGAAGGTGCTGGAAGGGGGCGTCGTCCCCGTCCCCCCCCCCACCCCCCCCGGCCCCGTTACCTTCTCCATGAGCTGGCGGAGCTGGTGGCTGCGCAGGTCGCGGGAGCAGGTGCCCTGGACGGGGATGACGGCCGTGCAGAGGCATTTGCCGTCGGGGGCTTGCGCCGAGGTGTAAACCTGCCAGCCCTCGTCGGGGCTCTGGAAGAGGGTCTGCGGGACGGAGGAGGGGGGACACGTCAGGGTCCCCCAAGGGGGGACGGAGCCACCCGCCCGCCCCGGTATCCCCAACCCCAGCGTTCGCCGCAGCGCCACGCCGGAGCGTCCTTCCCTCTCACCGCGGCGCCGCGCCGGAGCGTCCTTCCCTCTCACCGCGGCGCCACGCCGGAGCGTCCTTCCCTCTCACCGCAGCGCCGCGCCGGAGCGTCCTTCCCTCTCACCGCGGCGCCGCGCCGGAGCGTCCTTCCCTCTCACTGCGGCGCCACACCGGAGCATCCTTCCCTCTCACCGCAGCACGATGCCAGAGCGTCCTTCCCTCTCACCGCGGCACGATGCCAGAGCATCCTTCCCTCTCACCGCGGCGCCACGCCGGAGCGTCCTTCCCTCTCACCGCGGCACGACGCCGGAGCGTCCTTCCCTCTCACCGCGGCGCCACGCCGGAGCGTCCTTCCCTCTCACCGCGGCGCCACACCGGAGCATCCTTCCCTCTCACCGCAGCACGATGCCAGAGCGTCCTTCCCTCTCACCACAGCGCCACGCCGGAGCATCCTTCCCTCTCACCGTGGCGCCACGCCGGAGCGTCCTTCCCTCTCACCGCGGCGCCACGCCGGAGCGTCCTTCCCTCTCACCGCGGCGCCACGCCGGAGCGTCCTTCCCTCTCACCGCGGCGCCACACCGGAGCGTCCTTCCCTCTCACCGCGGCGCCACACCGGAGCATCCTTCCCTCTCACCGCGGCGCCACACTGGAGCGTCCTTCCCTCTCACCGCGGCACGATGCCGGAGCATCCTTCCCTCTCACCACGGCGCCACACCGGAGCGTCCTTCCCTCTCACCGCGGCGCCACACCAGACCATCCTTCCCTCTCACCGCGGCGTCGCCGTGATGAGCCCACCCACCCCGCGCCCGGCCCCTCGCGGTGCCGGCAGAGCCCGGCGCTGCTCCCGGAGCCCGTCGGGGCCTTTTTCCCTCCTGCCCAGTTTTTATCCAGGTCAGTTAATCAGTTATTTTTTTTTCCCCGAGCCTCGTGTCGCCGCAGGGATCTGCTCCAAATACGGCGGTGCCGGCTCCGCCGATTTGCGAGGGGACGCTCTTCCTCGTCACCCTCCTCTTCCTCGTCACCCTCCTCTTCCTCGTCACCCTCCTCTTCCTCCCGCACCCCGCCGGGGGGGTGACTTACAGCGCGGACGAGCCAGGAACGTCTGTCGCCCTCGCTCCTTCCCCTCCAATTCCGGGTCCCTTCCACAGCGGAGGGGAAATACCGGCACATCCCCTGCCCTGCCCCAGTGGGCACCCGGGTGGGCACCCGGGGGGCACCCAAGCACCCACCAACCCTCGGGAAGCCCATTTTTGCCTCCAGCTGCAGCTTCTCCGGGCTCAAGGGTTTGGCTTGTGTCGCCCCCACGCAGTGCCGGGCGCTCTGACCACCCCCCCCCCAAAAAAAAAAATTGGGGTGCCCTGGGCAGGACGGGGGGCACGGCGCAAGCACCCGCTACCCGCTCGCCCGCCCTGGGCGCGCCAAAATCTTCGTTTCTTGCCCCAAAAGCAAAGGGAGGGATTTTCATCCCGCCGCCGCAGTCACGGCGGAACCATCTCGCTGGCGCCGGGACCCCCCCGGCGGTGGCGGAGCGGCGGCCAGACATAAATCCTTTGTGGAGGGTTAATGCATAATTAATGCCCGGGCTGTGGCGGGCAGGACGGGCGCGGGCAGCGCTTGGCAGCGCCCGTTCGGAAGCTGCCGGAGCTCCTCGCCCTGACAGCTCGGGGGCGCCGCGTGGCGCCGAAACCCCAGGGCTCAGCGCCGGGCCTGGGGGCAGCTGCCCCAGAAGCAGGGAAGATGTTTGGCGGCCGCGGCATCGGGCCCTCCCCGGCCCTGCAGCTCCCTTCCAGGGAGGGATGGAGGGATGGAGGGATGGAGGGATGCGGGGATGCGGGGATGGAGGGATGGAGGGATGTGGGGATGTGGGGATGGAGGGATGGGGGGATCCAGGGATGGAGGGATGGAGGGATGCGGGGACAGAGGGATGCGGGGACGGAGGGATGGAGGGATCCAGGGATCCAGGGATGGAGGGATGGAGGGATGCGGGGATGGAGGGATCCAGGGATGGAGGGATGGAGGGATGCGGGGATGGAGGGATGCGGGGATGGAGGGATGCGGGGACGGAGGGATGGAGGGATGCGGGGACGGAGGGCAGCCCCGCGCCCGCTCCAGGGCCTGGCGACGGCGGCCGGGGCGCTGAGGAGGTTAAACGCAGCCTGTGCAATCTGTCACGGGGTTATTAATTAATTAGAGCGCCCCGGGAGAGCCGCCTGCGCGCGGCGCGGGCGAGGAGGAGGCGCTGGGAGAGCCGGTGCCTGGCATAGGGGGCGCGCTGCCAGGTCACCCCAGTTCTTCCTACGGGGGTCCCCATGGGTGGGGGCGGGCTGCCAGGTCACCCCAGTTCTTCCTACGGGGGTCCCCACGGGTGGGGGTGGGCTGCCAGGTCACCCCAGTTCTTCCCACGGGGGTCCCCATGGGTGGGGGCGGGCTGCCAGGTCACCCCAGTTCTTCCTATGGGGGTCCCCACGGGTGGGGGCGGGCTGCCAGGTCACCCCAGTTCTTCCCACGGGGGTCCCCATGGGTGGGGGCGGGCTGCCAGGTCACCCCAGTTCTTCCCACGGGGGTCCCCATGGGTGGGGGTGGGCTGCCAGGTCACCCCAGTTCTTCCTACGGGGGTCCCCACGGGTGGGGGCGGGCTGCCAGGTCACCCCAGTTCTTCCCACGGGGGTCCCCACGGGTGGGGGTGGGCTGCCAGGTCACCCCAGTTCTTCCCACGGGGGTCCCCACGGGTGGCGGCGGGCTGCCAGGTCACCCCAGTTCTTCCCACGGGGGTCCCCATGGGTGGGGGCGGGCTGCCAGGTCACCCCAGTTCTTCCTATGGGGGTCCCCACGGGTGGGGGCGGGCTGCCAGGTCACCCCAGCCCTTCCCACGGGGGTCTCCATGGGTGGGGGCGCGACGGGGCGCCGGGGCACCCCGCATCGGCCCTGGGAAGGGCCACCTCGCGCCTCTGCCCCCTCGTTCCGGGCAGGCGATGGAAGAGGATGATGCCGGAGCACGAGAGCCACCGGGGTCCCCCCACCAGGGACCGAGCCGACGGGACCACCGATGCCCACACCGGGTGAACCGGACCCCGGCGCAGAGCAGCACCCGCTGTTTTCTAGCGAGGGGCTTCGAGACCCCCCCCCCCCGAAGAGCCGCGAAAGGCCGCGCCGGGCACCGCCAAAGCCGGGGGGCGGGGGGGGGCGCTCTCCACTGGACTGGGCCAGCTTCTTCCTCCAACACCCCCAAACTGGATCATCGCCCCCCCCCCACCCCATAACCGAGGTCGGCGCCGGCAACAGCATGAAGCCCCCCCCCCTTGGCAGGATTCCCCCCCCGCCCTCCAGATGGGGTGCCCAGTCCCTCAGGGGATGGTTCTGGCTACCAGGGGGCGTTTCTGGCTACCGGGGTGGGGGGGGGGGTTTTCTCACCACAGAGGACGTGGCCCCCCCCCCCCCCCAACATCACCAGTTGGGTGGCACCGAGCACCCAGCCCAGCCCCCCCCCCCCCAAATGACTGCCCCCCCCCAAACATCACCCCCCCACTCCCAACTTGTCCTCACGCTCCCCCCCCCCCCCCAGCCCTGCTTTTGGGGGTTTGAAACCCAGGAGGTGTCACCAGCCCCCTGGCCAAGACCCCCCCCGGAGTGGCCCCGGCTGGGGAATCAACAGGGTCCTGGGGGGGTCCAGCCCCCCCCCCCCCAGCCCTGCTCTCGGGGGTTTGAACCCAGGGGGTGTCACCAGCCCCCTGGCCAAGACCCCCCCTGGAGTGGCCCCAGCTGGGGAATCAACAGGGTCCTGGGGGGGTCCAGCCCCCCCCCCCCAGGATCTGCCCAGCTTGGGTCTAGGGGGAAAGAAGGGGGTCAGGAGCTCCCCAATGCCCCCCCACCCCGTGGGGTGTCACCGCCGGTGGATGACCCCAGGGAGACCAGCCCCCCACCCCATGGGGGGGGTCCCCAGGGTGCCCTACCCGGGGGGGGGGTGGAGGCAGGGAGGGGGGATCCCCCCATGCCCCAGGGGTTCCCCCGTGCTCTGCCCGGGGAGGGGGTCCCCATGCCCGGGGAATGCTGGGGGGGGGGGGGCGGAGGGGGGGTGTCCCGTGTTGGGGGGGGGGGTCCCTGGGAGGAAAGGAGGATGATGGGGGGGGGGCCATGAACGGGGGGTGCCCAGGGGAAGGCGGAGGGGGGGTCCCCATACCCGGGGAGAGAAGGGGGGGGGTCCCGGTGCGCTCTAACCGGGAGGACCGGGGGGGGTCTCCATGAACGGGGGAGGGGGGGTCCCCATGAACCTGGGGGGGAAAGGGGGGGGTCCCAGTGCGCTCTAAACGGGAGGACCGGGGGGTTCCCATGAACCGGGGGGGATCCCGGTGCACCCTAACCGGGAGGACATGGGGGGGTTCTGCTGCACTCTAACCGGGAGGACCAGGGGGGTCCCCGTGAACCGGGGGGGGGAAGGGGTGGGGTCCCGGTGTGCTCTAACCGGGAGGACCGGGGGGGTCCCCGTGAACCGGGGGGGGGAAGGGGGGGGGGTCCCGGTGTGCTCTAACCAGGAGGACCGGGGGGGTCCCCGTGAACCGGGGGGGGGAAGGGGGGGGGGTCCCGGTGTGCTCTAACCGGGAGGACCAGGGGGGTCCCCGTGAACCGGGGGGAGGGAAGGGGGGGCTCCCGGTGCACCCTAACCAGGAGAACCGGGGGGGGTCCCGGTGCGCTCTAACCGGGAGGACCGGGGGGGGTCCCCATGAACCGGGGAGGGGGGCGGGGGGGGGGGGGGTCCCGGTGCGCTCTAACCGGGACGACCAGGTGGGTCCCCATGAACCGGGGGGGGGGGGGGGGCGGGTCCCCACGGGAAGGCGAACCGGGGCGGGGTGGGGTGGGAGGGGGGGCGGATCCCCCCTACCCCTAAAGCGACCCAGGGTTGGGGGGGGGGGTGCGGGGGGGCTCTTCCCGCTGCGCCGCATCCCGCGGCCGGTCCCGGCGCCGGTGGCGCAGCTCCACGCCGCAACCGGAGCATCATCCCACCCCCCCCACCCCCCTCCATTTCCCCGGTCCCGGGCGGGGGGGTGGGAAGGGGGGGGGGTGGGTGGGGGTCCCCCACTCACGATCTTCTCGGAGGTGCCGGCCCGGGAGCCGGCGGTGCCGTTGAGCCCCACCAGCGAGGGCAGCGTCTGGGACATCCAGTTGGTGACCATGGCCATGGTGCTCAGCACCGCCCCGATCTTCAGCAGCGGCACCGACATGTCGCCGGCGCCGCCGCATCGCCCATCACCCCCCCCCCACCCTCACCCCCCCCCACCCTCACCCCCCCCCACCCACCCACCCCCCCCCCACCCCACCCCAACCTCCCCGTAATAAAGCTCCCGGGAACCGCCGCCGCCGCCGCGGTGAAGCGCGTTCCCGATCGCCCCCGCGGAGCAGCCGCCGCCGCCGCCGCTGCTGCGATCGCGCTTTATAAGCGGGGCCCGGAGCCGCTCCGGGGGTGACGTCGGGGAGGTTGGCCCCGGGGTGGGGCGGGGCCGCCCCGGGACGGCGCGGGGCGGGGGGGGGGGGGGCGCGTCCCAACCGGTAGCGCGCGGTGTAACGCGGCTGCTCCTGGAGCGGCCCGGTGTGGGCTGGGTCGGGGGGGGGGGGGCACCGAGACCCCCCGGTTTGGAGGCGAAGGACCCCAGAGACCCCCAGTTTGGGGGGCGGGCAGGACGCCAGAGACCCCCAGTTTGGGGGCACAGGACCACTGGACATCCAGTTTAGGGGAGGAGGACCCCCGAGACCCCCAGTTTGGGGGCACTGGACCCCTAGATCCCCAGTTTGGGGGAGGAGGACCCCCGAGACCCCCAGTTTAGGGGCACAGAACCCCTGGAGACCCCTGGTCTGGGGGAGCAGGAGCCGTGGAGACCCCCCCCAGTTTGGGGGCACTGGACCCCTAGATCCCAAGTTTGGAGAGGAGGACCCCCGAGACCCCCAGTTTGGGGGCACAGGACCCCCGCAGACCCCAGCCCTCCCCTCCCCTGGTACCAGTATCAGCGACCACCGCCCCCCCCCCCAGCCTGGTCTGGCGGCTGCAGCCGCCCCCCGAGCCCCCTCCCCGCGACCCGGACCCAGCCCCCACCCCCCCAGCCCCCTTAGAGACCCCCCCCCCAGCCCCCCCCCAAATCCCCCCCGTGACCCGCGGCTGCGGGGACCGGGGAGGATGCGACCCCCCCCCCATGCCCCCCCCCACCAGCGCGTCCCCTCCCCCCAGCAGCGAGTTCCCAGGGGTCCCCCCGACCACCCCAACCCCCCTGCCGGGGGGTGCCCCCCCTAACCCGCCCCCCCCATCAGGGACCGGTACCCACTGGGACCCCCCCGAGGTTCTGAGCCACCCCCCCCCCCCCCGGTTTGCGGCTCCGTCCCCCGCAGTGTCGCGGTCACACAGTGCCACCGCGTGGGGACAACACGCACAGCACCGGCCCCCACGGGGGTGACCCCCCCCCTCACCCCCCCCCCAAATCACCCCCACCCCCCCAACCACCCCCCGACCCCCCGAGCCCCCCCCCCCCCCCACCGCCGCGAGTTTCGGGCTGTTCCCGGGCTCGGGGGGGGGGGGGGGGGGGACACAGGGTGACACCCACGGGGACAACTGTCCCCACGGACACAGGGAGCGAAAGGGGGGGGGGTGTCTCAGAGGTGAGACCCCCCCCCCTCAAGCACCCAGGGACACCCCACCCCCCCCCCCCAAGCGGGGATCCGGCCCCACGGCGCAGCCCCCACCCGAGACAGGGGTGTCCCCACGCGCCGACCCCCCGCGATGCAGCCGCCACATCAAGGACCCCTTTTTTTCGGGGGGGGGGGGGGTTCCAACACCACCCCCCCCCATATCGCCCCCCCCCCCCGAGCCCCCCATGCTCCCACGGCGGGGGAGCGTGTCACCCACCCGGGGGCGGCTTTGCACGGCCGGGGCAGCGCAGGGGGACCCCCAAACCTGCCCCCCCCCCTTTGTTACCTTTGGGGGGGGGGTCTACGCTCGCACCCCCAGCCCCACAGCGGGTGGGGGGCAGAGCAGCCGTTTTGGGGGGAAAAAGGGGAGATTTGGGTGCGCCGGTGACCACCGCGACCCCTCCCCAGACCCCCCCCCCGGGCAGCCCCAGCCACGTCGCCACGTCCCCGTCCCCCCCACCCCACGAACCCCCCACCCACGAGCGGGGGGGGGGGGGCTGGGTTGGGGTCCCAGCCCCTGCGGGGTGGGGACACGAGCAGGGCGGTGGCGGGGCCCCACATCGGCCCCAGTTCAGCCCCAGTTCAGCCCCAGTTCAGCCCCAGCATCACCCCGGCACCCCACCGCGGGACCCCCGAACCGTCCCTTGTGTCCCCCCCCCCCACCACCACCACCGGCGGGTGGCGGCGCCCGCCGCAGGGCCGGGCCCCGGGACGGAGGGAGCCGCCACGGGGACGCGGGAACCGGCAGCGACGTCCTCGCCGGGACGTCCCCGCCTCGTCACCCTCCGCCCCCGGCACGAGGACGGCGCCGGGACGGCGCCACCGCGGCCGGCGGCTCCGGGCGACGGAGCCGCCGGGACGCGGCGCGCGAGGCCGCGACGCCCGCCTCGGCGGGCACATCTGGAGCACAGCTGGCCCCGCGGCGGCGGCCCCGCCGTCCCTCCCCGGCGCTGTCGCGGTCACCCAGGGGTGACCCGGAGCCACCCACAGCCCCACGGTGTCCCCCGGGGCGGGGGACGGCCGGCGCCCCCCACGGCCGCACCGGTGTCGGGGGACGCCCACGGCGGTGGCGGGGTGGCGGGAGGGGGGGGGACAGCCCCGGTGCGGCGGGAGGGCCCCGGCTCCGGTGCCGTCCCTCGTCCTCGGTGGCCACGTGCGAACCGTCGCCCACGTGTCCCCGCACCCCCCACGCCGGTGACATCCCCCCCCCGGTGACACCCACCCCGAGGCCGGGGGCGGGGGTGGGACACCGGGGCGCAGCCCAGCGCCCACCCTGGACCCCAACCCCCCAGCGGACCCCCCCCCCCCCTCCCCGGTGTCCCCCGGTGTCCCCACCTCGGCGACACCCCCGAGGCGACGGGTCCCGCCGCCCCCCCCCCGCCGCCCCCGGGACCACCGGGGTGGCCCCGGGGGGGAGCTGAGGGCACCGCCCGGTGTGTCTGTCTGTCCGTCCCACCCCCCCACCGCCCCCCCCCCCCCCCGCAAACCGACACCCCCCCCCCCCCGGCCCCCGCCCCCGCTCCGCGGCGCCCCCGCCCGCCCTCACCTGCATCGCGGGGGAACCGGCGGAGAGGAGGAGGAGGAGGCCGGGGATGAAGCTCATCCTGCGGGCACCCGCCCCACCGGGGGCCGCTACCCGGAACCTCACCGGGCCGTTAAACGGAGCCGGTCCCGGGGAAGCCGCAGCCGTTCAGCGCCGCCGCAGCCGCATCCCCCGGCCGGGCCCCGCCGCCGCCGCCGCCGCCGCCGCCTTTGTCCGCGCCCCCGCCGCGGCCGAGCGGGACCCGCCGCCGGTTGCCGGTGCGGGGAGGGAGGGAGGGAGGGAGGGGGGGGGCCGCCCGGTAACCTGTATTTGGCGGGGGGGGGGGCTGGAGGAGCCGGGTCGGACCGGGCCGGGCTGGGCGGAACCGGAGCGGGTTGAGCTGGGCGGAACCGAACCGGGATGGACCGAGCCGGGAGGGAGGGAGGGAGGGAGGGAGGTGACCGAGCATGCCCCCCCCCACCGCCGCCCGCCGCCCCGCTCCCGCTCCGGGTACCGCGGCGGGACACCCGGCTCCTTCGCCGGGGCGGCCCCGGGGAGCCCCTTTTGCCCCCGGTCCCTTCTCCGGTGTCACCGGGGATGGAGATTTGGGGGGGGGGGGGGGTGGATTGGGGGGGGGCAGCCATGGGTCCCCTCTCCCATCCCCGGTCCCCCCCTTCTGTCCCCGGTCCCGCCCCTCCCGCCCCGGGTCCCCTCTCCCGCCTCCGGTGCCCCCCCTCCTGCCCCGGTTCCCTTCTCCGGGGTCACCGGGGATGGAGATTTGGGGGGGGGTGGATTCGGGGGGGCAGCCCCGGGTCCCCCCTCCTGCCCCCGGTCCCCCTCTTTCTCCTCCCGGTCCCCCCCTCCCACCCCGGGTCCCCCCCCCCCGTCCTGCCCCGGTTCCCTTCTCCGCTGTCACCGGGGATGGACATTTGGGGGGGGATGGATTGGGGGGGGGGGGGCAGCCCTGGGTCCCCCCGTTCTGTCCCCGGTCCCCCCCTCCTGCCCCGGACCCCTCTCCAGGGTCCCCGGTTTGAGGGGTGGGGGGGGGGTCCCACGGTAGCCCGTGGCCGGGTCCCCACCCTTTCCTCGCAGCCCCCTCCCCGGTCCCCGTCCCCCCCCCCCCAAACTGCCCCCTGGGGACACAGCGGTGGGTCCCCAGGGTGGGGGCAGCCCCAGGGCACCAGCACCCCCAGTTTGGAGGGGGGGGGGGGCAGGCTCGGCCCCCACCCAACCCCATTTCCACGAAAATCGGCAAAAATTGGGGGGTGTCGAAGGGCTTCGATACAGTCGCTTTATGGTACAGGAACCGCGGCGGCACCGGGGGGGGGGGCGCTGAGCCTCGCCCGCAGCCCCCCCAGCCCCGTCCCCACCTCCCCGCGCCCCCTCGGCCGCGTGGGGCAACAGGGGCGATCCCCAAACCCCCACCCCCCCACTAACCCATCCACCCACCCAAGTGGGGGGGGGGGGCAGAGCATGGGGGGGGGGGCGAAGGAGGGGGTTGACACCCCCGCCCCCCCCACCAGGGGAGGGGGCCGGATCCGGGCCCCGGGGCTCGCGGTGTCACCGTGCCGGGGGCACGTCCAGTGCTTCACTAAGGGGGCTCTCGGGGAGCGTTTTAGCACCACGGGGAGGGAGGGGGGCCGGCTCGTACCCCCACCCGAATTTTTTCTGGGGTGCCCCTCCCCAGCTTCCCCCCCCCCCCCCCAAAGGAGCCAGCAGTATAAATAAGGGGGGGCCGGGGCCGGTGGGGGGGACACCGGCACCGAGTCCTGAGTGAGCCAGAACGGGCCCCGGGTCACCGTCCCTGGCACGGATGGCGGCGGGGGGAGCGGCGGCGGAGGGAGCGGAGACCACCCCCCCCCCGCCATATCCCCGTGCGCCGTCACCCCCCGAAGCAAACGGGGCCCAGCTCGAAGCCGAATTTTTGGTTGGCGTCTCCGAAGTCGAGGACGGCCACGTCGGTCAGCGGCAGCCGCTCGACGCGGGACGACGTCACCTCCAGCACCGTCCGCTCCTGGCCCCGACGGCCCTGCCGGGAGGACGGCGGCACGCGGCGGCACGCGTTAGGGCACGGCGCGGGCGCAGCCCGACCCGAGCCGGGGCGGCGGGGCGGGGGGGTGGTGTCGCGGGCGCGGTTCGGCGGCACTCGCCTGGCAGCCGTCGTGGAGGGCGCGGACCGGGGCGGCCGGGTGGTTGTGGCCCAGCTCCTCCTCGTTGGCGCCGCGGAAGCGCAGGGCGCGGGCGAAGGTGCCGGCGCCGGCGTCGAACCAGGCGGCGGCGTGTTGGCAGGTGAGGGTGAAGTTCTGGCGGGCGCCGGCGCTCAGGAGCCGCAGGAAGGTGAGTTGGGTGACGGGCACCGCGTTGCCGTCGGCGTCCACGTAGGAGAACTGGGGGAGAGAGGCCAGGGGGTGACATCGTGCCGGGGGGGGCCGTCGTGCCGGGGGGTGACGTCGTGCCAGGGGGTGACGTCGTGCCGGGGGGTGACACCGCACCAGGGGGTGACACCGCGCTGGAGGGTTACGCCATGCCACGGGGGTGACACCGTGCCAGGTAGTGACACGGCGCCAGGGGGTGATGCCACACCGGGGGGTGACGCCATGCTGGGGGGTGACACTGTGCCAGGGGGTGACGTTGTGCCAGGGGGTGACGCCACACTGGGGGGGGGTGAGGCCGTGCCAGGGGTGATGCCATGCTGGGGGTGACACCACACAGGGGGGTCACGCCGTGGAGCAGGGGTGACACCGCGCAGAATCAGCGACGCTGTGCCAGGGGGTGACACCGTGCAGGGAGGTGACGCTGTGGTGGGGGTTGTCGCTGTGCCAGGGGGTGACCCCGCACCAGAGGGGTGACGACATGCCAGGGGGGTGACTTTGTGCCAGGGGGGTGATGCTGTGCCAGGGGGTGATGCCGCGCAGGGAGGAGACACCGTGCCAGGGGGTGATGCCGTGCCAGAGGGTGACACCGCACAGGGAGGTGACGCCACGCTGTAGGGTGATGCCATGCCAGGGGGTGACACTGCGCCGGGGGGTGACACCACGCAGAGGGGTGACGCTGCTCTGGGGGTTGACATCATGCCAGGGGGGTGACGCCGTGCCAGGGGGGTGACGCCGTGCCAGGGGGGTGACACCACGCAGGCAGGGTGACACCGTGCCAGGGGGGTGATGCCGTGCCCGGGGGGTGACACTGCGCCCAGGAATGACACCATGCAGAGGGGTGACGCTGCTCTGGGGGTTGACGTCGTGCCAGGGGGTGACACCGTGCCAGGGGGGTGACACCATGCCGGGGGGGTGACACCGTGCCAGGGGGGTGACACCGCGCTGGGGGGGGTGACACCACGCAGAGGGGTGACGCTGCTCTGGGGGTTGACGCCATGCTGGGGGGTGACACCGTGCTGGGAGGGTGACACCGCGCAGGTGGGTGACACCGTGCCAGGGGGGTGACGCCGTGCCGGGGGGTGACACCGTGCCAGGGGGGTGACACCACGCAGGCAGGGTGACACCGCGCCGGGGGGGTGACACCGTGCCAGGGTGGTGACACTGTGCCGGGTGGTGACACTGCACCAGGGGGTGACGCTGCTCTGGGGGTTGACGCCGTGCCAGGGGGGTGACACCATGCCGGTGGGGGGGGTGACGCCGTGCCGGGGGGGGTGACACCGTGCCGGGGGGGGGGTGACGCCGTGCCGGGGGGGGGGTGACGCCGCGCAGAGCTGCCGCCGGCTCCCACCTTCTTGCCCCGTTTGAAGGTGCTGTACCACGTCCCCGGCTTCTCCCTGTTCCAGGCGGCCAGGCGGACCTGGCGGCGGGGGGACAGGACGGCGAGGGTGGCGCGGCCGAAGCCTCTCCCACCCCCCCACCTCCCCACCGCTGGGGGGTGGGTTTGGACCCCCCCCCACCCGCCCCCCGCCTCGCTCCCACTCACCGACTCAAACTTCTTCTCGGGGAAGAGGCAGGTCTCGCCGCCGGCCGTGAAGTTGCAGAAGACGCGGAAGGCGTCGCGGGAGCAGCCCTGGTTGGGGTCGATCCAGTATTCGCCTGGGCAGGACGGACGGACAGACAGACAGACAGACAGACAGACAGACAGACAGACAGAGGGTCCCGCCGCCTGCTCGGAGGCGGAGGTGGGGGGGCTCGCCGCCCCAAAGCCGGGGGGGGTCCCCCCGCGCTCACCGTCCCGCAGGTGCGGGTGGCAGAGGCGCAGCTCGCTGCAGACGCGCGCGGGGCTCTCGGGGGGTGCCCAGGGGCCGCCGCAGCCGCTCCACCTCGGCGCGCAGGGAGCTGAGCGAGGCGTAAACCTCCTCCAGCCCCCCGTAATCCGGGGGGGGGTCCCGGCGCCCCCGCGGCTCCGCGACGCCGCCTCCCGCTCCGGCTCGAGGGCAGCGGGTCGAGGGGTTCGGCCGGGGGGCCCTGGGACAGAGAGGGGTGAAGAGCAGCGGGTGGTGGGGGTCTGTGGGTGGGGGGGTGGTTCTGGGGACATCAGAGCCCACCCGGGAGGGGTCGCGGTGTCTCACCGGTGGGCCCGGGGGACCGGGGGGGCCTGTGTCACCTCGGGGACCCAGCGCGCCCTGCGGGAGGAGAGGACTCAGCAGCCAGGTTCTCCCCGCAGGGAGACCCTCAGGAGGTGCCCCCCCACCCCGTGCCGCCCCCCGCACCCACACTCACCGGTGAGCCTTTGGAGCCCTTCTGGCCCAAGGGGCCCTGGAGGAAGAGGAGGAGAGAGGCGCTGGGCGGGCACGGGGTGGGGGGGTCCACGGCAGCACCCCCAAACCCTCCACGAGGCTCCAGACCCCCCCCTGCCCCTCTCACCCTCCTGGGGATGAACCCCGGGTGGTCTGAGGGGGGGGTTAAGGGCAGGCAGGAGACCCTTGGGGAACCCCCCCCCCGGCGGAGGCAGATACTCACCGACAGCCCAGGGGGGCCGGGGGGGCCGGTGGGGCCGGGGGGAACCGGTCAGACCCTGCGGGTGGAGACGGCGTCAGCGCCCCATCGGCCCACCGTCGCCCCCCGCCCCCGAGACCCCAAATACTCACGGGGTCTCCTTTGGGTCCCGGGGGGCCCTGGATGCCAGGGAGCCCCTGGTCTCCCTTCTCGCCCATCTCTCCCGGGGGGCCGATGAGCCCGATGAGGCCGGCGTGGCCCTGGGGGGCGACGGGCAGCGTCAGGCAGCCCCTTCCCCACAACCAGGGCGGGGGGGGGGGCTGGTTCTTGGGGGCGAATCCGGGCTGGGGACCCCCGGTTCCTGCCCCACCTCATCTCACCTTGTCTCCCTTGTAGCCGGGGTCTCCCTTGAGGCCGGGCAAACCCACGGGACCCTGCGAAAGGCCACGGGGGGCGGGCGGGGGGGGGGGGGGTGGTCACGCACCCGGGTCTGTGCCCAGCTCGGACCACCCCACCCTGCCTCACCCCCACCTACCTGGGGGCCGGGTGGTCCCGCTTGTCCCGGAGCCCCCAGCAAACCTTGTTCACCCTGGAAGAGACTCGGTGTGGGCGAGGGGGACGAGGTTGAGCCCCCCCCCCCCCTCAAAAAACACCCCTCCAAGCTGTGACCCCCCCTGCAGCCCCCAGACTCACGGCAGGGCCGGGGATCCCACGCAGCCCTTCGGAGCCCGGCTGTCCCGGGGGTCCCTGCGCCCCCACCGGGCCCGTCTTGCCGGGTGGCCCCTCTGGGCCGGGCTGTCCCTGGGGGACAGAAGGACAGACAGGGCTGAGGCTGGACCCACCTCTCGGGGTGTGTGTGTGTGGGGGGGGGGGGTCTGGTAGCAGAGGGGAGGGGGTTTGGGGACCCCTCACCTTGGCACCCTTCTCGCCCTGGCGGCCCTCGCGCCCCGTCGGTCCCAGGGGTCCCTGGAGGAGGGGACAGAGACACGAGGAGCCCGCGGTGGCCCCGGGCCAGCCCCGCTCGCCGCCCCGGCTCGCCCTCGCCCTTCCCCTACTCACCCTCCGCCCGGGGGGGCCCGGGGGACCCGGCTCCCCTGATGCGCCCGGAGGACCCTAAAACGAACCCAGCGGGTGTCAGGGGTGAGGGGCGGGTCCCACAGCCGGGACCGGGGGAAACGGGGAGGGCGAGGGGTGCGGAAGAGCCCCCGAGAAGCGGCACGGCTCAGCCAGACACCACCACCCCACCCAGAACCCCCTTTTGTGACCCCCCCCCCCCCACTCACCGGCAGACCGGGGTCTCCGCTGTCACCCTTCTCTCCAGCAGCACCGTCCAGACCCTGGGACACCGGGGAGGGTGAGCACCCACCCAGCCGAGCCCCCCGCCAGGGTGTCGGGCCACCGGCACGGTGGGGAGACAACCGGGGGGGTCCTGGAGCCTCCCAACCCCATCAGCACCCCGGGGGTGACGGCAACGGGCTCCGCCACCCTCTAAGGGGGCCACTAAAGGAGCGAGCCGGGGGGCTACTCACGGGCACGCCGGGGTCTCCGGGGGGGCCCGGATCACCGGGGAGGCCGACGGGACCCTGCGGAGAGAAGGGGCATGAGCGTGGGGGCGGGAGGGACCCCAGAACCTCCTGCGGGCTGGGATGGCAGCGGCGGGGCCTGGGCTAGCCCCCCGCCTCGCCGGGCTTGCCCCTTCCCCTTACCAGGTTGCCTTTGGCTCCGTCCTCTCCTGGGGGGCCCTTCTTGCCGGGGGGTCCGGCCGCTCCCGCCTGCCCCGCGTCTCCCTTCTCCCCCACGTCTCCTTTGACGCCCTGCGGAGGGACCGGGGGGGGGTCAGTTTGGGCAGTCAAACGGTCACCAGTGGCCACCCCCCCTCCTCGTCTCGTCCCTGAGGGACAGCCCCCTCCCCTCCGCGATACTCACGGGGGGTCCGGGCTCCCCCGGGGCTCCAGGATCTCCCGCTTCGCCCGGTTCCCCCTGGGCGAGAGAGAAGCGAGGGGGCAGACGCTGCCGGGTGCCGGGTGCTGCCCCAGCACCCAGAGCCCCACCCGCGCCCCCCTCCCGAGCGCGGGCTCACCTTCTCCCCCACGGCACCCGGCTGTCCCACGCCCCCCGGCATTCCCTGGGGACCCTAAAGGCAAGAGGATGGGGGGGGACACCCACGCTGGGGGCTGCCCTGGCACCCCAGCGGCCCCCGCAGAGCCCCCCAGGGGCCGTTCTCACCTCGGCGCCGTTGGGTCCCTGCGGCCCGCGGGGTCCCGGAGCGCCCAGGGGACCCTGTGGGGAGCACAGAGGTGGGGGGGGGGTCAGGTTGTGGAAGGGGCCGAACTGGTGGCCCCCACGGTGGGGGGAGCTGGAGATGGGGCAGGAGGGGATGCGGAATGGGGTGGGGGGGGGTCCTTACCATGGGGCCAACGTCTCCGTTCTCACCCTTCTCGCCCGGTGGGCCCGGCATTCCCTGCGGGGATCACGGCGGTGGGGGGGGGGGGGGTCTGCAAGTGTCCCTCGTCCCCTCCAGCCCCAGTGCCACCCCACTCCCCTCCTTACCTGCAGGCCGGGGGGGCCGCTCAGGCCAAGGTGACCCCGCGCTCCCTCGTCTCCTTCTGCCCAAACATCCCCTGCTGCCCCCGGCGCCCCGGCTCCCCGTCGGCCCCCTGGCAAAGATGGGGGCGTCAGCGCCGCCCGCCCCACAGAACGCGTGGGGTGGGAGGGCAGGGAAGGGAGTAAACGGGGTGGGGAGGGTGCTCGCACCTACTCACCGCGGGGCCGGGGTGCCCGATGGGTCCCTGGATTCCTGTCGGTCCCGGGGGGCCCTGGGGGACAGGAGCATCCCCCGGAGGGTGAGGGCAGCCCCTAAACATCTCTCCCCGCTCCCGGGGTCGCTCGGAGGAGCCCACCCTGGGGCAGAGCGGATGCCCCCCCCCGCCCCAGGCACTCACCGCCTCGCCCTTGTCGCCTTTGCTGCCCTTCTGCCCGGGAGCCCCATCTCGCCCTGTCGCAAGAAGGGAGGAAGAAGAAGGGAGAGGGAGGGCGGGAGGGAGCGCCGGCGGCCAGGGCCGGCTGGCCAGGCCGGGAAACCCCGGCCAAGGAGCTCCCGGCACCGGGGAAACCTGCCACCACCTTGGGAAGCGGTGCCAGGGGAGCCCTGCCAGGCCGCTGCGCCCGGGTAATCCCCGCCGAGGGGAAAGCTGCCCCATGGTGGGGGGTCCCCCGGCCCGGGGTTGGTCCCAGCGCCCGTCCCGGGGCGCGTTCCCCAGCGTTGGTGGTGGTGGTGGAACGAGGAGCCGGGGCTGGAGCTGCTGGTTCGTACCTCCCAGACTTACCTTGTCCCCTTCTCTCCGGCGGGCCGGGGGGGCCACCGGGGCCCGGCAGCCCCCACGGGACCCTGGATCCCGTCGTGCCCGGCCTGGACCCATGGGACCTCGCTCACCCTGGGGGTAGGAAGGGGAAGGGTTGGCCGGGGACCCCCGGGAGACGCAGCTCGTCCCGCTCTCCACCTGCCCTCTTCTGCCCCTACCGGGGAGCCCTTCTCGCCAACGGGCCCGGGGGGACCTGGGCACCCCCCGGCCCGGCAGCCCGATGCTTCCGGCAGCCCCCCGTGGGGCCTCGCTCGCCGGGGGATCCCTGGGGAGAAGACAGGGGTGGGGGGCAAGGAGGAAGACCTCAGACAGCCTTCCTCCTCTCCGAAGAAACCCGCCTCTACCCACCAGGGTTTTCAGCGAGGTGGCAACATCGCTCCCCGCCAGGGAATAAATATATTCCAAAATTCGCGACTAAACCCCCAAATGCCACGAGAACTTCGTACTCACCACGGGTCCGGGGGGGCCAGGGGGACCTTCCCCACCCTTCAGGCCGGGGGGGACCCTACCAGGAGGGCCGGGAAGATGCTTAGAAAGGTCCCTCCTCCCCTCTCCCCGCACCCTAAGGGCCGGGGCCCAGCCCGGGCCAGCACTGGACCGTCTCGCCGGGTGCCCCCCGGTGCCGGGGAAGCCGTGGATGCCGGGGGGGCCGCTCTTCCCGGGGATGCCGGCGGGGCCAGGGTCCCCCTGCGAGGCGGAGAGGAGCACCGGGGAGCTTCGCTCCGTTCCGTCGCCGCCAAGCCGGGGAAGGGACCCAGCCTCGCTTGGGTCCGGCTTGGGGGCGGTTTGGGAGACCCCCGGTGCGGCTCCTACCTTGGCTCCTTCTCGGCCAGCAGCTCCGGGCAGACCCTGTTCGCCGGGGGGGCCGGGGGGGCCTGGGTGCCCCCTTTCTCCACAGGTCCCGTCTCGCCTAATTTACCCTGGAGGGGAGAGAGCGGGGTGAGCTTCTGGGGGTCCCACCACGCAAACTCCTCCCGCCTCCCTCCCCGGCGCTCACCTGGGGTCCCACCACCCCCGTTGGGCCGGGGGGGCCGGTTTTGCCATGAAACCCCTGCGGAAAAGAAGAGAGAGGGGTTCACGGGGGGCTGCTGCCAGGTGCCCCCACCCAGGGGAGGGAGGGAGAGGAACCCACCGGCTCGCCGCGCTGTCCCGGGTGCCCCGGCAAACCGTCCTTCCCGGCGGGACCCTGGGCAGAGGTAACGGGGTAGGGGGTGGCAGCGTGGCTGGGGTACCCCCCGCTGCTGCCTGCACCCCACGGGGTGCAGCGGGAGGAGGAGGAGGGGGTGCCAGCCCCACTCTGCCCCCCGCATCGTCCCACGCGAAGACGTTGACACTTACGGGGGGACCCTTCGTGCCCGGGAAAGCCGTTTGGGTCCCTGTGGACCTGGAGGACCCTGCGGGAGGGAGAGAAAACCCCACAGTCAGGGGCAGGGGGGGCTTTTCCCCACGGCCCCCCAGCACCCAAACCCTCTCCCCACGCCCTGCATCCCGTTTTCCCCCCGTGAACGGACCCTTACGGGGGTTGTCTTTGCATCGACCACCCCCACTCACCCTCTCTCCCCCCCGCGCCAGGGGCTCCGTCATGGCCAGGATCTCCCTGGGAGACAGAGAGAGGGTGAGGGCGGCAGCGAAGGACCCCCCACCCTCCCCACCACCCCACGTCAGACCCACTGCCAGCACCCCATGGCCGCTGAGCACAGGAGATGTAGGGGACAGCGGGGACACCCCCGGGCAGGCCTCCCACCTACCTTTGGGCCGGGTTTCCCGTGGGACCGGGCAGACCCCGGTCTCCTGGGAGACCCTGTGGGGTGGGAGGGCAAGAGTGGGGTGAGAAGGTGTGGGGCTGAGAATGGGCTGGGAGAGGGGAGATGGGCTGGAATTGGGGGCTGTGGAGTGGGGTGAGAAGGTGTGGGGCAGGGAGTGAGGTGAGGAGAGTGGAGATGGAGCTGGAATTGGGGTTATGGGCAGGGAGCGGGGCTGGGAGTGGGGGCTGGGGGAGGGGAGATGGAGCTGGAATTGGGGTTATGGGGCAGGGAATGGAGCTGGAATTGGGGGTGAGAAGGTGTGGGGCAGGGAGTGAGGTGAGGAGAGTGGAGATGGAGATGGAATTGGGGTTATGCGGCAGGGAGCGGGGCTGGGAGTGGGGCTAGGGAGGGGAGATGGAGCTGGAATTGGGTTATGGGGCAGGGAATGGAGCTGGAAGTGGGGGTGAGAAGGTGTGGGGGCAGGGAGTGAGGTGAGGAGAGGGGAGATGGAGCTGGAATTGGGGTTATGGGCAGGGAGCGGGGGCTGGGAGTGGGGCTGGGGGTAGGGGAGATGGAGCTGGAATTGGGGTTATGGGGCAGGGAATGGAGCTGGAAGTGGGGTGAGAAGGTGTGGGGCAGGGAGTGAAGTGAGGAGAGGGGAGATGGAGCTGGAATTGGGGATACAGGGCAGGGAGTGGGGCTAGGAGTGGGGTGAGAAGGTGTGGGGCAAGGGAGGTGGGGGTGAGATGTGGGGCAGGGAGTGGGGCTGGAGTGGGCTGAGTTGCCAGGGCTGGCCCCAGGGTGTTTCCCGGGACGGTGACGGCGGGACGGGGCCGCTCACGCCGTCACCCCCAGCTCGGGGCTGCCGTTACTCACCGGGGGGCCCTCGCTGACCAGTCTGCCCAGTTTGGCCGGCCTTGCCCTGCGGGGAAAGAGGGGGGTGGCGGGGAGAGCAGCGCGTGGGGCAGCCCCCCACCTGCCCACGTGCCCCCCGAGGGGGGCGCCCAGGGTGCGTGGGGACGGGCAGGGAGAGGGTGCCACGGGGCGGGACCCTCTCAGTGGGGGCGGCAGAGCCGGACGTGGGGGACATGTGGGGGACACATGGGGGACACGTGGGGGACGCGGTGGGGGACACGAGGTGTCAAGACCCACTCACCCTCTTGCCTTTCTCCCCCGCCAGCCCCATGGGACCCTGGAAGCCAGCGGAGCCTAAGGAAAGAGAGAGAGAGAGAGGATGAGGAGTAACCCGGGGCCGACGAGGCACCTCGGGGTCCCAGGGACACCCCAAAGACCCCCCCCCGCCGCCGTGCTCACCTTGGGACCCTGGCGCCCGGGATAGCCCGGGAGACCCGGCACTCCAGTTTACCCTGCGAGGGGACAGAGCGGAGCTGAGCCGCGGGCCACGAGGGGGCCGCAGGGGCCGCGGGGGGGTGTCCCCTCACCTTCTCTGCCCGCGGGGCCGGGAGCACCCGGTTCCCCCGGGAGACCCGTCTGTCCCTTCAGCCCCTCGGGCCCGTCCTCGCCGCGGGGGCCCAGCAGACCCTGGTCACCCTGGAACGGGAAGGCAGCGGCGCGGGGAGCACCATCGAGGGGGCGGGGTGGGGGGACGCGGAGCTGCGTGTCCCCTCGTTCCGTCCCCCCCACCCTCCCCCGACCCTGTCGGGTGGGATTGGCGGCACTCGCAGACCGGGAGACCCCCTGCCGTGCCCGGGACCCCGCTCACCCTGTCGCCCTTGGGACCCATGTCCCCTTGAAGCCGGGGAATCCGTCTTCTCCCTGGACCAGAAGCACGTTTCGGGGGTTCAGGGGCGTGGGGCTGAACCCCAGAGCCCACCCAGGGGGGGCTGGTCCCCTGCTGCCCCCTCTCCCCCCCCGACCCCCTCACCTTCTCCCCTTTGCTGCCCTTCAGGCCCGCACGCCGAAAGCTCCCTGCAGAGACACGGAGGGGTTGGGGGGCGAGACCCCAGCCCGGGGGACACCGGCCGGACCCCCGCCACGTCGTCCCTCGGCGGAGGGGGCGGGGGGCCAAGCTTACCTTCAACCCCACGGGGTCCTGGGTAACCGATGGGCCCGGGCACCCACAGGGCCCTGGGGACAAAGAGTCAGCGAAAAGGGACCCTCCCCTGGGCAGAAGGACCCTGACCCCCCACCCAGGGCGTGAGGGGGGGCTTCAGCCCCCTTACCTGAAGGCCTTTCTCTCCGGCTGGCCCTTCTCGGCCGGGGTGACCCGTGGGGACACGAGGAGGCTCAAGCCGGGCGGCGGGGGGTGACGCTGCCCCGTGGCGCGGGGTGACCCCCCCAGCCCCTCGCCGTACTTACCGGGGGTCCGTCGGCCCCAGCCACACCCTGTATCCCCGGTTTCCCTGGTGGGCCCTGGGCGAGAGGAGGATGTTCGGGGACGCCGAGGGACCGGGGTCACCCCTGGGGCTCCCCGGCTCGGAGCTGGGGTCCCGACCCCCCCCCAGCCACTCACCTTCTCCCCCGGCAGCCCGACGGGGCCCTGGGGCCGGCAGACCCTGCGAGAGAAGAGACGGGGGGCTGCAGCAGCACCCAAGCCCCCAGCCCCTGGGGGGGACATCCCGCTGGCCCCCCATCACTGCCACGTACCTGCGGACCGGGGTTCCCTTGTTGTCCCGGGGGTCCCGGCTCCCCTTGGATTCCCTGGTGGGTGGGGGCGTTGAGGGGCAAAGCAAGTCCATTAGCGCAGCAAACCCCCTCCTCGGAGCCCAGGACGGGCCTCTCTGACCCCCGCTGCCCCCTCCCCCACGCTTGCACCCCACGAGGGGACGCGGCAGCTCTCGCCCCAGCCCCGTCTCCCCCTCCCTGACTGGGACTGGGGGCTTCCGGGGTGGGAGGGGGGGTCCCCACTGACACCCACCACGTTGCCTTTGGGCCCGGAGCTCCGTCGATGCCGCTGGAACCCCTGGTGGAGGAAGGAGGGGTTGGGGGGGTCAGGGCGATGCTGAGCCCGAGGTGGTGGGCAGAGGTGGCGACGGACAGACGGGCAGGAAGAGGTCTCATACCGGTGGTCCCGGGGGGTCCGGGAGAGCGCACGTGAGCCATCAGGCCTCGCAGACCCTACGGCCGAGGACAGAGGGGGCTCGATGGCAGCGCCACCCCCAGCACCCCACCTCCCTGGGGTGGGGGGGTCCAGCAACCCAAATCTCTCCTCCAAAAAGCCGCAGGGAGGACGCGGTGGGGCCAAGCTTGACAAACCCCCCCCCACCGCTTCCCAGGCCGGGGGAGAAGCCAGGCAGGGCTCCCCGGTGCCGGCAGCGGGTACTTACGGGTTCCCCAGGCTGCCCGCGAGGTCCCGGAGGCCGTCGGAGCCTGGAGAGGCCAGGAGCGCAGCTGAGCCCCAGCCCCAGCCCCAGCACGGCCCGATCCTTCCCCCCCTGGCTCCCCAGCTCCTCACCTTGGCCCCTTTCTCCCCGGGGGGACCCGTCGGTCCCGGCTTCCCCACGTCACCCTGCGGAAGGGAGGGGGTGAGGCGGCGCGGGGACGGAGGCGGCGGCGGCGGCACGAGGGGACGCGGCGAGCTCCCACCTACCTTGTGGCCCTTCTCCCCCGGCCAGCCCCGGCAGCCCCTCGAAGCCCCTGTCACCCTGGCGTGGGGGGGGGGGGTGGGTAGGACGAGGCGTCACCCCCGGTGGCTTCGTCCACCCCCTCCCAAACCCAGCACCGGAAACCACCCCCAGGCACGAGACCTTGGGTCCGGTGTCCCCGGGGAGGCCTCTGGCACCGTCGGCACCGGCGCGACCCTGCGAACGAGACGAGGGTGGGCGAGGGGCACCCTGGCACGTGACGGGGCGTTTCGGGCGCTCCCGGTGCTCACCCGTCTGCCCAGTTTCCCCGGCGGCCCCGGCGGTCCCTGCAGTCCCCGGGGACCCTGAGGGAGACGAGGGGACGGTCAGGGGTAGAACCCCGCACGCCGTCTCCTCGCACGGCCCAGCCGAGCGGACTCACCCGCGGCCCCACGTCCCCCGCGTCCCCTTTCAGGCCCGGGTGTCCAGGTAGACCCTACAAAACAAAAGACACCCCCCCCCCCCCGCCATGAGGGGTCTGCTCGAGGCGGAGAGGTGCCCGACGAGGTGCGTCGTCCCCCAGCGGCACTCACCAGCGTCCCGGGCGGCCGGTGAGCCCCATGGGCCCCGGGGGACCCTTCATGGCGAGCTGGTGGGGGGAGAGGAGGGGTGAGAGTGAGGGGGAGCGGGGAGGCTGGGGGGGGGTCGCAGGGGGGGGCCTGACCTTCGCCTGCTGCAGGATCGCTTGGGCTTGGGCTTCTTGGAAAGAGACGGTGGGACCCTTGAGGGAGTCTCGCCAAACTGGAACTGGGGCGCGTGGAAGGAGCAGGGTGAGGGGACAGGGGAAACCACCGGCTCCCAGCCCTGGGGATACCCAGAGAACTGGGGTGGGGGGGGTCCCCGAGGGGCCTGTCCTGCCCCCAGCGCTTACCGGCAACATGATCATGGTCCCCGCCGGGCCGCGGATCCCGTCGGCTCCCGGCAGCCCCGGCCGTCCCGCGGGACCCTGGCGGAGGGGAACGGGGAGGGGGGCGCTGAGCCGTCGCCTCGGCAGCAGCCGGGCTGGCAGGTCAGGGCTTGCGGCTCCGTCGCCCACCCGCGTGCACCGGCACGACGGCGGCCCCGAGCCCCGCCGCGGGGCACGGCCCCTCCCTCCGCTCCTTACCTGATCTCCGGGGTCCCCGGGCAGCCCTGGGAGTCCCGGTGGTCCCAGGGGACCCGTTCCCCCTGCGGAAAAGACAGAAGCCCGTTAAAACGCTTCGACGTCTCCAATCCCCCTCCCCACCGCGGGCCCCTTCGCTCCTCACCGCAGGGCCTGGGGGTCCCGGCGGCCCCTCGAAGCGCCGACCCTAAAGGGGAAGAGAGGGAGAAGCGGCTCAGATGGGTGGCCCTGGGTGCCCGGGGCGTGCTGTGTCCCACTCACCGGTTCCACCACGGCCGGTTCGCCCTTCTCCCCCTTCAAGCTGGGCTCCTGGGGAGGAGAAACCGGGGCTGAAGGGCTCCGAACCGCCTACACGACCCCTGGACCCCCTACGGCGGTCCCAGCATGACCAGTTGTAGCTGGTGGCGGGGCGGGGGGTCCCAGTCCTCCCCAGCGTTACCTGGGGAGCCTGGATCACCAGCTCCTCCCGCTCCGCGGGGCCGAACCGCTCCCGGCTCGCGGGTCCCCGTCGTCGTAGTCCTCGTAGCCCGGCGGCTCGGCCCCGGCGGCTCCGTCCTCCTCAAGTTCCAGCACGAGCTCCTCACCGGGGTCCTAAGGGCCGGGCGATGCTGGCGGTGCCAAGGAGGGGACCCTCCCTCGCCCGCCCCGGCCCCGCTGTTACCTCGAAGGGTCGGTGCCGTGCGGGGTGACGCTCGGGGCGGCGGCGAGGCCGTGGGACGGGCGGCAGGGCGCTCTCCTCGACGGCAGGGCTCGGCGTGGGCGCGCTGGCCTTGGGCGATGCGGAAAGGGCGCGGGGTGAGGAAGGGAGCGCTGCGGCAGAGGGAGCTGCTGGCCCACGACCCTTGGGGGGGGTCCCCGGTGGGACTCGGGATGTTCCCACCCCACCACGGCTCCTGGGACACCCCCGGATTTGGGGACGCAGGAGGCAACCCCCTTTTGGGACAAGGCACCGGGGCTCCTCGGGGACCGCCGGGGCTTCCCCGGGGACCGCCGGCTCGGCAGCTGCTGCTCCCGGCGCGGGGGCGGCCGTTTTCCCCCGCTCAAGGCCGGGGCCGGGCGGCCCCTGGCTCCGAGCGGAGGCTGGAGCAGGGCCACCCTTCGGCGGGTCCCTTCGGCCCGGCTCAGCCAAGCTTGACTCATCGGCAGGAGGGGCCACGTCCCCTTGGCCAGCGCCCGCCGCTCCCAGCTGCAGCCCTGACCCACTTCCCGAGCCAAAGGGGCCGAAGGCAGAGGCGGGGCTGGATCCCGCCGGATCCCCACCCACGGATCCCCACCAGGAGCCGCGGCGACGGCTCGGCGCCGGGTGCCAGCGGCATCGCGGGCGACGTCGTGGGGACGCGCCGGCTGCCCCGAATCCCGGCCGCAGCAGGTCCAGACCCAGAGGTTTGGCTCCACGGGGACCAGAGCGGCCGGAGCTTTGCCCCAGAGCACGCGAAGAGGAGCCTGGGAGCGGCCTGGGTCCCCCTGGGGCCACGCGCCGGAGCCGCTCCGCTTCGAAGGCGGATTTGGGCTGTCCCTCGTCCCACGCCGCGGCCGAGCGCGAGGCAGCGGGTTAGAGCCGGGTTAAACTGGGAGCGGCAGGTTAGCCACGGTCTCTACCTGGCTGGCCGCGCCGGAGGGCGCGGAGGCCTCGTGCTGCTCCAGCAGCTCCTTGTTCCTCTTCTTCTTGCCCTTGCCCTTGCGCTTGCCCTTCCCCTTCCCCTTCCTGCCCTTCCTCCGCGGGGCGGCAGCGGGCTCGGGGCTGCTCTGCCGGGGGAGCCAAACGCGGGCGTCAGCGGCCCCGGCGGTGACACCAAACCCGGCAGCATCCCCTAGGGGCTGCCCCTGGGGTGGGGGGGGTCCCCCCTTCTCCCCTTCCCAGTTTGGGGGGGTTACCTCCTCCGGGAAGGGGTTGTGGAGCGGGTAGAGCAGGGCTGGTCGCAGTCGGGCATGTAGAGCTGGCAGTAGGAGCGGGCGGCCTCGGGGTCGGCCACGATCAGCAGCTGCTGGACGTCGCCCTGTGGCGAAGGAGAAGGGGGAGTGGGTGTGTGACCCCCTCCCCATACCCACGCCCCGGGGTCCACGGGCACCCCCGCCGCGCGGGCAGAGCTGGGGCTCGTGGCCAGCCCTGGCCCCACGGTAGCCACGGACCCGTGGGCTCGGGGCGCCCGTTCGGCCGGGCAGAGGGTGCAGGGAGGGGGGTGAGCGAACAAGGGGACCCTTGTCCCTCTGCTGGGGACAAAAGGGGTGCGGGAGGGTGGGGGGGCCACGCTGCCTCAAAGCCGCCTCTTTGCCTGTGACCCCTGGCATTTGCAGCGGGCAGGAAGGCAGGGAAGGGAACCGAGTCACCCCACGGGCACAGGGACACCCCATGGGGCACAGGGACACCCCCGGGGGGACAGGGACACCCCCAGGGCATAGGGACACCCACGGGGGCACAGGGACACCCCACGGGGGACAGGGAGCAGCCCCCCCAGTGCAACCGGGGCCTCTACCGACCGCAGCCAGCGGGTACCCCCCTTCCCCGCGGGGGCTCCGGCACAAGGATTCAGGGTCCCCACCTCGAACACCTCCTCGCCCGGCAGCCGGGCCCCGAAGACCGTCACCCCCTCGGTGCTGACGAGGGGCCGCGGGCCCCGCTCCAGCGGCAGCGTGGCCAGGAGGTGACAATCCACCAGCAAGAGACGTTGGTGCCTTCCACCGCCAAGGCCACGCGGTGCCACCTGCGGAGACGGCGCTCGGTGGCGACGGGAAGAGCCGGAGGGAACCCCCCCCCACCACCACCACCCCGACCCAGCGGCGGTCCCCGGCACCCACCTGCCGTCGGCCAGGTTGACCCGGCGGAACACGGGGTATCGCTCGGGGAGCGGCCGCCCCTCCTGGTCCTCGTAGAGGAAGACGGGGGAGAGCCCGACCTCGAGCCCCAGCTGCTGGACGCCGCGGGGGTCGTAGATGGAGAGCAGGAAAGCTTGGCCGCCGCGCCGGGCTCGCACCGTCGCCAGGATGGAGAAGTCCTCGGGGAAGGAACCGTCTACGGGAAGAGGAGGAAGAAGAGGAGGAAGAGGAAGAGGAGGGCAGCCCCCCAGGGGACCGCGGCCCCTCGCTTCGCGCCCCGCCGCGGCGGAGGGGTCGTACCGGGGAAGAGGTGCCGGGTGGGCGCGTCGAGGCGGGTGCGATTGTCCAGGCGGAAGGCGAAATCGGGTTCGTCGGTGCCCGGGCGCCGCGGGCAGATGCCGGCGGTGACGGTGTGACGCCGCGCTGACCGTCCCGCAGGCCCAGCGTCCGCAGCACGTCGACGGGCAGCGCTGCGGAGAGGCAGCGGGGATGCTTCGGCGCGGGGCGGGGGACCCACCGGGGACACCCCCCCACCCGCCCTGGCCCGCGATGTTTCCCGGGCGGGGGATCGTGGCCGTATCCCCGCCCCGGTGCTCCCGCTCCGGCCAAGCCGGGCCGGCCCGGTGCCAGGCAGCTGCGTGGGCCCACGGGCCCGGCCCGCGGCCGCCAGATTCCTTCGGCGCATTCCTCCGCCCCCGGCCCAGCTTCGCAACCCCCCACCCTGACGTGGGGGCACCCCTGGTCGGCGTCAACCCGGGGAGAGCCTCGACACCCCCAGGGAGAGCTCCGGCATCCCGGGGAACCCCCGACACTCCAGGGAGACCCTGACGATCCCGGGCTGTGTCACCTGGAGGAGACCCCTGACATCCCCGGGAGACCCTCAACACCCCCGGAGACCCCCCCCCTGACACCCCTGGGAGACCCCTGACATCCCCAGGAGCCTCCAGACACCCCTGGGAGACCCCTGACACCCCCAGGAGAGCTCCGTCATCCTGGGGAGACCCTCGACACCCTGGTCTCCATCAGCCCGGGGAGACCCTCAACACCCCCAGGAGACCCGTGACAACCCTGGGAGACCCTGACAACCCCAGGGAGACCCCCATCACCCCCGAGGAGACCCCCGACACCCCAGGAGACCCCCCACGCCCCCTGGAGACCCCGACACCCCGAAGCGCAGCCCTGCTGCACCCAGCTGGTGGTGTTGGGAGAGGGTGGGGGGTGCTGGCGTCTCTCCCAAGGGAGCCAGACCCCAAAGATCGGCTGCGCCGGGTGCGCGGAGGGTTAAAGCGGCTCAGCCAGGTTGGGGGGGAGTGAGGGGGCAATCCCAGCCCCCCCCCCCAGCCCTCTCGGGGTACCCCGGGTATCGGGGGGGCCCGGCAGGCCGGGGCCGGGCTGGGAACGGGCTGAGCCGGCTCCTCTCAGGCCCTTCTGACCCCGGCACACGGGTCCCGCTTCCTGCCGGCTCCCCGGGGAGAGCTGGGGTGGGGGGGGGACACCCCCCCGAGCTGGGACCCCCCCCCGGGACCAGGCTGCCGGGTGGCCCTGGGGTGATTTTACTGGTCAAGCCCTTCCAGAGGCCAGTCCCGGGTGGGGGGTGGGGGGGGTGGGGAGCAGCTCGGGGACCCCCCCACGAAGGGAACCCGGGGGGACCCCCCCCAGGAAGGGACTGGGGGGGGGACACCCCCACCCCGGGGGGAACACCCCTGTCCCACGGGGGGACACACACACCCCCCCCCCTCCCAAAGGGACCCACGGGGAACACCCACAGCCGGGGCGAGGTGAGGGGGGGGTGTCCATGTGCCACCCCACGACCGGACCCACGGAAGACACACCCCCCCACCCCGAACCCTATGCCGTGGGTCCCCACCCAGGGGTACCCGACACCGCCCCCCCCCCGCCCCGGGACTCCGTGCCCCCCAGCCCCAACCCCCCCGGGGGGTGCCCCTGTCCGTGGTGCTGAAACCGGCGGCGCCCCGGGGGCCATCCCCCCCCCCTCCCACGCGTGACACCAACGGGGACCCCACGGGGACCCCCCACCCCCCCACTCCCCGCTCCCCACCGGTTCCCCCCCCCCACCCCACGGAGCCGGGGGGAGGGGGCGGGCGGGGACACGCGTGGGGTGTCCCGTGTCCCGTCCCCGCCCCCCCCGCCGCCACCGGTGCGCGGTACCTGCCGTGGCCGCGGGCTCCCCCCGCAGCAGCGTGAGGAAAGCGGCCAGGAGCGCGACGGGCACCGGGGGGCCGCCATGGGGGCCCGGGAACCGGCACCGCAGCTCGGAAGCCGCCCGGGTGGCTCCAGCCTGGCCGGGGCTGCGGGGAGGGGAGGGGAAGGAGCGGCAGCCCCCGCCCCGCCCGCCCGGGCCGGCCCCACGGGCGGGCCCCGGCCCCGGCCCCGGCCCCGGCGGGGGTGGGTCCTCGGCTGCGCGCTCGGGTCCCACCGCCCCCAATGGGGCCGGGGAGCAGGGGGGGTCCCCAGCCCCACGGTGAGGATTTGGGGGGCTGGGACCACCCCCAGACCCACAGGGAGGTTTAGAGGTGCAGGGACCCCCCCCAGCCCCATGGTGAGTATTTGGGGGGCAGGGACCCCCCTAGCCCCACAGCGAGGTTCAGGGGGGCAGGGACACCCCCACCTAGTCCCACTTTGCAGCACGTTTTGGGGGGCAGAGCCCCCCCCAATTCACTCCCAGCCCCACAGCAAGGTTTAGGGATGCGGAGGGACCCCACCCGGACCCACCCCACAGCAAAGATTTGGGGGGCAGAGCTCCCCCCCCCCAGCCCCACAGTGAGTCTAGGGGTGCAGGGACCCCCCCCTCGAAACCCCACAGCAAGGTTTAGGGGTGCAGAACCCCCTGCCCCCCCAGCCCCACAGCAAGGTCTAGGGGTGTGGAGCCCCCCCAGCCCCACGTGAGGTTTAGGGGAGTGGAGCCCCCACACTCCCGCAGCCCCACCCCACGGCTGGGAATTTTTAAGGCACTCCCCCCCCAGCAAGCCTGGAGCTGGTGGCGGGGAGGCAGGGGGACGGTTCGGGGGACCCCCCCACCCCACCCCACGGCGCAGCTGCCTCCGGCCCGGGCCGGCCCCCGGACCCTCCTGGCTGCGGTCGCCCCATTGCCTCATCCCTGAGTCACGGCCCCGCTCCCCCCCCACAGCCCCACACCCCCCCCCGGCAAATATTTACCCTCGTCTCTGCAGTAACGAGCCCCCACGGACACCCCCGGCCCCCCCCAACCAAGCCCCTGTGTGTCCCCCCCCCAAACTTTGGGGACAACGCAGCCCTGTCCCAGCCCCCCCAGACTGTGCTGGGGGGCTCCCACGTCCCCCCGTGACCCCACACATCCCCCCAGGGCTGACCCCATGTTGGGGGGGGGGGTTAATCCTGCTCCCACGTGACGCCGGGTCCTGATCCCATAAGAGCCTTTGGACCGCGGTGGCCGCCGCGGGCCATGGCCACCCCCGCGCCCCGCATCGTCCTCGTCACCGGCTGCTCCTCGGGCATCGGCCTGCCCTGGCCGTCAGGCTGGCGCAGGACCCCCGGCAGCGCTTCCACGGTGAGGACGGGGCGGGGGGGGGGGGCAGGAGACCGCTGGGGTGGGGGGCTTTCCTCCCCAGAGCCCCCCCCCCCCGACATGACCACCGTGGCCACAAACTCGCAGATCCCCCCCTGAACAAGGCAAGACATCCCTGTGCCCCCCACCCCACCCGCTCTGCCCCTCCCTGGGGACACGGGACAGCCCCCACGGGGGTCACGCGAGTCACGGGGGCCCCACCCGCGTCCCCCCTGCCAGGGATTAACCCCGGGGGGGGCGCATTAAAGCCCCGCGTTACCCAAGCGGCTTAGGGAGCGTCGTCTCGGCTTGACCTCCTGCCCCCTGGGCTGGAATTCGGGGTCTCCCTGAGCGGGGGCCAGGGTGGGGGGTGTCCCCCTGACCCGGGGGGGGGGTGTCCCCGCAGTCATCGCCACCATGAGGGACCTGCGGAAGAAGGAGAAGCTGGAGGAGGCGGCTGGGCCGGGCGCTGGGGAAGACCTTGAGCATCCAGCGCCTGGACGTCTGCAGCGACAGTTCGGTGACCGAGTGCCTGGGGAGCATCCCGGGGGCCGCGTGGACGTACTGGGTGAGCTGGAGGGCTCAATGGGGGGGAGCCGGGGGGAGCCAGGGGGGGTCTCTGAGAGCCCCCCCCAATACGGCACCACAGTCAACAACGCCGGCGTGGGGCAACGTGGGGCCCGTGGAGAGCATCAGCGTCGAGGAGATGAGCGCGTCTTCGAGACCAACTTCTTCGGGGCCGTGAGGATGATCAAGGCCGTCCTGCCCGAGATGAAGCAGCGGCGGAGCGGCCACATCGTGGTGGTCAGCAGCGTCATGGGGCTGCAGGGTGAGGAAGAGGAGGGTCTCCCCGTGACGGGGGGGGTGGTGGGGCCAAAGCGGGGGGTCTCGCAGAGCTCCGGCCCCGCAGGCACGTCTTCAACGACGTCTACGCCGCCTCCAAGTTCGCCGTGGAGGGGTTCTGCGAGAGCTTGGCCGTGCAGCTGCTGCAGTTCGACGTCTTGTGAGTACGCGGGGGACGCGGCGGGGACCCCAAAGGGGTGGCTCCGTCCCCCCCCCCTCTAAGCACCGGCCTCGCAGCGTCTCCCATGGGGGAGCCGGGCCCCGTGAACACCGACTTCGAGATGAAGCTGATGGAGGAGGTTTCGCGCTCCGAGTTCCCCGGCAGCGACGCGGCCACCGTGCGCTACTTCAAGGAGGTCTATTTACCCGCCTCCCACGAGATCTTCGCCACGCTGGGGCAGAGCCCCGCCGCCGTGGCCGAGGTGCGGGGCCGGGAAGGGTCAGAGCTGGGGTGGGGGGGGGAGTGGGGCCGCTTCTTGAGCCACCCCCCGCCTCGCTCCGCGCTCGCAGGCCATCGTGGAGGTGATCGGAGCCAGGCGGCCGCCCTTCCGCACCCAAACCAACCGCCTCTACACCCCACTGGTGGCCCTCAAGTACGCGGATCCCTCGGGGGACCTGTCGGTCAGGACCTACTACCAGCTGCTCTTCAACTACGGCACCCTCTTCCACCTCAGCATGGGGGCCCTGCGGTGCCTCACCTGCGCTGCTTCCGCCGGAGGTTCACCCCCTTCTGAGCGAGGAACCCCCCCGAGGCAGGGTGGGGTGCAGGGGGGGAGCTCGGTGCCTTCAGGGTGCGGGCCCAGCACCCCGCAGCTTGTTGAGGGACGGTACCGGCCGGAGACCGGGGGATGCAGGATGGGGAGCCGGTGGGGCTGAGCCTTCCGTGGATGGGGAGGAGGGTGGGGGGTGGGAGCCCTGGGGGGCTCTGGGAACCTTAAGGGTTGGGGGAGCTGAGGGCTTTGGGGGACCTGAGGGCTTTAGGAAGCCCTGAGGGGTGGGGGAGACCTGGGGGGGCTCTGGGGAGCCCTGGGGGGGCTCTGGGGAACCTTAAGGGTTGGGGAAGGCTGAGGGGCTTTGGGGAGCCTGGAGGGTTGGGGAGCCCTGGGGGGGCTCTGGGGGGCTTTGGGGAACCTTAAGGGTTGGGGGACCTGAGGGGCTTTAGGGAGCCTGGAAGGGTGGGGGAGACCTGGGGGGGCTCTGGGGAGCCCTGGGGGGCTCTGAGGGGCTTTGGGGAACCTTAAGGGTGGGGAAACTAAGGGGCTTTGGGGGACTTGAGGGGCTTTAGGGGAGCTGGAGGGGTGGGGGAGACCTGGGGGGCTCTGGGGAGCCCTGGGGGGCTCTGAGGAACCTTAAAGGTTGGGGAAGCTGAGGGGCTTTGGAGAGCCTGGAGGGGTGCAGAGTCCTGGGGGGGGGGTGTGGGAATCTGGGGGACTGGGGAGCCCGGAGTGGGGGTTCTGGGTGACCTGGAGGTGTTGGGGTGTTCCCTGGGGGTGGCTCTGGGGAGCTCGGGGGGGTGCTGGGAGTGTTGGGGAGCCTGGGGAGGGGGGCTCTGGGCGGGCCTCGGAGAGCCCGGGGGTGGCTCTGGCGGTGTTGAGGAGCCGAGCGGGGGGGGGGGGCTCTGGGGGTCTCCAATAAAACCCGTGATTTCGGCTCTCCCTCACACTGACCTTCGCGCCGGCAGCGACACGGGACGGCGGGGCCGGGGCTTGGCGGGCCCGGGGCTGGGTGGGGGGTTGAGGCGCCCGCCGGCCCCCTCAGGCCCCGCAGCAGCGGGCGGAACGCGGGGCGTCGGCGCGGGGCGGCGGCGGGCGGGGACCGGCAGGAAGTGACGTAGAGGAAGTAGCCGGAGGGAGCGGGAAGGTGCGCGCCGGAAGTGCCCGTGGCCGCATGGTGGCGGCGGAGGCGGCGGCAAGATGGGGCGGCCGAGCAAAGTACGGGCCGGGGGGGTCCGGGGACACGGGGGGCGGGGGGCGGCAGCGGGGCCTCGGCCGGGGGCAGCGGGAGTCGGGGCGGCTCTGGAGCGCGGCAGCGGCCGGTCACCCCGGGGCTCGGGCCCTCCCGAGGGGGAGAGGAGGGGACGGGGGTGACCGGCTGGACCGGCGATCGGGCCCTCCCAGGCGGGGATAGAGGGGACCGGCTGGACCGGGGATCGGGCCCTCCCGGGCGGGGATAGAGGGGACCGGCTGGACCGGGGATCGGGCCCTCCCGGGCGGGGATAGAGGGGACCGGCTGGACCGAGGATCGGGGGATCGGGCCTTCCCGGGGAGGGCAGGAGGGGTCGGCGGACCCGGCTGGACCGGGGATCGGGCCCTCCCAGCAGGCTGGAAGGGGACAGAGGGGCCCGGCGGTACCGAGGATCGGGGGGTCGGGCCTTCCCGGGGCTGAAAGGCAACTCCGGGGGGCCCGGTTGAACCGGGGATCGAAGCCTCGGGTCCTCGCAGGGCGCTGGAGGGGCCGGGAAGGCTCCGCCGCCCCTCCCCGTAGCCGCCCCCCCCAGCCTTAACCTCGCCCCCGCCCCGTTGCCTGCAGAGCAAGAACCAGAAGAAGGAGCGGGCGGCGGCGCTGCAGCAGGCCGAGCAGCAGTTCGGCACCGTCCCCCACTCCTTCGTCTTCCACCGCGGCCACGTCGGCAAGAGCGTCCGGCAGCTGGTGGCCGATGTGCGGCGGGTGATGGAGCCCTACACGGCCAGAGCCCTGCAGGTGAGCTGGGGGGGGACGGATCCTGCCCCGGGGGGTTGGATCCTGCCCCGGGACGAGTCAGATCCTGGCCCAGGGCTGGGGGGGGTCAGATCCTGCCCTGGGCGGGGAGCCTGATCCTGCTCTGGGAGGAGTCAGACCCTGCCCCAGTTGGGGTCAGACCCTGCCCCGGGGTGGGGGAGATTAGATCCTGCCCTAGGGTAGGGGGGGTCGGATCCTGCCCCGGGGCGGGGAGCTGGATCCTGCCCAGGAGGGGTCAGATCCTGCCCTGAGAGGGATCCTGCCCTGAGAGGGGTCGAATCCTGTCCCAGGGGTGTTGGATCCTGCCCCAGGGCAGGGGTTGGTCAGATCCTGCCCTGGGGGAAGCCAGATCTTGCCCCAGGAGGGGTCAGACCCTGCTCTGGGGGTGTTGGATCCTGCCCCGGGGGCGGGGGGTGTCGGATCCTGCCCTGGAGGGGATGGATCCTGCCCCAGGAGAGGTCAGATCCTGCCCTGGGGGGTGTTGGATTGTGCCCCAGGTGGGAGGTCGGGTCCTGCCCCTGGGGGTGGCCAGATCCTGCCCCAGGGGGGTGGCAGGGGGCAGCAGCTCAAGGGTTTGTGCTGTAGGTGCGGAAAAACAACTCGCTGAAGGATTTTGTGGCAGTGGCCGGGCCCCTGGGGGTGACGCACTTCCTGGTCTTCACCAAATCCTCCTCCAGCGTCAACTTTGTGAGTAGCATCATCCCCACCCCAGCGGTCTGGGGGGGTCTCCCTGGGGGGTCTGGACCCCCCCCCCCAGGCTCCTCAGCAGCCCCCCATGAGGCGCCAGTGCCTTTCTGGGGGTTTTCACCCCCTTTCGGCGGCCGCAGATGATGATAAACCTTGGTTGATTCTGCCATGATCGTACCCAAAGTAAACGCTCTGATGCGGCTGTGCTGGGGCAGGGGGTCCATCAGCCCCAGGAAGGGTCACTCAGCCCTGGCAGGGGGTCCCTTGGCCCTGGGGAGGGGTCCCTCAGCCCCGGTGGGGTCGCTGCGACCCCAGGGAGAGCTACCTCGGCCTCGGGGGGGGGGGGCGTCCTTCAGCCCCAGCATCTCCCCCCACCCCTCAGCGTCGCTTCTTCCCCCTCCCCAGAAGCTCTTCCGGCTGCCCGGCGGCCCCACGCTGACCTTCAAGGTGATGCAGGGGGGTGCTGCTGGGACCCTCCTCTTCCTCGGTGGGGGTGAGAGGGGCAGCGTCTCTCCCCTCCTCACCCTCGGGGGGGTCTCTGAGCATGTGTCCTCCCCCCCGCAGTATGCGCTGATCAAGGACGTGGTCTCGTCGCTGAAGCGGCACCGCATGCACGAGCAGCAGTTCAGCCACCACCCGCTGCTGGTCCTCAGCAACTTCGGCCTCCAGCAGATCCAGGTCAAGCTGATGGCCAGTATGTTCCAGAACATGGTCCCCTCCATCAACGTCCACAGGGTGAGGGACCAGGAGCAAACTGGGAGGTGCTGGGGGCTGGCTGGAGGGACCTCAGGGTGCTGGGGTCAGCGGCTCCGTGGCCGGCTGGAGGTGGGTGACAAGTGGTGGCTCTCAGGGGTCCGTACTGGGACCAGTGCTGGCTGGTGGCTTCAGTGGTGATATAGTGGGATCGGGGGCACCCTCAGTGTGGTGACAGCAAGCTGAGTGGTGCGGTCATCATCGTCTTCTCCTCCCTCCTCCTCCTCCTCCTCCCTCTCCGTCCTCCTCTTCCTTCTTCTCTTCCTTTTCCACTTCCCTCTTCTCCTCTTCCTTCTCCTCCTCCTTCTTCTCCTCCTCCTCCTTCTTCTCCTCCCTCCTTCTTCTTCTCTTCCTCCCCCAGGTCAACCTTAACAGCATCAAGAGGTGTTTACTCATCACCTACGACCCAGAGACGCAGCTCCTCGAATTCAGGCATTAGTGAGTGTCCCTGATTGAGGGGGGGGGGTGTCCCTGCGCCCCGCATCCCTCTTCCTCTTCCTCCTCCTCCTCCTCCTCGCAGCAGTGTGAAGGTCGTGCCCGTGGGTGTGAGCAAAGGCCTGAAGAAGCTGCTGCAGGAGAAGTTCCCCAACATGAGCCGCCTGGAAGACATCAGCGAGCTGCTGGTGAAGTGCGTGGGGGGCGGCCCCCGGGGAGGGGGACACAAAGGGTCCCCGAGGCTCCTCCTGGCCCGTCCCCAACCCATCCGCGTCCCCGCGCAGGGACATCAACCTGTCGGAGAGCGAAGCCGAGCAGGACGGGACCCACAACGTCCTGGAGCTGCCGCAGGCCTACGCCGGCCGCGGCAACATGAAGGCGCAGCAGAGCGCCGTGCGCCTCACCGAGGTCCGTCAGGGCGAGGCCGGTGGCACCGGGGATGGGCCGGAGCCACGCTGGGGCTCACCGCCTGTCCCCACCCCGCCCCACAGATCGGCCCCCGCATGACGCTGCGGCTCATCAAGGTGGAGGAGGGCTTGGCGCAGGGCAACGTGCTCTACCACGGCTTCGGTAAGCGCCGCGGCACGCCGTCGATGCCACCCTGGTGAGCGCCGGTGGCAGCGGCAGCCTCTCACTGGTGTCTCGCCGCCTGTTTTGAAAGTGCACAAAGAGGAGGCGGAGGTGCGGGAGATGCTGGAGCGGAGGGAGGCGAAGCTGCGGCTGAAGGCAGAGCGGCGGCGGGAGCAGGAGGAGAACGTGGAGCGTAAGCGGCGGCAGCGCGAGGCTCAGAGGTGAGGGCAGTACCGGGGGTTTCCAGCAGCGCCGGGGAGGAGCATTCTGGTAGCACTGGCAGGTTCTGGTAGCACTGGGAAGGCTCTGGCAGCACCAGGGGGGCTCTAGCAGAGCTCGGTGAGATGGTGACACCGCAGGGAGCGGAGCCTGGCTGGGATCCGGCGGAAACGGCAGCAGGATGGCGACAGCGATGCCGAGGATCCCGGGGCACCAGAGCAGCCGGATGCGGGTGAGCAGTCGGAGAGCGACGACGCAGAGTATTTTCGGCAGGAGGTGGGCGAGGAGCCGGACAACGGTGAGTCCAGGAGGGCTGCCCCTTCCCTCCCCTCCCTCCGGTTGTGGCTGATGATGCCAAAACCTTGAGCTCACGGTGATTTCGGTTCAAAGTAAACGCCCTGACACAGCCGGCAGCCCCGGCACCGCAGCCCCGACACCGCTTTTCTCGCTGAACCCCCTTTTCTTTTTTTGGGTGTTTATTCCCCGCCTAGATCTTTTTCCCAAGAGGAAACGAAGCTCCTTGGCCGCTGCCCCGCCACGGAAACGCCGGCGGCGAAGCCAGCCAGAGCCTCCCGCCAGCCCCAGCTCTCGCCCTGTGGCGCCGGGGAAGCGACGGAAGGGAGATTCAGTGCCGAGGGATTCGCGGCACCGGGGAACCGCACGGCCGGCACGGGGCAGGTCCAGGCCCAGCTCCCGCCGCGCCGCGGCGAGGCCGAAGGTGCGGGGGAAGCTGCTGACAAAGGGGAAGGTGATTTTTCGGCGGCCAGGACGTGCCAAGAAGGGGAAGCGCTGAGACGGCGCCCACGCGCTGAGACTGTGATGGGGGGAGAGGGCCTGGGGGACCCCCTCCCCATGCCCCCCTCACCCCGTTCCCGTTCAATACAGCGCCTGGAACAGCCTGGTTGTGGCTCTACTGGGGTTGGCGAGGGGGGAAATGGGATGTACTGGGCTGTACTGGTGTGCTCTCCCCCGGGGTGGCCCTGTCTGAGCCCCGCCCCTCCCCCGCAGTGTGGCAGGCAGCTCCTTCCCCTACATGCCCAAGGAGGAAGTGCCTGGCCCTGCCTGTGCCACCCTCCGGCCCCCGCTGTCCCCAAAACGGGGCACGACGTCACCCTGCGGTGGCCCCGTGACTGTTACCAGGGTGGGGAGGGACAGGAAAGGAGGAGAGGGAGAGCGGTAGAGCTGGAGCGTGGAGCCCTACCTGCAGCCCAGGACCCCCCGCCGGCACCCCAGGAGCCAGCCAAGGGTGGGAGGACAGACGGGGGACACATTCTGTCCCCAACCAGGCACCGCAAGGCCTCGCTCCCGGCGCAAGGCTCACCGTAGCTTCCCCACGACACCCTCAGCCTCTTCGCGGCGGGGGGGACGCCCTCCAAGAGGAACCCCCCGCCCCGCCATGGCCACCGGCTGCGGCAACTTCAGCAGCATCCAGGAGCGCCTGTGGCCGGTGCTCGCAGCCCAGTTCCCGCTGGCGCTGCTGGGCAACAGCGTGGCCGTCTACCGCCTGGCCACCGGCCCGCGCCCGTGGCACAGCGGCACCGTCTTTGCCTTCCACCTGGCGCTGAGCAGCTTCCTCTACTCCCTCTCGCTGCCCTTTTTGGCGGCCTATTACTACCCGCCCAAGGACTGGCGCTACGGCGCGGCACTCTGCAAGCTCGAGCGCTTCCTCTTCAACTGCAACCTCTACGGCGGCATCTTCTTCGTCACCTGCATCAGCCTCCACCGCTTCCTGGCCATCGTTCACCCCCTGCGCCTCCGCGGGCGGCTCCAACCCCGCCAGGCCCAAGCGCTGAGCGCTGCCGTCTGGCTCTTGGCCGGGCTCCTCTCGGCGCCCACCTTGTACTTCGTGGAGCTGCGGCGAGTCCAAGGGGCGACCGAGTGTTTGGGGAGCGCGGCGCCGCGGCGGCTGCGGGGTTTTTATCCCTACAGCCTGGCGCTGGCGGGGCTGGGTTGTATCCTGCCCTTCCTGGCCAGCGCCGGCGGTTACGCGGCGCTGCTCCGCGCCGTCTGCCGCAACCCTCACCTCAGCCGCTCGGAGAAACGCCGGGTGGGGCAGTTGGTAGCGGCGGGTTTGGCTCTTTACGCCTTTTCCTACCTGCCCTACCACATCTGCCGGAACCTCAACCTGCACCGGCGGCTCTTGGCCCCCGGCGCCGAGGACTGCGGCATCTCCCGAGCCGTCCACGCCACAGCGCAGCTCACCAAGGTGCTGGTGAACCTCAACGTCTGCCTCCAGCCCCTGCTCTACGCTGACGGCTGCTGCGGCGGCACCGGCGCCGCCAAGAAGCGGGCCCAGCGCCTCGAGCTGTGGCCGGTGACTTAGGAAGGGGCCAGGGTGGGGACGGGCCAGGGGTCGGGGGGTCCTTGGGGCTGCGTTTGCCTCCCGGGGAGGGCGGGGGGAATGGGGGAGTAAAGCTGAAACCACAACACGGCCTTGTGGCGCGCCTTATTTTGGTGGAAATTCCTTCCTTCGATGAAAATCGCCTTTTTTCAGAAGAAATTTCCCTTTTTTCTGCTGGAATGTCCCTGTTTTGGGTGGAACTTCCCTTTTTTTGGTGAAAATTCCCTTTTTTCCCAAAAATTCCCTTTTTTTTGTGGAATTTCCCTTTTTTTTCAGCAGAAATCCCCTTTTTTTGATGGAAATTCCCTTTTTTTCCCCCTGGAAATTCCCCTATTTTGCTAGAATTTCCTTTTTTCTTTGGTGGACATTCCCTTTTTTCCTGGAAATTCCTTTTTTTTTTTTGCTGGAATTCCCCTTTTTTTCCGGCAGAACTTACCCTTTTTTCTGGTGGAAATTCCCTTTCTTTTTGTGGAAATTCCCTTTTTGGTCAAAATTCCCTTTTTTCGGTCAAAATTCCCCTTTTTTTTTGGCGCAACTTCCCTTTCTTTGGCGCAACTTCCCTTTTTTCGGGCACAAATCCCCTTGTGGAACGACGGCGCTGGGCCCTTCCCCACACCGCTGGCTGCGGCACCACGTCCCCGGCGCGGCGATGGGGACAACGTGGGGATGGGGCAGGGGTCCCTCCCTGGTGACCCCCCGGGCAGCTCGGCTCGACACCCTGCTGCACATACCAGACCATGCGTCTTTATTCAGAAGCGCCAAAAGCTCTTGCCGGCGGCTGCCGCAGCACCGGCTTCAGTTGGTGGAGGGTCTGTGGAGGAAGAGGAGCGCGGTAAGGAGAGGGAGGAGCGCGGTAAGGAGAGGGAGGAGCGCGGTAAGGAGAGGGAGGAGCGCGGTGAAGACCCCCCCGGGGGTGCTTACTTGGCCCATTCCACGTTGAGGATCAGATGGTCGTAGCCGAATCCAGAGACGCCGGCGATAGCCCGGGCCGCGTCCTCCCGCCGGTGGAAGCTGATGAAAGCAAAACCCTGCAGGGAAGGAAGGCCAGAGGTGAGGAGAAGCCAGGGAGGCTCCTCAGCAGCCCCCTAGAAGGGGACAACCCCTCTGTGCCCACCTTGGACTGGCCGGTGGTCTTGTCCTTGGCTAAGTAGATCCTAGAGATGGAGCCAAAGGGGCGGAAGAGCTCCTGGAGATCGGTCTCACGCGTGTCCTCAGACAGGTTGGTGACACGGATGGTGGCGTTGTCATCAGCTGCAGGGCAGGAGGAGGAGGAGGAAGGTCAACGCTAGGCCTGAGGAAGGTTCCCCCCACCCCAGAGGAGCCACACTCACCCCTGCGGTTGGGCTGCATGGACTCGCCGCGGCGGCTGGCCCCGTCCCGCAGGCTGGGAGGGACGTACTTGCCCGTCTTGCTCTGCTGAGCCTGCACTGGCTCTGGCTCTGAGGGCGGCAAAAGGGACAGGCAAGGGGTGAAGCTGCCCACGACCCCCCTGTTCCCCCCCACTGAGATGCCCTAGTACCTCCAGGCAGCTTCTCCTTTTCACCCGTGGACAAGCCCAGCTGCTCGGCCAGTTCCTTCTGCATGGGCCCCAGCGTGTCCTTGTAGGGGCAGCGCGTGGTCCAGTGGTCGCCCTTGCAGATGCGGCACGAGACGATCTTCTGCCCCTTCAGCTTGTTCATGGGATCTTCCTCCTCCTGGCAGTTCAGGTCCTGGGGCGGGAGAGACACAGGGAGGGTCCTGAGACACCCCCCCAGACCCCGCCATGGCCTCCCCACTGGCCCCCCACCCACCTCCTTGCTGGTGATGAAGGTCATGAAGACGTCGTCGCTCACGGTGGTGGTGGCCACGTTGGGGCCGGGGGCGTCAAACTCTGAGTTGCCAAATTTCTTCCAGTTCTGGGGTGAAAAAAAACGGGGGGGGGGGGATCCGTCCCGAGCGATCCCTGACCACAGAGGGGTGGCCGGCGGAGAGGGAAATGCTCCCACCAAGGCGGGGAACGAGGAGAACCGGGAGACAATGCGGGTTTCCCTCCCTCCCCGCAGCAACCACTCACCTTCCGCCGAGCCACCGCCTTGGAGGCCTTCCTGGTCTCGATGCGGAAGGTGCGGATGATCTGGGAAGGCACCAAAGAACCAATGGATGGAGGAGGAGGAGGAAGGACAGACATGCCTCCACCTCACACAGTCGCAATTTGGGACTTTCAAAAGGCGTGGGGCAGGGAGCAGCACCCGTGCTGGGGCAGAGCCGAGGGGACTTGGGGAGGGCAGCTTGGAGAGTGCTGCTCACCTTCACCTTCCGCCCATCCTCCTCCTCACGATACTCGGTGATGGTTTTGATGTTCCCGTTGATCAGTTCCTTTGGGGAAGGGAGGGGACCTGCGGGAAGGGGGACAATGGGGCAGGGTCCGGGGCAGGGGGAGGCGGCAGGAAAACAGCCCCCCCCAGCTCTCACCTCCCTTCAGCAGCTCAGCCTCAGCACTTAGGGTGCCCCCCAGCACCCCGGGCAGGGGGATGTCCTTCAGCAGCTCGCTGGTGATGCATTTGTCTGTAAGGCGAGAAGGGCGAAAGTCACCCCCGAGCGCAGAAAAAAGGCCAAAGAGCCACAAACTCACAGCTGCCCCAAGCCCTTGGGCTTCCTCAGCCCCTGAAATAGGAAGCAAGGACGGGGAGGGGGGTCCTGCTCCTCATCCCAGGTCACACACACAAAGATCGGCCTCGGAGAAGAGCCCAACAGACTGTTTTGAGCCCTGGCCAAGGAGCAGGCGCAGCTCTGGGCTGGTTTGGGAGCAGCAGCTGCTTTTTTTCCTCCGGGGAAAATTCTCCAGGTACCAGCAGGAGGAGCAGCAGCAGCAGCAGCAAAAGGGGGAGGGGTCTGGGAAACACTCACCGTCCTCTCCACCCTCCTCCTCCACCTGGTCGGCCCAGCTGGGCTTCGAGCTGGGGAGAGAGCAGAGCCTTAAACTTGCCATCCCGACCCGTCCCTTCGCTCAGGGACCCCACTATCCCCTCAGCCCCAGGTCCCGGCCAGGCCACTGTTCCCTCAGCCCCGGCCACCCCAACGCTTCCCCTCGCCCTTCCCGGGGCCCGGCCCCTTCGCTGCCCGTTTCCCCTCACCCATGGCAGCCACAGCCCTGACCAAAGCCCCCCGGGACCAAGCACCCCACAGCCCAGGCCCGCCAGAGCCCACAGCCAGGGCCCGCCGGGCCTCAGACCCCGCAGCGGAGGCCCGCCGGGCCTCAGGCCCCAGCCTCGCCTCCCCGCTCGCCCCTCGCCCCCCTGGGCCTATCCCAGGCCCAACGCCCGGTCCTCGGGCCCTCCCCAGGACCCCCCGAGCTCCTGTGGCCGCCGCCGCTCCCTCACTCGTAGTCGCCCGTCGGCATCGCGCTCCCTCCGTCCTCACGCCCCAAGACCGGAAGGCGGCGCCACACTTCCGGCAGCGTCCCGCCTCTTCCGGCGGAAGAGCCCAGGGCGCGCTGCATGACGGGAGGCGGTTGCTAAGCAACACCGCAATGGGGCCCCCGCGGGGCCCGGAGGAAGAAACCGGTGCGGCGACGGGGGTAGGTGGGCCAAGGGGGTTATAATTTATAGGAGAGATTTATTTGAAGAAATATTTCAACATATAAAAACTACATAAATTCCCACTTGTACAAAGCGGCCGATTCTTTTTCAATACAACGCGGCGTAAAAACGGGGAGCGGGAGCCCCCGGGCAGGGCCGGGCCGGGACCCGGGGGGGTCCCACGGGGCTCTGCCGGGGGGTTCCCGGGGCGATAGTGGAGTTCAACCATCACGGGACAGGGTGGGAGACGGACACGAGCAGGGCTGGGGGGGCAGGGGACGGGCCACAGCGGGTCCCTGGGGGGTGGGATGAAAACAAAAAATAAACGAAAAAACCAAAATAAAACAACAACAAAAAAAAAAAAACCAAAAAAAAAAAAGCAAAAAATGAACCAAATTAAAAAAAATAAAGGGGTTAAAATAAATCAGTGCATGTTTGGGAGTCCTGGAGCCGGCGGCGGCGCCGCATGTCAGTCAGCCACTTCCATGGTCTCCATCTTCTCGGGGACGCTGGTCCCTGGGGGGAGAGGAAGGGGGTGACGCCGCCATCCCCCGACCCCAGGCAGGGCAGGACAGGCCTCTCAGCCCAACAGTGGGACCGCACCGCAGTGGGGATGAGGCCGGGGGGGACAATGGCAGCGTGGGGACGGCCGTTGCCGACGCGGCACCTACCCAACGTGTCTTCTCGGAGCTTGGCCAAGACGCACGACTTGATCTCCAGCCCGATGGCTTTGGCTAGAGGAGGAGGCACCGCGTTACCGACCTACAACAGAGGGAGGGTTACGCTGGGCACCACTGGCGAGATGCCACCGGTGAGAAGCCACCAGTGACGGGATGGCACCAGTGAGAGGGTTGTAGCCACGGCTGACCTGTCTGTGCTTGTCCAGGATGTTCCCGAAGAGGCGGTAGGTGTCGGGGAAGCCCTGGGAGCGGGCGCATTCCCTCACGCTGACCACCCGGTGCTGCTCGGGGTGCAGGACCCGGCCCTGTGGCACCGAACCAAGGAATGGATTGGGGTGGGAAGAGCTGGGAGCGCCACCAGTGCCCCCAGCACCGCCAGGTCCCCACTGAGCCCTGTCCCTCAGCACCACCTCCACCCGGCTAGGAAACCCCTCCAGGGACGGGGACTCCACCACTGCCCTGGGCAGCCTGGGCCAGGCTGGGACAAGCCCAACGGGCCAGAAATGGCTCCTCAGGGACAACCTCAGCCTCCCCTGGGGCACCTGCAGGACGGGTCCTCTGGTCCCAGCACTGGGGAAGGAGCCTGACCCCCACCTTGACCCCCATCCTTGCCCAGATCATTGATCAAGATGTCAAAGAGGCCCCAACATGCAGTGCTAGGGACACCAGTTGGGACTGGCCGCCAATGGGTTGAACTCCAGTCCCCACCACTCTGGGCCCAGCCATCCGGCCAGTTTTCACCCAGTGAAGAGGACACTGAGCCCAGCCAGGAGCAGGAAACCATTCGGCACCGCCCGCCCTCCCCAGTGGAGCAGGGGAGGATCCGGCGGCACCCACCTGCTTGCCCATGGGCTCGGGGTTGGTGACGGTGGTGCTGAAGAAGCCGTCCCACTCCAGGCGCCCGTAGAGGCCAGCCCAGTGGTTGTGCCGGTTGCCGGTGTGGGGCAGGCACCAAGGGATGAGGGTGTTGAACTGCCGGTCCGCGGGGTCGCAGGGCTTCCCTGGGGAGACGGAGACGGTGAAACGGGGGGCTAGAAGCAACCACAGGCGGTTGTGGGGTGCCAGCACCCACCTTCGGCGCAGGAGCAGACGCCCCGCAGCGCCCCGGAGCTGCTGCGGCCGTTCTTCTTCTCGTGGTGGGTGTAGCGCAGCTTGCGCGTGGTGGTGCCGTCCGAGAGCCGCACCTCGATGTTGGGCAGGTCGCGCCAGTCCGAACCGGGAGCCAAGGGGATGTGTCTCATGCGGGCTGCGACCAGGGCGCTCATGTCCTGCCGACGACAAACCCACCAATGTCATCGTTGGAGGGGACACACCAGCAGCTCCAGTCCCCGCTCTGGAGAAGGACGGGGCGGAGGGACAGGTCCCAGCAGCTCCACCAGCCTCATCTTTGGGAGCATCAACCAGGGAGAGCTCACGGATGGTCCCTCTCGCCCAACTTCACCCCCAGCCTGCCCTCAACCTTGTCCCTCCATCGCGACGCCGGCGGCCGCACCTTGCAGATGTGGTCCCTGAGGATGGGCTGATACTGGGAGCCCCGGATCTGCCGCTGGAACCACGACTGGGGCTCCCCGTTGTAGGAGATCTCCAAGGCAGAGGCACCGTTCCTGATCTCAGGCAGGTCCGACATGGTGTCCCGCACGGTGATGGTGCGGAAGGGGCCTGAATATGTCCTGGCAGGAAGGAGGAAGCGGTGAGCGGCCCCAAACCAGGTCCTGGCCGGCCCCCGGCGCGGCGCCGAAGCCTCACCGGGTGATGTTGCTGACGAACTTCTTGTCGTCCACCACCACGCTGAGCTGACAGGCCCGCGGGGCGAAGACGTGCAAAGGCTCGGGGAACATGGGCAGCTTCTCGCCAGGCGCCGCGGCCAGGACGATGGCTCTCCGCCGCGTCTGGGCCACGCCGTACTGGCCAGCCTGGGAAGGAGGAGAAGCAGGATTGGAGCTTCCCTAGCCAGGCTGGGCCCGCAAAGAGCTGGGAACGTCCCTCAAGCCGCCCGGGGAAGCAAGATGGCCAACTGCTCCTTCAGAGATCACCGACCAGATAGGGGTGGGAAGAGCTGGGAGCTCCTCCAGTGCCACCAGTGCCCCCGCACCGCCAGGTCCCCACTGACCCCTGTCCCCCCCAGCACCACCTCCACCCGGCTGGGAAACCCCTCCAGGGATGGGGACTCCACCACTGCCCTGGGCAGCCTGGGACAGGCTGGGACAACCCCAACGGGGCAGAAATGGCTCCTCAGGGACAACCTCAACCTCCCCTGGGGCACCTGCAGGACGGGTCCTCTGGTCCCAGCACTGGGGAAGGAGCCCGACCTTGACCCCAACCTCCTTTCTGGTGGCTCCAGAGAGCCACAAGGTCTCCCTGGAGCCTCCTGTTCTCCAGCTCAACCCCCCCAGGTCCCCCAGCTGCTCCTCAGACATTCTCCAGACCCTTCCCCACGGTCTCCAGACCCTTCCCCACGGTCTCCAGACCCTTCCCTGGACACACTCCAGCCCCTCCAGGTCCTTCTTGCAAGGAGGGGCCCAAACTGGACCCAGCACTCCAGGGCATCCCTCCCCAGTGCCCCCAGTGCAAGGGGGCTCAGTTTCAGCCCCTCGCTCCAGCCCGCCCGGAGCGTTCACTGGAGCCTCCTGACCCTCCAGCAGCTCCACACTCCCACCTAACAAGAGGGGTCAGACCATAGCAGCACTGAGGGAAGGGTCTTCGCCCCCCTTAACCGCCTGGGGTCACCCAGCACCCTACCTGCAGCACCCCGAAGGTGCACTGGTACCCCATGCGGACAAGGCAGCGCAGGGTGAGCTTCAGCACCATGGAACGCTTGAAGGACACGAAGTTCCTGACGTTCTCCAGCAGGAAGAACCGCGGTCTGTAGTAGTCGCAGTAGCTGCGAGGAGGGAGAGGGAGACGGGAGAGTGAGCGTGGAGGTGGGGGGGGGGGTCCACACCCGCACCCCCCTGCAGCTCCTCGCCACCCCCCGCTCACCTGAGGAACGAGACCACCAGCGAGTTCTTGAACTTGGAGTAGGTGCGGGAGTTGAAGCGGTTCATGCCGCTGAAGCCCTGGCAGGGGGGACCCCCGCAGAGCATCTCCACGTCCCCCTTCTGCGGCAGCTTCTGCCCCAGCGAGTTGGTCTTCTCGCCCGACATGACCAGCTTCAGCAGGACGTTACAGTCCTCCGTGAAGACCGTGGTGCCGGGGTTGTTCAGCCGGAACGCCTGGGCGGCCGGTTCCCACATCTCGATGGCCCACAGCGTCTCCGACACCCCTGGGGGAGACCAGGCGGAGGACGTGGAGCCCGCCGGCAGTGGCAGGACCCGAGCGGCCGGCGCCGCTGCCCGGCTCCCCGCTCTGCCGCTCACCTGCCTGGTGAAAGCCCTCGGACAAGCCCCCGCAGCCCGAGAAGACGTCCAGGGTCCGCAGCTTGGGGACCTTCAGCTCGGGCGGCTCCTGCTCGCTCTGCTCGGAGCTGGCCGACGATTTCCCTTTGCCTTTGCCTGCGGACAGACCCCGCTCGCGTTCCAAACCCCGAGTCGTTTCCTCCTCCCGGCGCTCATGCGGCAAATCCTCCTCCTCCTCCTCCTCCGCAGTTCAAACACCATCATCAAGCTCCTTCCCGCCCCATATCTGCTCCACCACCCTTTTTCCCCTCACTTTTCCCCCACCCCGATAACTCGGGGGGCAGATCCCCCGGGTTGGAGCCGGGGTACAAAGCCCCACCCCGGCGCAGCCAAAGGCTTCCACAGCTCCAAAAGCTGATTTTTTTTTTTTTTTTGAGAGATTTGGTGCCTTCAAACCACGCCGAGGCAAGGAGCGGGGCGGGGGGACAGCCGGCCTCCCCGCCGCCCGGCGCGGCTGGAAGGGACTCACCTTTCCCTTTGCCCTTCCCCTTCCCTTTAGCGCCGGAGCTCCGGGCGTGGTTGGGAGGGTCCTCAAAGCTCTTGGTTTTGGCGTTGTAAGCCTGGGCGAGAGAGAAACGGGGCGGGATGAGCCAACACCGAGAGCTTCTCCGGCTCGGGAAGGGCCGAAGCGTTTCCGACACCCCCCTGGGAGGACGCTGGGGGTCGTCACCTCCCTCTCCGTCGCCTCAGGGAGGTGGGGAGGGTCCCAATTTGTCCCCTCGGCTCCACGGCTGACGCTCAGATTGAAGCTTCTTCGCGCCCAGGAGGGACAAACCCACCCAACACCCGCCCCGGAGAGAGCGGAGGTGGACCCGGACCCCCACCTCCAAGAAGTAGAAGCGGTCGAGACCGCCGGCGGAATAATCCTGGATGCTCTCGGTCAGGTCCTCGCCGTAGACCACGGTGCAGCGGCCCTGCACGGCGCGGAAGTCGACCGTGGTCTCCTCGTCGCTCCAGTAGAGGAGGTTGATGTCCGCGTGGTAACTGGCCTTGGTGGACTTGTGCGTGTTTTCGGGTCTGCGGGGCGGCGGGGGGGGCACGAAACGACAAAACAAGAGAAAAAAAAAAAAAACCACCTGGATCGGGGGCAAAATGGTTTGGGCACGATGCTCACCCCACCCCGGTCCGGCTGCCGAGAGAGGGAAGAGGGTGGTTCCTCCGGCAGAGCACCCGGGGAGGGTGTTTCACGCCAAAGGGGGGTTTTTGGGGGGTCTCTTAGAGAAGGGAAGGAAAAATCGGGGGGATTTAAAGGTGAAAACATCCCAAAACACGTGGAGCGGGAGCGTCGCCGCGTCCCCCTCCCGCTGCCGCCGCCGGCAGACGAGGCTCCTCCAGGGCGCTCCAGGCAGCCGGCGCCACCTCGAGCTGCCGGGGCGAAGCTTCTCCCAGCGCCCCTCAGTCTCGGGGAGGGGGGGGTCTCTGCCACCCCCCCCGTTGCCCCCCAGGGCAGCCGCCGGCGGCGCCGTTCACCTGTAAAACTTCCAGATGCGCAGCTTGATGTCGGCCTCGTTGGGTTTGCCGTTGCTGCGGAGGGGGCAGAAGATCTCCTTGAGGCGCCCCACGCGATAGGGGTCGGGGGCGTCCAGGTTGCTGCCCTTGATGTACTCCGAGTACTTGCGGTAGTGCTCGGGGTGCAGCTCCTCGTCCACCGCCTCCTTCTTGGGGCGTTTGGCCGGGCTGGCGGGTTTCATGCTGGGGGGGAAAGGGGAGGGGAGGAGGTGGGGGGCGGTAAGGGGTCTTTACTGGGGGGCGGTAAGGGGTCTTTACTGGGGGGCAGAGGCACCGTACTGGGAGTTAGAGGATCCTTACTGGGTGTCGGAGGCATCTTTACTGGGGCTAGAGATGCCTTATTGGGGATTGGAGGCACCTTTACTGGGGGTCAGAGATGCCTTACTGGGGGTCAGAGATGCCTTACTGGGGGTCAGAGATGCCTTACTGGGGGTCAGAGATGCCTTACTGGGATTCGAGGCGCCTTTACTGGGAGTTAGAGATGCTTTACTGGGATTCAAGGCTCCTTATTGGGGGTCGGAGGCACCTTTACTGGGGTCAGAGATGCCTTACTGGGATTCGAGGCGCCTTTACTGGGAGTTAGAGATGCCTTTACTGGGGGTCAGAGATGCCTTACTGGGATTCGAGGCGCCTTTACTGGGAGTTAGAGATGCTTTACTGGGATTCGAGGCGCCTTTACTGGGAGTTAGAGATGCTTTACTGGGATTCGAGGCTCCTTATTGGGGGTCGGAGGCACCTTTATTGGGGTTAGAGATGCTTTACTGGGGGTCAGAGATGCCTTACTGGGATTCGAGGTGCCTTTATTGGGAGTTAGAGACGCCTTCACTGGGGTCAGAGGCACCTTTACTGGGGTCAGAGATGCCTTACTGGGATTTGAGGCGCCTTTACTGGGATCAGGGGTGCCTTTACTGGGGGTCGGAGACACCCTCACTCCTGAGCTGACCTTTCGGACACCAGGGTGCTGGGTGCTTCCTCTGCCAGTGACACCCCCTACCCCAAGACCATCCTCTGCCACCGCAGCCCGGACCCCCAAAACCCCGCTAGGAGCCGCCCCCCCCCCAACCCAGCACCCACCTGAAGGAAAAAGCTTCCGGCAGGAGGTAGATGCCGTCACCCACCCGGTACTGCACCCCGTTCTTGGTGGCCACGCCGTAGAACATCTTGCCGTCGCTCTCCTCCAGCGGCTCGGCCACTTTGGGGATCTCCTTCTGCCTGACCTCGTCCAGCCGCGTGCAGCTCATGCAGAACCTGGCGGCGGCGGCGGGGGGAGACGGGGCCGGCGGTGACCACGGGTGGGGGGGGACGCTGCCGGGGCCGGGGGCCGGCGCCGGACTCGCCGCCCCGCCAGCGCGTTCTCACTTGTATTTGTTGTCCTCCGTGGGCTGGGTTTTGGGCGGCGATTCGAAGCGAGCGTATTCCTGGTCGTACCACATCTGGTAGAAGTAAGTTCTGCCGTCGTCCTCCACCATCTTGATCTCCATGTCCAGCCCGCCCTGCTAGGAGAGAGGAGGGAGGGATGGGTGCTGCCGCCCGGCCGGGGTGCACGCAGGGCGCTCAGAACCACCGACTGGTTTGGGGTGGGACAGAGCTTGGAGCTCGTGCAGTCCAAGGAACCGTTTCAGCTCCACTGACCCCCCAGCACCAGCTCGACCCGGCTGGGAAACCCCTCCAGGGATGGGGACTCCACCACTGCCCTGGGCAGCCTGCGACAGGCCGTGACAACCCCAACGGGCCAGAAATGGCTCCTCAGGGACAACCTCAACCTGCCCTGGGGCACCTGCAGGACGGGTCCTCTGGTCCCAGCAGTGGGGAAGGAGCCTGACCTTGACCCCAACCTCCTTTCTGGTGGCTCCAGAGAGCCACAAGGTCTCCCCGGAGCCTCCTGTTCTCCAGCTCAACCCCCCCAGGTCCCCCACTTGCTCCTCAGACGGTCTCCAGCCCCTTCCCCACGGTCTCCAGACCCTTCTCTGGACACGCTCCAGCCCCTCCAGGTCCTTCTGGCAGGGAGGGGCCCAAACTGGACCCAGCACTCCAGGGCATCCCTCCCCAGTGCCCCCAGGGCAGGGGCACCAGCCCTGCCCTGCTCCTGCTGCCCACCCCAGGGCTGGCACAAGTCCTGGTTGCCCCGCGGCCCGTTGCCCTCGGCCCCTCGCTCCAGCCTGCCCAGAGCCCTCGGTGGAGCCTCCTGACTCTCCAGCAGCTCCACACACCCGCCTCTCACCCACCTCCATGGACCAGTTCTCCGAGGGCGCCTTGTAGATGACTTTGACTTTGCCGTGGATGTAGGAGAGCTGCATGTCCTCGCACTCGTCCACCAAGAAGAGCTCCAGGGGGTCAGAGGTGGCCCCCAGGACGGTGTCCGAGCCGGGGCAGAACCAGTGCGCATGGAACATCTGCCCACTGCTGTCCTCCCACATGGCCGTCACCCTGAGGGGGGACGGAGCCGGGGTTATGGGGCACCAGGAGCCGCCCCAGCGCTGGAGAACCCTCGGACAGCAGCAGGGCTGAGCAATCAGCGGTCTCTAATTGGCAACGCCCACCCCAGCAGGAGCAGAGACTCGTCCCCGCGGCACCGACCTGGCGAGGTAGAGGGGCTTGGTGGGGTCGTCGGGGCTGACGGAGACGCAGTCGCCCACCTCCAGCGTCTCCGAGTCGATGCAGACCCGCTGGTAATAGTCCTTCTTCCCATCGCTCTGCGGAAACGAGGGGGGACAGGGACCCCGTGAAACCCCCATGCCACCCCCCCCTCTTCGCACCCCAGGGGGGGTCCCACCCGGCCTCACCTTGATGGGTTCCCCCACCCAAGAGATCCGGCTCTTGTTCTGCTTCTTCTTCCTGCCCTGCAGCATCTTCTTGGGCGACGGCATCTCGGGGATGTTGTCGTCCACCTCCTCATCCTCGTCGGCCTCCCGGACGGCCAGGTTGGGACATCTGGGGGACACGGCGGGGAGCGTCAGGGCAGGGTGGGGACCGTGCCCCCTCTCTCCGGAGGCGGAGAGGGCCGTGACGGGCGGCGGCGCTGCCCGGGGAGGAGGACCCGCACCTCCGCTGCAAACACGCCTGTTTGCTCCGTCCGCTGCCCCCGAACTTCACCATGTTCTGGCAAGCTTTGCACTTGCCGCACTCGGGCTGCTGGCAGACCTGGAGCGGGGCCGCGAGACCGGCTGAGCACGGCCAGACGCGGCGGGGACGCCCCAGAGAGGAGCGACGGCGACCGAGGGGACCTCGGCGGCCTCTGCAAATCGCTCCCCTAGCCCCGGTTCACCGGAGGAGCCGGTTGGACCCCCACCCCCCCGCCCCACCCCGGTACCTCGCAGACGCCGCAGCGCCGGCGCTTCATGGCGTTCTCCTTGTCGTCTTCCTTCTCGTCCTTCTCGATCTGCTCCGAGAAGAAGGTGTCGAAGATGAGGTACACCAGCTTGGTGGTGGTGGCTTTGGTGGGCCCCTTGTCCTTGTCTATTTTGGTGGGGTGCCGGATGGCCTGGCGCCGGACGGCTCGCCTGCGACCAAGGGGAGAGCGGTGAGAGGGGGGGACCCCGCGCCTCCTACCGCTGCCGGCCACGGCCGCGGCACCCCAGGGAGCAGAGGACCCCCCAAGAGCCACCCTAAACCGGCACCCAGGAAGGTGCCGTGGCTGGTAAAGGGGTCCCAAAGGGACGCTACGGCAAGACCGCCGTCCCGAGCAGGGGTCTGCCCCCCCGTCCCCGGAGGGGGTCTGCCCCCATCTCCCAGCACTGCTCAGGCCACTGAGCCCAAATCCTCAGGTCGCCCCAGCCAGGCACAAGAGAAAGGTTTTCCCAGCGCAAACCCGACGAGGAACCGACCCCCCGCCCCGGGCTCCTCCCGGGCCGCTGCGAAGCCGAACGCCCCCCCCCCCCAAACCAGCGCGGGGACGCGGGGCTCACCTCTTCCCCAGGGTGACTCCGGCCAACTTGATCAAGTCCCTCATGCAGGGCGTGATGAGGACGGGGGGCTCGTCGCTGTCGCCGGCTTCGTCGTAGCTCTCCACCTGCTCCACCACGAACTGGGCGTGACGCAGGAGCGAGTCCTCTGTGAAGCGGTTGAAGTTGAGCCCCGCGGGAGGAACGGTGGTCTGCGAGGAGGGGGCTTGGTTAGGGGAGAAGGCGGCAGAGCAACACCCCCCCCCACCACCACCACCCGCCCCCTTCACCCTCCAGCTGCCGCCGGCGGGCAGGCGCCCTCACCTCGATCTTGTTGAGCAGGTCCTCGTAGCTGACGTCGCGGTTGTTCTGCAGGAACTCCACCACGATCTTGCTCATGTAGATCTTCTCCTGCATGAGGGCGAAGATGGGCGCGTACTCCTCGCTGGGCTCCATCAGGATGTAATCGGCGAAGGCTGCGGGCGGAAGAGACGGCGGCCGACGGTTCAAGGCTGAGCCGGGCGGCAAGCGGCTCCTGGGGGAAAAAAAAAACCAGCCCGGCCACGGCACCGGGACCCAGGGGTGGCGGGGTGGGGCGGGGGGGGGGGGGGAAGCTCTGCCCGCGGCGGCTCGGCCGTCACCACCGAAGCGAGGGGACCCTGAGGAAAACCCCTGGAGAGCGACCCCGACCCGGCCCCGCATCGCACCGGCGGCTTCAGGGACCGGTGGCCGCATCCTTCCCGGGAAGGGCTGGCGGGGCAACACCCCCCCACCCCACCTCCCCAGGAGCCCCCGCCGAGCTCCTCCGCCGGCCCGACGCGCGGCGGAGCCTCGGGTCCGACGGTGCCGCCGCGGCCGCCGACCCACCTGTGGTGAAGCCGATCAAAGCCTTTTCCCCTCCGTCGAAGCCCGTGATCCACCAAGCGTTGATGGGACCCAATTTCTTGGCCCTCACCCCGCCTGCAAGCGAGAAGAAAAAAAAAAAACCAACAACACACACCCGTTTCGGTGCTCGGCACCCCTCACCAAAAAAAAAAAAAAACCAAATTCAACGCCGCTCGGCGCCCCGACTCACCGTCCAGGCAAGGGTTGTCGTCGTAGATGGGCTTCACGGCGCCGCTGAAGTAGAGCTCGATGTTCCTCTCGATCAGGCCGGTGTCGAAGGGGCACAAGTGGCCTCGCTTGTCGTAGACGCTGGCGCCGGGGACAGAGGTTGGGCTCCGGCGCCCCGTCCCGCGGGGGGACCGGCGACCCCGGCGGGGTTCTTCTGCCGCGCGCCCCGCCGCCGCCGCCTCACCTGAAAGAGGTGACTTTGTGCTGCGGCAGGTCCTCGTAGCTCTCGAAGCCGTCTTCGTTGGCGTCGAAGATGGACAAGCGCTCGTCCGTCAGCATCTCGGGCTCCTCCAGCTGAGCGGGGTGGGGGCGAGAGAGGAGGAAGAGGTGGGGGGGTGGGGGGGTGGCGTCACCAGCCGCTCGGGCGGCGCCATCCCGGGGCCGGCCAAGGGGATCGCAAAGCCCTTACGGCGTCGTCGGGGTCCCCTTGGAAGAATTTGAGGTCGGGATCGTCGAGGTACTGCCTGCAGTCGACGCACTTCGGAGGGGTGGTCTGCGAGAGACGGGGACGGCGTCGGCTCTTCTTGACGCCCCCCCCCCCAAGAGCTTCAAGCCCGGGGGCGGGCGGGACGCCCCGTCCCCGAACGGTTCCCCCTCTGCCTCGGCTTTATCTTCCCCCCTCAGAGCCATCAAACGGCTCTTGGGAAGAGCGAAATCACCCCCAAACCCCCCCCCACCCCCCGAAACGCCGAGGTGGAGGAGAAGGAACCTACTTTAGCGGGGGCGGCGGTTTTGACCTGAGTCATTTCATCTTTTAGCTCCGAGCTGGGCGTGAAAAATAAAATAAACGGGGCGGGATGAGGGGACGGAGCAGCGTCGCCCGCCCCCACACCCCCACCGCCACCCCCGGCCCCGTCCTCCTCACCCTTCTTTGGTTTCCACCTTCATCCTTTTCTCCTCTTGGTCCTTGAAGGAGAAACGAAGCGGGGGGTGAGGCGGGGGGGGGCCGACGCGCGTCAGCCCGGCGAAGGGCTCGGCGGCCGCCGGCACCCACCTTCTCCTCCGGCTCCTCTTCCTCCTTCTCCACGCTCAGCGCCTCCTGCTTCACCTCGCCGTTCACCTCCTCCGATTTCCGCTTGGTGGACCTGGGAAAAAAAAAACCACCCGAGGGTTCGGGGCGGGGTGGGGGGGGGGGACAAGGGGGTCTCCCCTCCTCAAGTTTTGGGGGGGGGGGGGGGCTCGAAGCCACGAGCAGAGGGAGGAAGAGGAGGGTGAAGGCTGCTCCACCGCCAGTACTGACCCTTTGGAGAACAGGCTCAGGAGGGTCGGCTGCCGGCCGGAGCTCCGCGTGACCCGCGAGCTGGCGGGGGACTCTGGGAGGAGGAGGAGGAGGATGAAGGAGGATGAAGGAGAGCGTCAACCGTAGGGACCGTCCCCACGGCACCGCCACCGGCCCTCTCCCTGCGCCCCACCGCCCCGAGGGGACCCCCCGAGGCGCCGCCCTGCTCCCGCTTGGAATTTCACGGGAATAAATTATTTAATTTAAATTTTTTTGAGGGGGGAGGGAAAAGAGGGTGGAAAACCGCCCCCCCCCCCCCCCGTCCCGGGGCCGTTACTTTTGCTCTCCCCGTTGGAGCGGCTCCGCCGAGCCTTGCGCGCCCGCGGCGTGGGGACCGAGGAAGACGAGGCGGCCGCTTCCTCCGTCTCCATGGCGCTGTCGTCTTCCCCGTCGGCTCCCGCGCGCTCCCAGTCCTCGTCGCTCCCGTAAGCGCCGTTTCGGGAGCAGCCGTTGGCCGCCGGCAGCGGCGGCGCCGCCGCGGCCCCATTCTCGGCCGAAAGCTCTTGGTGCAGCAGGGCCTTCACCTTGGCCAGGTACCGCTCCTGGGGCGGGGAGAGCTGGTGAAACCAGGGCAAGGGCCGGCTCCTGCCCTGGGGTCCCGCCAAGCCCCGGCACCGCTCCAGGCTGGGGGAAGAGCGGCTGGAAAGCGCCCGGGGAAAAGGCCCCGGGGGCCAAGAAGGGCACCGGGCTGCGGGCTTGTGCCAGCCCTGGGGTGGGCAGCAGGAGCAGGGCAGGGCTGGTGCCCCTGCCCTGGGGCCACTGGGGAGGGATCCCCTGGAGTGCTGGGTCCAGCTTGGGCCCCTCCCTGCCAGAAGGACCTGGAGGGGCTGGAGCGTGTCCAGAGAAGGGTCTGGAGACCGTGGGGAAGGGTCTGGAGACCGTGGGGAAGGGTCTGGAGACCGTGGGGAAGGGTCTGGAGACCATCTGAGGAGCAAGTGGGGCACCTGGGGGGGTTGAGCTGGAGAACAGGAGGCTCCGGGGAGACCTTGTGGCTCTCTGGAGCCACCAGAAAGGAGGTTGGGGTCAAGGTCGGGCTCCTTCCCCAGTGCTGGGGCCAGAGGACCCGTCCTGCAGGTGCCCCAGGGGAGGCTGAGGTTGTCCCCGAGGAGCCATTTCTGTCCCGTTGGGGTTGTCCCAGCCTGGCCCAGGCTGCCCAGGGCAGTGGTGGAGTCCCCATCCCTGGAGGGGTTTCCCAGCCGGGTGGAGGTGGTGCTGGGGGACAGGGCTCAGTGGGGACCTGGCGGCGCTGGGGGACGCTGGGCCAAGCCGGGTCTCACCTCCGACAGCTCCTCGCAGCGGAGTTTGGCTTCCAGCTCGCTCAACTGGTTCTGGACATCGGCTTGGAGGAAGCCGTGGATGAGGCTCAGCTTCTCCTTGACACACTCCTGCGGGGACGGAGGGGACGGCGTGGGGCGGGCGGTGTCGGCGGCGACGCTCCCCGGGGGGGCTCGGCCGAGCGGCGTCTCCATCGGGCGCTGGGGGCCGAACCGCCGGGGGCTCCGGATCCGGGCGCCGCTCACCCAGCTGGCGGGGACCCTCCCGCTATCGGAGGTGATGGCGGTTTCCATGGGACAACGGGCAGCGCCGGCACCGGCTCCGGGGAACTGGGCCAGCAAGGGAGACACGGGGGTCTCACTCGGCCAGCCCGCCACGCCGCCCCCCCCCACCCCACCCCACCCCACCCCGACCCTCACCCCACGCCGGGGCGGCGGGACTCCCGGACCCCCCCATCCTGGCAACGCCGCAGAAACGAGAGGCTCGGGAGCTTTCCCCCCCCCACCGCCGGGAGCCGCAGTCCCGCTGCTGGTCCGGCGCTGAGGATCCGGGAAGCGGCTCCGGAGCATCCTGGCTCCGCCGGCGGCGGCGGCACCGGCCTGGGATGGCGGCGCCAACGGGGAGCCGCGGGCGGGCGGAGCGGCGGCTGCCGGCGACTGGGGGGGGTCACTCACCTTCTCGCTCAGGGCGTCCTCGTCCCTCTCCAGGTCCTGCAGCCTGCGAGGAAGAGGATGGGGTGGGGGGGGGGGGGGGGGTCATGCCGCGCTCACGCCCCGGCGGTGGCGGAGGGGCCACCCCGCTGGGTGGGGACAACCGCGACAGACCCCAAAATGGCCTCAACGGTGCCAGCGGCGCCGGCTCGGCCGCGGAGCGAGGCCGAACCGGCCGGCGAAGGGACGCCGGCGTCCCGGGGACCCCCGGCCCCGGGCGAGCGGCAGGGGCTGGCGGCCCACCCGCCTCCTACCCCGGCGCGGAGACGGCAACAAAACCCCGGCAAGGGAGAAGCCACGTGTCGGCTTGCCACGGGCGCCAGCGGCACAAGGCGGCGGCGGCTGGCGGGGAAGCGGCCCTGGCACGGGGGGCAGAGCCCCCAGCCCCACGGCGAGGGCCAACCGCCGCCGCCGCCGCCGTTACCGGGGGGTTCGGCACGACCCCGGCACGGCTCCCCCAGGGCACCGGGGCTCTTCGCGCCCAAACGGGGAGCGACGCCCCCCCCCCCCCCCCATCACCCCGGGGACGCTTCCGTGTGCCGGGACACGGCGGGAACCTCCACGGTGCCGCCGGCGCGTCCGGCACCGGTTCCGCCGGCTCCCGTCTCACCTCCGGCCTCTTTCGGCTTCCTGCCCCCGCGGCCGTCGAACCGAACCGGGGAGGGAACGGGGTCACCGCCGCCACCCCCCTCCCCGAAACGCGGCGGCGGTCGGCGGCAGCCGGCTTCGGGGGCGGCCACGCGGATCCGACGGGCGACGGGGAGACGGGCTTGGGGCGCGGCGAGGCTTTGCCGCCGCCGCCGCCCCGGAAGAGCGGCAACCGAACCGGGGGGCCGGCGAGCGGGGTTGGGGGGGGGGGGGGGGGGGGGCCCTTCTCCGTTTCCCGCCGGCCGAGGGATGGCGGGAGGCGAGCGGAAGGGACAATGGCCGGCCCGGCGAGGGGGGGGCCGGAATACGGCGCCGGAACCGCCAAGTCCTCCATGTGCCGGGGTTGGGGCGGGGGGGACGCCGAGACGGTGCCGGATCCCTCCGGCGCGAGGGCGGGAGAAAGGTCCCCGCTTCTGCCCCCCCCCGCCCCAGCCTGGAAGGGATTTCTGGGCTCCCCCCCCCGCCACAGAGATAACGGGGGGGGGGGGGTCACCCCCTGTGTCCCCCCCCGCCCCAGCGCGGTGCCCGAACAAAGCCCGCGCGGGGGCAAGACCGGGGCGTCCCCGGCGCCACGTGGGGCAGGAGCACCCCGAGGCCCCCCCCCCCCCCCCGGTTGGGGGTCAGGGCTGTCCCGTGGGGCAGAGGGGACTGGGGGGGGGGGGGCTGCAGAGCGCAGTGTTGGGGGGGTCAGGGTGGTGCTGGGGGGGTGGTCTGTGTGATGTCTGGGGGAGCAGCATGCTGGACTGGGGGGGGTCAGGGAGGTGCTGGGTGGTGGAGGACACTGCTGGGGGGGGTCAGGATACTGTCCTGGGGGGGTGGGATCGGGACACTGCTGGGGGGGTCACGACACTGTCCTGGGGGGGTCAGGACACTGCTGTGGGGTCAGGACACTGTCCTGGGGGGTTTCACTGTGGTGCAGTGCCAGGGGAGCAGGGGTGGGGCAGGGCAGGGCAGTGTTGGGGGGGTGACAGGGCCGGGGGTGGGGGGGTCCAGGGCTGTCCCAGGGTGGGGGGGTCAGGGCAGTGCAGTGCTTGGGGGGGGTCAGTGCAGTGCAGTGCTGGGGGCGGGGGGGGTCAGTGCAGTGCAGTGCTGGGGGCGGGGGGGGGGGGGCCCGGGCAGTGACAGGGTGTCCAGGGCAACGCAGTGCAGTGCTGGGGGGGGGGTCAGTGCAGTGCAGTGCTGGGGTGGGGGGGTCAGTGCAGTGCAGTGCTGGGGTGGGGGGGTCAGTGCAGTGCAGTGCTGGGGTGGGGGGGTCAGTGCAGTGCAGTGCTGGGGTGGGGGGGTCAGTGCAGTGCAGTGCTGGGGTGGGGGGGTCAGTGCAGTGCAGTGCTGGGGTGGGGGGGTCAGTGCAGTGACAGCGTGTCCAGGGCAATGCAGTGCTGGGGGGGGTGTCAGTGCAGTGCTGGGGGTGGGGGAGTCAGGGCAGTGACAGGGGGGGATCCAGTGGATCCAGTGCGGTGCTGGGGAGCTGTCAGTGCACACCTGGGGGGGGCCAGGGCACTGCCGGTGGAGGGGGGGGTCATAGCAGTGGGGGGGGGGGGGTGGTGTCAGGGCAATACCAGGGGGATCAGGGCAGTGTCAGGGGGTGTCAGGGCAGTGGGGGGGGTTCAGTGCAATACCGGGGGGGGCGGTCAGGGCACTGGGGGGGGGGGGGGTCGGGGCAGTGTCAGGGGGTGTCAGGGCAGTGGGAGGGGGGGGGGGGTCAGTGCAACACCGGGGGGGTGGGTCAGGGCAGTGGGGGGGGTCAGTGCAATACCGGGGGGGGCGGTCAGGGCACTGGGGGGGCGGGTCGGGGCAGTGTCAGGGGGTGTCAGGGCAGTGGGGGGGGTCAGTGCAACACCGGGGGGGGGGGGTCAGGGCAGTGGGGGGGGTCAGTGCAATACCGGGAGGGGGGGGGGGGGGTCGGGGTAGTGTCAGGGGGTGTCAGGGCAGTGGGGGGTCAGTGCAATACCGGGGGGGGGTCAGGGCATTGGGGGGGGGTCGGGGCAGTGTCAGGGGGTGTCAGGGCAGTGGGGGGTCAGTGCAATACCGGGGGGTGTCAGGGCAGTATCGGGGGGGGCGTCAGGGGCAGTGTCAGGGAGCACCGGGGGGGTCAGGGCAATACCGGGGTGTCCGGGCCCAGCCGGGCCGGAGCCCCGGCGGGTCGGCGGGAGGCGGCGGGTGAGGGCCGGGGCCGGGGTGGGCGGTTTCAGCACCGCCGTGCCCGGGGACTCACCGTCGGCGGAGCTCGGCGGGCAGCGGGGCCGGGGGCAGCGGGGCGGCCCGGGCCGGCATCTGGGCGGCGGCTGCGGCGGCGGCGGCGGCGGGAGCGGCGGGAACGGGCGGCGGATTCGCGCGGAAAGCAGCGGCGGGGGCGGGGCGGAGCCGGACGAGACCATGACGGCGGCGGCGGCGGGGGGGGGCTCCAGGGGGAGGGCGGGAGGTACCGGGGGGCGCGGGGAGGGGACGGGACACACAGACCATGCCGGGGAGGCGGGGGGGGGGGGGTTGGAGCCGGGGGTGGGGTGGGGGGAGCGGGGAGGCCCCGGGGAGACGCGGCCCGGAGGGGCCGGGCCGGGCCGGGCCGGGCGGGAGGGGAGGCCCCGGGGTGGGGGGGGCGGGACGTACCACTGCGGGGCGGGGGGGGGGGGGGGGGGGGGGGGGAGGTAACGGGGAGGGATGGTCCACTGTGGGGACGGGGGGGACCGTACCACTGGGCGGGGGGGGGACCGTACCACTGGAGAGGGGGGAACGTACCACTGAGGGGGGGGGGAGGACCGTACCACTGGGGTGGGGGGGGGACGGAGGGGGCGCACTGGGCCACCCGAAGGTCCCACTGGAGGATGGGGAAGGCGGGGACGGGCCGTACCATGGGGCGGGGGGGGGGGGGGGAGAGGAACGGGCCATTGCAGTGAGGGGATGGGGGGGGCGCGATGGCGTGGGCTGTACCATTGTGGGGATGGGGGGGGCTGGACCAGTATGGTGATGGGAGGGGGGCCAGGCTAGGGCTACCCCCCCCACCCATGGGGCAGCGGACCCCCACGTGGGACCCCCCCGAGCCCACCACCCCTCACGCACCCACCAGACTCGCTGCCACCCCCCCCCCCACTTGGCGCAGCCCCCCCCACGCCCCGGCAGAGACCACCGGGACCCCCCCTTTCCCCAGCCCCAAACCCCCCCCCTCCGCCTCCCCCCCCACCCCCGTGATGAACCACCACCAGCTCCCCCCGACGGCACCCGACACGTGGCGGGGGGGGGGGGGGTGGGCTCCGGGGGTCCCCCGAGCCCCCCCCCCCCCCCCCCCGGCCGTGGGGAAATGGCGGAGTTTCCCGTCGCCCACGGGATGAGGTGACGGAGGGCCCCGCCGTGGCGGGGGCAGCCGAAACGCCCCGGGGGGGTGACAGTCGGGGCACCCCCAGGGTGCTGAGCTGAGGATCCGGCCCCGACGGCGGCGGCGGGGGGGGGGGGGGGGGGGGGGAAGGAAACGAAACCCCCCCCCCCCATTTCCTTCGCACCCTCCGAGGGAGGAAACGAGGCCAAATTGGGGCGACGGAGGTTTTGGTGCCGCCGCCGGCACCGGGTCGAGGCGGCGGCAAGAGCAAGAGCAAGGGGGGGGGGTCTGCAGGGCCGTGGCGGGGGGGGGGGGACACACACACACGTGGCCACTCACTTCCCCCCCCCCCACCCCGCCCCGGTGCAGGCCACAGGTTCCCCGAAACGCCGCTGCGGTGGGGAAGCGGCCGCCGCCGGTGCCGGTGCCCCGCGGCAGGGTGGGGGGGGTGTGGCGAGAAGCGGGGCCCCCCAAAACCCACCCCCCCCGGGCATGGGGGGGGGGGGGGGTGGGCAAAGCCCCCGACCCCTCTCGCAGAGCGCTGAGCTGGGGCTCCCCGAGGTTCCCGGTAAAGCTGCCGCGAGCTGGATGTCGCCCCCCAGCCAGATTGGGGGGTTGGGGGGGGTGTCCCACCCCCCAGGGCCCCCTTGCTGGGGGGGCTCCCGGTGGTCCCAGTGCCGGGCCAGGAATGAAGCGGAGGCAGCTGGAGAAGCGCCGTTTTAATACAACCGTCGCCCCTTGGTGGGGGGGGGGGGGTGTCACTGGGGACTTGGGGGGCTCCTGGGGGGGCTCCTGGGGGGGGGGATACACAGGGATAATGAGGTGGGACCCCGGCGGAGCCAGCCGCCGCGGGCCCCCCCCCTTCCTCCACGCGCCAGCACGCGGCGGGACCATGGAGCGGGGGCGGGAGGACGTGGGGGTCCCCCTATGTGTGTGTGTCCCCCGCCCAGGTCCCGGTTCCCCCCCCCCCCCCCAAATCCCGCCGCCGGCCGCAGCAGCGGTCGGAGCCACCCACGGTGCCGGGGAGCAGCCGGGGGCAGAGGATTTGCCACTGGCGCCAGCGGCGCCGCGGGGTGCCCCGGCGTGGGGAGGGGCCCCGGGACCCGTCCGACAGGTCCCGGTGGGAGCCCCGGGGCTCGGGCAGGGCGTGGGAAGAGCAACACGCGTGTGCCCGCCGCGCACACGCAGGCGCGACGGTCACGCCGATCCCCGGGGCGGGGGTGAAGGTGCCGTTGTCCATCCGTACCTGGAAAAAAAAAAATATATGCCCACCCCGAGCCCGCTCCCTTCGTACCGGCCGCGGGGCGGCCGCGGGGTGGCCATAGGGTGGCCATGGGGTGGCCGCGGTGCGGCCATGGGGTGGCCCCAGGGTGGCCGTGGCGCGGCCATGGGGTGGCCCCGGGGTGGCCGTGGTGCAGCCGAGGGGTGCCCATAGGGTGGCCGTGGGGTGGCCCCGGGGTGGCCATAGGGTGGCTGTGGCGCGGCCCCGGGGCGGCCGTAGGGTGGCCATGGGGATGGCCACGGCGCGGCCCCGGGGCGGCCGTGGCGCGGCCGCGGACCCGCCCCCCCCCCCTAGACGGAGGTGGTGCAGTCGCGGGTGAGGGGCGAGGTGGGCACCTCGCACTTGGGCGGGCAGCGGTCCAGCGAGCTGGAGGTGCGGAGCGGCAGGCGGCAGCGGCCGGCCGGCGGGTGCCGGCGGGCGGCCCCGCAGCAGCAGAGCACCCGCAGGAACTCGCGGCGCATGTCCTTGCTCCGCAGCGTGTAGATGATGGGGTTGGCGGCCGAGTTGAGGGTGGCGAAGGCGAAGAAGTAGTTCGCCTTGTAAAGGATCCGGCAGGCCCGCACGGGGCAGGAGGCGTCCATGAGGAGGATGATGAAGGCGGGCAGCCAGCAGACGATGAAGACGCCCAGGACGATGGTGACCGTCTTGAGCAGCGCCAAGGTCTGGGCGGTGGCGATGTCGGCGTGGCTGGAGCGCACGATGCAGTAGATGCGGCCGTAGAGCCCCGCGATGGCGAGGAGGATGAGGGTGAAGATGGTGATGACGAAGAGGACGTAGCGCTTGGAGTAGAGGGGGAGGACGGTGGAGCAGTCGCGCAGGTCGCTCATGCAGTTCCAGCCCATGATGGGCAGGCTGCCGATGGCGGCGGCGATGACCCAGCAGGCGCCGATGAGCAGCACCATGCGGCAGTTCTTGTCGCTGCTGTAGACCTTGACCTTGGTGATGGCCACGTGGCGCTCGATGGCGATGGCCAACAAGCTGAAGACGGAGGCGGCCAAGGTGGCGAAGGCCGTGCCTTCCCGCACGAACCACTGCACCGGCGTCAGGTTGAAGGTGGTGGCCCCGGAGAGCAAGACGTTGGCCATGAAGGCCAAGCCGGCCAGGAGGTCGGAGGCGGCCAAGTTGCCGATGAAGATGTACATGGCCGAGTGGAACTTCTTGTTGCGGCCGACGGAGACGAGGACCAGCAGGTTCTCCAGGACGATGAAGCAGCACAGGATGACGATGAGGGTGGACATCACCCAACGGGAGGCGGCCGAGGAGCCCTCCGAGCCCTCCTTGGTGTAGTTGTAGTGCTCGCGGATCTTCTCCGTGTTGAAGTACTCCTTGTAGATGCTCCCCATGGCGCGGGGCCGGCCGCGGCGCCGCTGGCCGCCCTCAGCGCCGCCGGGCCATGGCGATGGTGGCGGCGGCGGCGGAGGCGCCGCCGGGGGGGGGGGGACCTGCGGGGCGGAGGAGACGGGGAGGTGGGCGCAGGTCGGGGGGGTGCGCAGCTGGAGCCGGCGGGCGAGCGTGGCGGACGCCGCGCAGCGCCGGGGCGGCAGAAGTGACTCAAAAGAGAGAGAAAAAAAAAAAAAAAGAAGGAAACCGCGGTGGCGGGCGGCGAGAGATGAGCCATGGAGCTGCCCCCGGGGTGGGGGGGGACAGAGGTGGCGGACCCCCCCGGCCAAGGGTGAGGACAACCGCGGCGGGGTGGGGGGTGGGACGTATGGGGGGGATGCCCCCGGTGGGGCAGCACCCACCTCGCACCCACTGTGGGGACCCGGGACTGACCCCCCTTGGCTGGGGGGGGGGGGGGCGGATCATACTGCCCCCCCCCCAGATGGGGTTGGGGGGACCACGCTCCCCCCAGTTAGGGACAGGACCCACCCGGTACCGTCCCCCCGCAGCGGGGCGGTGGCGAGGGGGGGGGGGGGTGTCTCTGCGTCTGCCCAGTCAGGATGGGGCACCCGGGGGTGACCCCCCCCCGTTAGGATGGGGCACCCAGCACCCTCTGACCCCCCCCCGTTAAGGATCCGGTACCGCCGTCCACCCTCCCCAAACTTAGAGACGGGACCCCCGGTTACGACCACCCCCCCCGCCTCCGGTGCCGGGGGACCGGGGGGGGGGGGGGGGGACCGGGAAATGAGGTGGGGGGAGGGGGGGAATGGGGAGGGGGGGGCTGGGGAAAGGAGCCCCCGCGCCCCGCCGCACCTCCAGCCGCCGCCCGCTCCGTCCCGGTGCCGTCCCGGTGCTTCCCGCCGCCGCCCGGGCTCTTGCGTAGCCGCGCCCGGTGCCGGGCCACCGCCCCTCGCTGCCGGGACCCCTCCGGCCCGGTAACCGGGTGCCGGAGGAGCCGCCGTCGATACCGGGAGGAGCCGCCGCCCCGAGCGGAGAAGCTCCGGTTCGGGCTCCGCCGCCGGCGGCGCGGAGCATCCGCCGCTTCCCCTTCCCCGCCCCGGCCCCGGCCGCCCCCGGCCCCGGAGGCTGCTGCCGCCGGGCGGAGCCACGAGACGGGGCGGGGGGAACGGGCCGGGGAGAGGAGGCGGGGGGGCGAGGGGACCACCGGGATCTCGTACCGGGAACCGCGCCGGGAGCCCGAGCTGGGAATGGCACCGGGGTTCTGAACTGGGATCCCGAACCGGGAACGGCACCGGGAACCGCAGCGGGGATCCTGCTCTGGGGATCCCGAACCGGGAACCGCACCGGGGGTCCTGAACCGGGATTCTGAACCGGGAACCGCACCGGGGGTCCTGAACCGGGATTCCGAACTGGGAACCGCACCGGGGATCCTGAACCGGGATCCCGAACCGGGAACCGCACCGGGGGTCCTGAACCAGGATTCTGAACTGGGAACAGCACCGGGGATCCTGAACCAGGATTCTGAACTGGGAACAGCACGGGGGATCCTGCTCTGGGGATCCCGAACCGGGAACCGCACCGGGGGATCCCGAACAGGGAACGGCACCGGGGATCCTGAACCGGGATCCCGAACCGGGAACTGCACCGGGGATCCTGCCTTGGGGATCCCAGGCCGGGGATCCTGAACCAGGAACGGCACCGGGGATCCTGAACTGGGGATCCTGAACTGGGATCGGCACCAGGGATCGTGCCCCGGGTATCCCGAACTGGGAACCACACCGGAGGTCCTGATCCAGGATCCCGAACCGGGAACCGCACTGGGAACCGCACCGGGGGTCCTGCCCTGGGGATCCTGAACTGGGAACGGCACCGGGGTTCTGAACTGGGATCCTGAACTGGGAACCGCACCGGGGTTCTGAACTGAGAATTGTGCCCCGGGGATCCCGAACCAGGGATCCTGAAGTGGGAATGGCACCGGGGATCCTGCCCTGGGGATCCTGAACTGGGATCCTGAACCGGGAACTGCACCGGGGATCCTGCCCCAGGGATCCCAAACTGGCAACCACACCGGGGATCCTGCCCCGGGGATCCTGAACCAGGAACGGCACCGGGGATCCTGCCCTGGGGATCCTGAATTGGGATCCTGCCCCGGGAACTGCACTGGGGATCCTGAACCAGGAACGACACCGGGGATCCTGCCCCGGGGATCCTAAATTGGGATCCTGCCCCGGGAACTGCACTGGGGATCCTGAACCAGGAACGGCACTGGGGATCCTGCCCCAGGGATCCTGAACTGGGATCTGCCCCAGGGATCCTGAACCAGGGATCCCGAACTGGGAACCACACCGGGGATCCCAAACCGGGGATCCTGCCCCAGGATCCCGAACCAGGATCCTGTACCGGGGGATCCAGTCCCGGGATCGTGCCCCAGGACCCTGCTGGGACCACCCTTGCCCGGGGGATCCCCCCCCGGGACCCCCCCATCGGGATCCCCGTACCCAGGGGGGGTCCCAGGCAGGCCCCATCCCCCTCTCACCGGGCAGACAGGGCTGGGGGGGGGTGGGTGGGCTGGGAGCCCCCCGGCCATGGGCGCAGGGGGAGGCGGGGGACACAGAGGGCTCCTTGTTCCCGAAATATCCCCCCGGCTCCGGCCGGAGCAAATTGGATCAGGCCGGAGCAGCCGGTGCCCGGCCGGGCTTAGCGCCGGGATAAACCCCGGCGGAGGCGGCGGCCAGATGGTGCCGGGCAGGATACGGCCCCCCGGGGCAGGGGGGGGAACCCGCCGTGGCCCCCCTCCCACCCTCGGACACCGGTGGGTGCTCGTGGCGTCGTGTGGCACCATGTGGCACCGTGTGGCACGGTGCGACCTCCTGGCACCAGACAGCCCCGGCAGGGTACACCCCCTCCCCGGGCATGGGACACCCCCACCCCGAGACCTCAGGGGACACCGAGGGGACCCCCGACACCAAGGGGACACCGCGGGCACCGACCGAGGCACAGCGGGGCGACGGCAAGGCCACGGCGGGAGGCCGAGGGTGCCAGCACACCGGGACCCCCAGGGTGGGTGCCAGCCTGGGCACGTGGGCGCCAGCACCTGGTTGCACACCCAGGTAGGTGCCAGGGAGGGCACATGGGTGCCAGCACACTGGTTGCACCCCCAGCTGGGTGCCAGGGAATGTATCTGGGTGCCAGCACCCTGGCTGTACACCTGGGTGGGTGCCAGTGAGGACACACAGGTGCCAACACCCTGGTTGCACCCCCAGGTGGGTGCCACTGAGGGCACACGGGTGCCAGCACCCTGGTTGCACCCCCAGCTGGGTGCCAGCAAAAGCACATGGGTGCCAGCACCCCGGTTGCACACCCAGCTAGGTACCAAGGAGGGTACCTGGGTGCCAGCACCCTGGTTACACCCCCAGGTGGGTGCCAGCAAGGCTGCATGTGTGCCAGCACCCTGGTTGCACACCCAGCTGGGTACCAAGGAGGGTACCTGGGTGCCAGCACCCTGGTTACACCCTCAGGCAGGTGCCACCGAGGGCACAAGGGTGCCAGCACCCATCTCCACGCCCAGGTGGGTACCAGTGAGGGCACACGGGTGCCAGCACCCTTCTCCACGCCCAGGTGGGTGCCACCGAGGGTGCACGGGTGCCAGCACCCATCTCCACGCCCAGGTGGGTACCAGTGAGGGCACACGGGTGCCAGCACCCATCTCCACGCCCAGGTGGGTGCCACCGAGGGCACAAGGGTGCCAGCACCCATCTCCACGCCCAGGTGGGTACCAGTGAGGGCACACGGGTGCCAGCACCCTGGTTACACCCCCAGGCGGGTGCCCGCGGGGGACACCCGGCTGCTCCCCCCAGGCCACCTCCACCCCCACCGGGCACCCCCCGGCACCCACAGCCCCCCGGCCGTTAGACGTTGCACAAGGGGGTGCCAACGGCCCCCGCCAGCTGCCGGCCAGATGTTGGCGAGGCGCAAACAGCTGGGCCGGATTCTGCACACGCACGCCCCCCCCCCCTTCCCGCCCCGCCGCACCGGGACAAAGGCGGCGGCACCGGAGACCCCCGCCCCGAGGGGACCCTCCCCCCGACCCACCCCCCCCGGGGGGGTGTCGACCCGCTTTGTCCCCGAGGGTGTCCTCCCCCCCACCCACCCATCGCCCCCCCCCTCGCGGGGGTGGGGACACGCGTGGAGGGGAATCTTTGGGGGGGCGGGGGGCAGCGTCTTACCGGCTCTTGTCCCGGTCCCGGTGCCGGTCCCGGTGCCGCTGCCGGTCCCGGCGGCACAAACGCTCCCGCCCGTCGGGGTTGCAACATGTGCGGGGGGGCGGGGGAGCGGGGGAGCGGGGGCGGAGCTATTTGCCCCGCCCAGGGGAGGGGCGAGGTCACCCGTGGGACTGTCCCCCCCCTCCCGTTACAACCGACTCGGTGGGGGGGAAACTCCCCAAAAATGGGGATGGGGGGGGACAATGGGGGGGGGACAATGGCGGGGGGGGGGTCCTGGCCCCCTCCTCTGCCCCCAACCCCCTCCAGTGGGAGGGTTCTGCGCCCCCCCCCCACGGTGGGGCCGGGGAAGGGGGTTAATTAGAACCAGGCGGCGGGATCGGAAGGGGCGGGGGGTCGGTTCCGCCCCCGGACCCCCGGGACGCGGCGGCGGGACTTGGCCGGGAACGGAGCCTGCCTCGCCAAGGAGGGGGAGGGGGGGAAAAGCGTTCCCAGATGGGGGGGGGGGCTGGGATGGGGCACCGGGGAGGGGTACCGGGAACCGGCACCGGGAACCGGCAGCGGGGAGGGGTACCGGGAACCGGCACTCGGATGTGGCACCGGGGAGAAACACCGGGAATTGGCACCGGTACCGGGAAGCGGCACCGGAAACTGGCAGTAGTGCTGGGAAGGGGCACCGGGACGCGGTACCGGGAAAGGGCAGCTGTACCGGGAAGGGGCACCATGAAGGGGTTACCGGGAAAGGGGCACCGGGACGGAGCAGCGGTGCCGCCGCTCTCTGAGGAAGGATCGGTGGGTGCTGCCGGTCCCAGCCCGGGCACCGGCACCGGCGTGAGGCCCCGCCCGGGACGGGACGGGGGTGGGCGGGGCTGGGGGCCGCCGCCGGACCCCGACACCCCAACGGCAGCCGGGAGCGGGGCACTCCCCTCCACGGCGGGAGGGCACCGGGAGGAGCCCGGGCCCCACTCCCCGTCCTCCCGCTGCCCTCCCCGCTCTCCGCCACCTCCTCTCCCGCCTTCCCGCCCACTTCCGTCTCTGCCGGAAGTCGCGCCGCGCTCCCCGATGACGTCATAACCACGCGCCGCCGGGCCCCCCCCCGCCCCGTCCGGCCGCGCGCTCCCGCCATGCTCCTTCCGGGGGGCGCCCGCGTCGCCGCCGCCGCCCTCAGGGCCTGGGCCCGGGGCCGGGCCGGGGCCGCGGGGGTGAGGACCGAGGGCGGGGCCGGGGCCGCGTAGGGGGCGGGCGGAGGTCGGAGGCCGCCGCCCCCCGCCCTCCCCGTTCACGGTCGCTCTCCCGTAGGTCTCGTCCGCCCCCACCGGGCCCCCCGCGGCCCCCGCGGCCCCCGAGCCCGGCCGGGGTGAGTCCGCGGGGACAGCGGGGGGGTTCCCGGGGTGGGGGGCAGCGGGGACGGGGTGTCCGTGGGGCTGGGGATAACCTGGGGCCATCGGGGACGTTGGGGACAGAGTGGCCACGGGGCTGGGGACATCCCGGGGACATCGGGGATGGGTGGCCACGGGGCTGGGGACACCAAGGATGGGTCACCGCGGGGTTGGGGACACCAAGGATGGATGACCGTGGGGTTGGGGACACCAGAGATGGGTCATCATGGGTTTGGGGATGCCGGAGATGGGTGACCATGGGGTTGGGAACACCAGGGATGGGTGACAGTGGGGTTGGGGACACCATGGGGCTGGGTGACCATGGGGCTGGAGACACCGGGGGTGGGTGATCACAGGGTTGGGGACACCAGGGCTGGGTGACCGTGGGGTTAGGGACACCAGGGCTGGGTGACCACAGGGCTGGGACCATCCTGGGGACACCAGGGCCGGGTGACCATGGGGTTGGGGACACCAGGGATGGGTGACCACAGGGCTGGGACCATCCTGGGGACACCAGGGCCGGGTGACCATGGGGTTGGGGACACCAGGGATGGGTGACCACAGGGCTGGGACCATCCTGGGGACACCAGGGCTGGGTGACCATGGGATTGGGGACACCAGGGATGGGTGACCACAGGGCTGGGACCATCCTGGGGACACCAGGGCCGGGTGACCATGGGATTGGGGACACCAGGGATGGGTGACCACAGGGCTGGGACCATCCTGGGGACACCAGGGCCGGGTGGCCATGGGGTTGGGGACACCAGGGGTGGGTGATCACAGGGCTGGGACCATCCTGGGGACACCAGGGCCGGGTGACCATGGGGTTGGGGACACCAGGGATGGGTGACCACAGGGCTGGGACCATCCTGGGGACACCAGGGCCGGGTGACCATGGGGTTGGGGACACCCAGACCAGGTGACCATGGAGCTGGGGACACCCTGAGGCCAAACGTCCCTGGGTTTAGGGTCCGGGTGGAGCTCACGGCCGCGTGTGTGTCCCCCCTCCAGAGAAGCTGCTGGTGCCACTGCGGTCCCCGGTGCTGCGGAGCTGCAGCGTCCCCGTCCCCCGGCACCGCTCCCCAGTTCAGGCCTGGGTGGAGTCACTGGGACACCCCGACGGCCAGTACCAGGGCCTCACCGACCTCCACCCCGATGTCTTCGCCGTCAAGCCCAGGTGGGGCTGGTGGGGGGGGACACAGGGGACATCCCTGGGGAGGTGACATCGAGGGTCCCCTCGCTGAGTGGGTGTGTGTCCCCCCTCCCAGACTGGACATCCTGCACATGGTGGCGATGTGGCAGAAGAACTTCAAGAGGATCGTGAGTGGGGGGAGAGGGGTTGGGGGGGTAGAAGTGGGGGTTGGGGGGGCAGGGGTGGGTCTGGGGGGGCCTGAGGGGGATTTGGGGGGGACTGAGGGGGGCTTGGGGGGGCAGAAGGGGGGTTTGGGGAGTGCAGAGGGGGTGTTTGCGGGGGGCTGAGGGGGTTTGGGGGGGCTGAGGGGGGTCTGGGGGAGCAGAGGAGGGTCTGGGGGGCAGAAGGGGGTCTAGGGAGGATCTTGGGGGGGCAAAGGGGGGTCTGGGGGGCAGAAGGGGGTCTAGGGAGGATCTCGGGGGGGCAGAGGGGGGTCTGGGGGGGATTTGGGGCAGCAGAGCGGGGTCTCAGTGGGCAGAGGGGGGTCTGAGGAGCGACCTGGCAGGTCTGGAGCTGCATAGGGAAGTCTGGGGGTGTAGGTGGGGGTCTGGGGGCGTTGGGGGGGATCTGGGGGGTCTCACTAACCCCCCCCCACACACAGAGCTACGCCAAGGTGAAGACACGGGCGGAGGTGCGGGGCGGCGGCCGCAAGCCCTGGCGGCAGAAGGGCTCGGGCCGGGCCCGGCACGGCAGCATCCGCTCGCCGCTCTGGCGCGGGGGTGAGGAACTTGGGGGGGCCGGCGGGGGGGGGGGGGGTGTTGGTGGTCTGGAGGGGGTGGTCTCTAAGCCCCCCGCCCCTGCCTCACAGGGGGCATCGCCCACGGCCCGCGGGGTCCCACCAGTTACTTCTACATGCTGCCCATGAAGGTGCGGGTGCTGGGGCTGAAGGTGGCGCTGACGGTGAAGCTGATGCAGGTACGAAGCCTTCGGCCTCACTGCGGGGGGGTCACAGTGAGGGGGGGGGGTGTCACAGTGACATCCCCCCCCCCACCACTTTTTTTGGGTCATCAGGATGATCTGCACATAGTCGACAGCCTGGAGATCCCCACCAGTGACCCCCAGTATCTGCTGGACCTGGCGCGGTACCGGCACTGGGGCCGCTCCGTCCTCATTGTCGATGTGTGAGTTGGCGGGGGGGGGCACAGGGGTGAGCGGGGGGGCTCTGGGGGTGTTGCCCCCCCCTCCCCCCGGTTATACCAGTTTCCCCCCAGTAATGAGATGCCGGAGAACATCGGAAACGCCGCAGCCGACCTGAAAACCATCAACCTTATCCCGGCTATAGGTGAGACCCTAAAATGTGGCAGGGACCCCCCGTCAAATCTGATGGGGACCCCCCCCATGCCTATCAGGGACCCCCCCCACCTCTCCAGGCCCCCCCAAACCTATCGGGGACCCCCCCCAGGCCTATCAGGGACCCCTCCAGACCGGACAGGGACCCCCCCGCAAACCTGCCCCGACCCTGTCGGGACCCCCTAAACCTTTCAGGGACCCTCCAGACCTGGCAGAGACCCCCTAAACCTGTAGAGGACCCCCCCAAATTTTTCAGGACCCCCCCTCAAGCCTGTCAAGGAGACCCCAGATGTGAGGACCCACCCCCAACCTGTTGAGGACCCCCCAAACCTGTCAGGGAGCCCCCAAACCTATCAGGACCCCCCCCAAACCTGCGAAGGACCCTCTAAACCTGATGGGGACCCCCCCAAAGTTCTCAAGACCCCTCCCAATTTATCAGCCCCCCCAATCCTGTCAAAGAGCCCCTAGATGTGGGGGGGATCCACCCCCAAACCTGTCAGGGTCCCCCCTAAACTTATCAGGGAGCCCCCAAACTTGTCAGGGATCCCCCCAAACGTGTCAGGGATCCCCCCAAATGTGCTGGGACCCCCCCCAAACTGTGTAGTGTTCCCCCCCCGCCCGTGCCCCCCCCAGGACTCAACGTCCACAGCATGCTGAAGCACGAGACGCTGGTGCTGACGCTGGACACCGTCACCTTCCTGGAGCAGAAGCTGCTCTGGCACGACAGCCGCTACTCGGCGCTTTACCCCTTCTCCATGCCCTACAGCGACTTCCCCTGACCCCCCCCGGGGGAGGAGAGACCCCCTCCGGGCACGATGAGCCCCCCCGGGGCAGGAGCCGGCCCCCAGCCCCCAGGAAAGGGGGGTTTTGGGGCACGTTGGGTGCTGCCGGAGCCAATAAATGGTTTTTTTTTTTTCTGACTGTTGCTTTAATTTGTTTCGGGGGGGGGGTGGGGGGGGTGAGGAGGGGTCTCCCACCTCCCTTTGCAGCCCACCCCGGTTTGCACCCCCCATATTTACAGTCCTTTTCCCCCCCTCTTCCCCCCTTTTCCCCCCTTTTCCTCCCCCGTTTTCCCCCGTTTTCCCCCATTTTCTCCCATTTCCCCTCATTTTCCTCCACTTCCCCCCATTTCCCTCATCTGTTTTTCCTGGTTTCCCCCCATTTCCCCCCCCAGTCCCCCCGTGTCTCTTCCCCGCTGCCACGTGGGGAGGACGGGCGAGGCGCCGGCTCCCAGCACCGCTCCCGGGGGTGGAAATTCCACTGGCAGGTCCGGGCCTGCCGGGCCATTTCCCGGCACTGCCGGGGCACCGGAGCCAGCGGCCGGGCAGGATCCGGTCCCTGGCGCGAGCAGCCAGGGCCACTGGGGCCTGGCACACGCCCTGGCCGGGAGCTGAGGTGGCCACATGGCCCCTGCCACGTGCCAACGAGGCTGAAGGACACCGGGGCAGGAAACAGTGGCCGATGACCGGGATGGTGGCACGTGGCCCCGTCCTGCGCCGGGGGTCACATCCTGCCCCGGGCCGGTGTCCCCTGCCCTGGCATGGCGCTGGTGGCTGCGCCGGGACTGTCCCCTGCCAGCGCTGGTGGCAGCAGCGCCAGAGCCGTCTCTGCCGGTCGGTCACCGTGTCTCTGTCCCCCAGGGCCCTCCCTGTGTCCCCCATGTCCCCTGTGCCCCATGTCCCTCCCAATCCACCTCATGTCCCCCATGTCCCTGTCCCCCCTGTCCCCTGGGTCCCTGTCCCCTCGTCCCCCATGTCCCGTGTCCCCCGTGTCTCCATCCCCCAGGGCCCTCCCTGTCCCTCCCCATGTCCCCCATGTCCCCACCAATCCACCCCCATGTCCCCCACGTCCCCCATGTCTCTGTCCCCCATGTCCCCTGTCCCCCAGGTCCCTCCCAATCCACCTCCTGTCCCTGTGTCCCCCATGTCCCCCACGTCCCCCATGTCCCTGTCCCTCCGTCCCCTGGGTCCCTGTCCCCCAGGTCCCTCCCAGTCCACCCCAATGTCCCCCACGTCCCCCGTGTCCCCATCCCTGCCCACCCTCCCCAGTCCCCCCCCTGCTGCTGAGCCAGCCCCGAGCGCCGGCACCGGGGGAGCTCACGGCCGACAGAACCGGTGCTGCCGGAGCCCGACCGAGGCCAGAGGGCGGCTGCCAGCACCGGGACGAGCCAAACTGAGGATGGCGGCGGCCACCAGGACGAGGACAAGGCTGGAGGTCACCAGCACCGGCTGCGGTGGGGACGTGGTCTCCATCACCAGCCCTGGTGGGACGTGGTCTACGTCACCAGCCGTGGTGGGACGTAGCCACCGTTTCCGGCCGTGGTGGGGACGTGGCCACCACCACCGGCCCCGGTAGGGCCGTGGTTTCGGCGGCAGCTCCCAGGAGGAACCTCGCGCCGGTTCCCACCAAGGCTGCAGAAGTGAAACCCCGCGGCCACGAGAAGTGGCGCCGGACTTTCCGCCCCACCCGTCCCCGTCCCTGCTGGCAGCGGTGCCAAGAGGGTGGACACCGGGGCTGGGGGCCACAACCGGAGCCTCCGACGCCCTCCGGCCCCTTTGTCCGGAAAAGAAAACGCCGGACAGATGGCGGGCTCGAGGGCTTGGGCGGAGGGTAGCCAAACCGAACCGCCGGCGCCGCCGGTACCCCCGGCTCGGCCTCCCAGGCTCGGGGCCACGCTGGCACTGCCGGGGTCCGTCGGCTGCCCGTTCCCAGTGTGCGAAACAATCGGGAAGGGGAAGCGTCCGGGCCCCACGCGGTGGGGATGAGGTCAGCGGGCTGACTCCGCGGCAGCCGACGCTGGCGGAACCCACCCACGGCCGGGCCGGAGCGTGTGCCGAGAAATCACGGGGCTGGGGGTAAAATGCTGAGCAACATCCCACCCCACCTCCCCATCCCAGTTTGGGGGTGTGGGGTGGGATCCTGCCCCCCCAACACTGCCCCGAGTGGGAGCTGTGGGGGCAAGGGGGCTGTGGGGTCTGGGATGGGGGGGGGGGGCAGGAGAATTGCCCCACAATGGGGCAGAAGGGGGGGGGAGCAGGAGAATTGCCCCACAGTGGGGCAGAAGGGGGGGAGCAGGAGAATTGCCCCACAATGGGGCAGAAGGGGGGGAGCAGGAGAATTGCCCCATCCCGGGGCAGAAGGGGGGGGCAGGAGAATTGCCCCATAATGGGGCAGAAGGGGGGGGCAGGAGAATTGCCCCATAATGGGGCAGAAAGGGGGGGGGGGCAGGAGAATTGCCCCGTAATGGGGCTGGGGAGGGGGCAGAGGGGCAGAACTGCCCCCACCCCGGGGCAGGAGGAGGGCGCGGGGGGCAGGACATCCCCGCCACCGAAGTCCCCACACCGGAATTTCCCTGGGGCAGGAGGGGCCGGGCTGGCGCCGGGCTGATAAAGCACCGCCCGGGGCGGGACCCCCAGGCGGGCGGGCGGACGGACAGACAGACAGACAGAGGGTGAGGTGGGAACCGAGAGCCCGACCCGGAGACCTCCCACCCGCCCCGCTGCTTCCGGACCGGACTTGTCCCCGGGGAGCCTGAACCGACCTTTCCCGGTGCTCCCGGGGAGCCTGAATCGACCGATCCCGGAGCTCCCGGAGACCCCGACCGGACCCATCCCGGGGAGGCTGAACCGACCGATCCCGGGGAGGCTGAACCGACCGATCCCGGAGCTCCCGGGAAACCTGAACCGACCGATCCCGGAGACCCCGAGCGGAGCCTTCCCGGTGCTCCCGACCCCTCCCGGCGGTCCCGGAGCCGGTCCCGGTGCCCCCCCGCCACCCCGCACCATGCGCCCCTCGGGGCTGCCGCTGGTGCTGTGCGCCCTGGGGGCCATCGCAGGTGAGGGGACACCGGGGAGGGGGGCACCGGGGGGGGGGGACGGGACACCGGGGGGACACCGGGGGGACGGGGAGCACGGGGACACTCCCCCCCCCGCCCCGGGCACAGAGGGGTGACTCCAGCGCGTGTCCCCGCGCGTCACCGGCATCGCGGCGAGTGTCGCGACACCGCGGTGGCGGCGTCGGGTCCTACCGGGCACCGGGGTGGGTGTTGGGGGGGGGGGGGGGGCGCCGGTGGGGTGGCCGGGATGGAGGTCCCGGACCCCCCCCCAGCCCCACACTACACCCGGTGTCGCCTCCGCACCGCGTTCCACCCCCCCCGTCCCGGGGCAAAGTCCTCTCGGTCCTTGGGAAACAGCAACGGGAATGTTGTTTGGCCGGTCCCTTCCGTTATTCCGGGAAAGGGCAGGGACCTTCCCTGCACCGGAGGCAGCTACGCCCGGGAATCCCCCGCCCCGGGGCTGCCCGGCTTGGCTAGCCCCGAGGTGGGGGCTTCCTCCGGTCCGGGGCGGGGGGGCTCGGCCCGCGGTGATTTAACGGGAAATCCCCAGCGCCCTCGGCGGGAGGTGGCCGTGGGGAAGCACCGGGCACCGGCTGGGGACAGCTGTCGCCGTCCCCTGCTCCGGGTCTAGGGGTCGCCTCCTCCCTTGTCCTCCGTCCCCGGGTTTGGGGCTGAAGGCTTCCAGCTGGAGGCGGGGGACGGATCCTGCCCGCCGGCACAGCCGGACGCTGCCCGCGGCCGACGGAGAAGCCCGGGATGGGGATGAGACCGGGGGTCCCTTTGTCCTTCCCCTCCATGGGGATGGGGACAAGCCCAGGGGTCCCCTTGACCTTCCCCGCCCCGGGGATGGGGATGAGCCCAGGGGTCCCCTCGCCCACCAAACCCCCAACTTCTCCCATCAGGGCGGTCTGGAGCCACCTTCGAGATGTGGCTGGAGCCGGAGGTGCCGGTGGTGGAATACGGCGGCTCGATCCGCTTGACGGTCAACACGACGTGCCAGGGCCCTAATTTCAGAGGCGACGTGGAGACGTCGTTTCGGAAGCGGAGGGTGCCAGGGAAGCTGAGGGAGGTGGTGGTGGACCTGCTCAACGTCACGGCGTTGAACAGCAGCAACTACGTCTTCTACGACTGTCACGGGGACAGGAAGCAGCGGCCCATCACGATCGTCGTCTACCGTAAGGCACCGCGGGGAGAGGGGGGGTCCCTGCCCGTCCCGGCGCACCGCACCGGCATCGGCCCCGTCACGCCGCGTCTCTCCCCAAGGTGCCCCGGAGGAGGTGACGCTGGAACCAGCCCCGCAGCTGGCGGCGGGCGAGAGCCACGAGCTGGTGTGCCGCGTGGCCGAGGTGGCCCCGATCTGGAACCTGACGGTGACGCTGCGACGGGGCGACGAGGTGCTGCACGTCGAGACCTTCAAGGGGCACGGGCAGGACAAGCCGGAGCCGGTGCGGGTGACCCACCGGCTGACGGCGCAGCGGGGGGACCACGGGCAGAACGTCACCTGCCAGGCGGTGCTCGACCTGGAACCCAGCGGCCGGCGCTTCAACAAGACCTCGGAGCCGCGGACGTTGTCCGTCTACGGTAAGATGTCCGGCTCCTGCCCTGGGGTCCCGCCAAGCCCCGGCACCGCTCCAGGCTGGGGGAAGAGCGGCTGAAAAGTGCCCGGGGAAAAGGCCCCGGGGGTCAAGAAGGGCAACGGGCTGCGGGCTTGTGCCAGCCCTGGGGTGGGCAGCAGGAGCTGGGCAGGGCTGGTGCCCCTGCCCTGGGGGCACTGGGGAGGGATCCCCTGGAGCGCTGGGTCCAGTTTGGGCCCCTCCCTGCCAGAAGGACCTGGAGGGGCTGGAGAGTGTCCAGGGAAGGGGCTGGAGAACATGGGGAAGGGTCTGGAGACAGTGGGGAAGGGGCTGGAGACCGTGGGGAAGGGTCTGGAGAACATCTGAGGAGCAACTGGGGGACCTGGGGGGGTTGAGCTGGAGAACAGGAGGCTCCAGGGAGACCTTGTGGCTCTCTGGAGCCACCAGAAAGGAGGTGGGGGTCAAGGTCGGGCTCCTTCCCCAGTGCTGGGAGCAGAGGACCCGTCCCGCAGGTGCCCCAGGGGAGGTTGAGGTTGTCCCTGCGGAGCCATTTCTGGCCCGTTGGGGTTGTCCCAGCCTGGCCCAGGCTGCCCAGGGCAGTGGTGGAGTCCCCATCCCTGGAGGGGTTTCCCAGCCGGGTGGAGGTGGTGCTGGGGGACAGGGGTCAGTGGGGACCTGGCGGTGCTGGGGCACTGGTGGCACTGGAGCAGCTCCCAGCTCTTCCCACCCCAACCCAGTCGGTGATTCGGTCACTGGCTCATGCCGGGGCGTTTCTCTCCGGCGACAGAATTCCCGGAGGATCCCCAGCTGGACCCTCACATCTACCTGGAGACTGGCGAGACGGTGAACATCAGCTGCACCGCCAATCGCGCCTTCCCCGCGGCGCGGTTCGAGCTGGCTCTTGCCAACCAGACGCTGCCGCTCTCCCTCAGCCGGGACGGGCACCGGGCCACCGCCGCGGTGTCCCGCAGCCAGCCGGGGCGCAGCAGTCTGGTTTGCACCGTGGTGGTGGGACCCCAGACGCGGCGGACCGAGGCCACCGTCCACGTCTACAGTGAGTGCCGGCGGTGCCGGCCAACGCCCGCTGGTGGCACCGCCCTTGCGCCGGCAAGGGGGGGGAGCGGTTTCACGCCGCGGCGTCACCGGACACCGCCGTGTTGCCTCCGTCACCCACAGATTTCCCCGCGCCAAGGCTCAACGCCAGCACCACCAGCCCAAGAGCCGGCACGACGGTGACGGGATCCTGCGGTTTACCGCCCGGCCACGCCGAGCAGCTCCGGCTGCGGATCCGCGCGGGCCACCGCGTCCTGGCCGAGTGGGGACCGTCCCCGCTGCCCTTCAACCTGACGGCGCGTGAGGAAGACCATGGGGTGGAGCTGAGCTGCGATGCCAAACTACCCGTTGGCGGCAAAGCCCCGAAGAGGAGCGCCCCCATCCGGCTCACCGTCACCGGTGAGAGCGCCGCGCCTGGGCTGCGTCCTGGGATGCCGGAGGGGAAATTTCCGGGTGGGAATTGATGTCTTGTCCCTCTGCCGGCTCTTCCCGCAGCCGCACCCCGGCTGGACGACGAGAGCTGCCCCCCCTGGCAGAACTGGACGGAGGGGCAGGAGGAGACCCTGCGGTGCCGGGCACGGGGGAACCCCCCGCCCCGGCTGCAGTGCGACAGGGACGGTGAGACCTTCCCCGCCATGGTGCCGCACCGCGTCACCCGCCGCCACGCCGGCACCTACCGCTGCCGGGCCACCAACGAGCTGGGTACCGCCGCGAAGGATGTCACCGTGTGGGTGGAATGTGAGTGGGGACGGGGGGGCCTGGGGGGCTCAGGGGGTCCTGGGGAGGTTTTGGGGATCCTGGGGGTCTTGGGGCTCCTGGTGGTCCCAGGGATCCTGGAGGTTTTGGGGCTCCTGGGGGTCTTGGTGGTCCTGGGGGTCTCAAAGGTCCTGGGGGTCTCAGGTGTCCTGGGGGTCTCAGGTCCTGGGGGTCTTGGGGATCCTGTTGGTCTTGGAGGTCTTGGGGCTTCTGGGGGTCCCAGGGATCCTGGAGGTTTTGGGGCTCCTGGGGGTCTTAGTGGTTCTGGGCATCCTGAGGGTCTTGGGGCTCGTGGTGGTCCCGGGGATCCTGGAGGTTTTGGGAATCCTGGAGATCTTGGGGGTCTCAGGGGTCCCGGTGGTCCTGGGGGTTTTGGTGATACTGTTGGTCTTGGGGGTCTTGGAGATCCTGGGGGCCTCAGGGGTTCTGGGCATCCTGAGGGTCTTGGGGGTCTTGGTGGTCCCAGGGGTCCTGGTGATCTCAGAGGTCCTGGGGGTCTCAGAGGAATTTGGGCTCCTGGGGGTCCTGAAGGTCTTGGAGGTCCTGGGGGTCCCTGTGGTCTCAAGGGTCTTGGGGATCCTGGTGGTCCCGGTGGTCTTAGGGATCCTGGGGCACATGGGGGTCCTGCAGGTCTCAGGAGGTCCCGGGGGTCCTGGTGGTCTCAGGGGTCCTGAGGGTTTCAGGGGTCCTGGGGGTCCCCGTGGTCTCAAGGGTCGCGGCGTTCCTGGGCTCTCGGAGGTGCTGGAGCTCCTGGGGGTCTCGGTGGTCCCGGCGGTCCCGGGGATAGGTCCGGGCTCGTCACCGCCGACCCCCGTCCCCGCTCTCCGACAGACCACGACCCCGACTTGGTGCTGCTGGTGCTGCTGCCGGTGCTGGCGGTGGCCGTCCTGCTCGGCGGCGGGGTGGGCTACGGCATCTACTACCGCGCGAAGAAGATCCGCGAGTACCGGCTGCAGCAGCGGCAAAAGCAGATGGAGATGGACCCGCCGCGGCCGTCGGGCTCCTCGGAGGAGAGGGCCGCTCTCAACGGGTCGGCGCGGGAGGCTCAACCGTAGCCGGTGCGGAGGCGGCGGAGGGTTCGGCAGCCCCCTGCCCGTCCCGCTCCCCTGCTTGTGGGCAAACGCCCCGGCAAGGGCCGGCGTGCCGGTGACCTCGAGGACCGGGCGGGCTGAGGGACGCTTCGGCGAGACGGCGCCAGCGGCCGCTGTTGCCCCGGGAAGGCGGTGGCTCCCGGTCGGGGACGTGCCAGCCTGGCATGCGGCCGGGCTGCCGGCGAGGGGCGAGGCGCCGGCGTCCCCCCCCGCCCCCTCAAACCCCATCACGGAGATGTTCCGAACTTTATGCCGTGGGAGAGCCGGAGCCGGTGACGCCGGGGCCGGGGTGGAGGGGGTCTCGGTGGGCTGTGAGCTGAACCCCGGCATTTCGGTGGCGGGGCGGCGTTGCCGCCGGTGCCGGCGGGAGGACGAGGAGCTGGAGCGGAGGCAGCTGCAACTGCCGGAGAAGCTGGAAGACGCTGCCGCGACGTGTCGCCCCAATAAAGGCTGTCGGTGGCAGCGCCACGACTCGCCGGGGTTTCGGTTGGGGATGGGGGTGACCAAAGCCCGGGGGCGGGGGATTCCGGCACCCAGACCGCCCCCCCCCCAGTGAGCGAGGCCATGCCCGGCGTGCACCGCGGTTCCTCGACGCCACTTCCTTCCTGGCGGCGCCATTTACGCGCCAACTTCCACCTCTGGTGGCGTTCCCGGGGCTGGGACGGAGCCGCGCTGGAGAGGAAGGATGGAGCGCGGCCGTCGTGGCGAGGGCGGGGGGAAGAGGCGCCTCTGAGCGCAACCCCCCACCCAAAGCCCCGTACCGGGGTGATGGGCGGTGGCTTTCGCGGCTCCCCGCTGGCCGGCGCGGGAAGGGCCCGGCGTGGCCTCCTCGCGTGGTCCCTCGCCGGGCTGCTCCTGGCTCTGTGCGGTGAGTGTCGGCACCCCCAGCCGGCTGGGGACATCGTGGGGGTCCCACCCGCATCCTGACCCACCTCCCCGGGATGTCCCGCGTGTCCCAGCTCATCCCACCTCCACCCTGACCCACCTCCCCGGGATGTCCCACTTGTCCCAGCTCATCCCACGTGTCCCAGCTCATCCCACCCGCATCCTGACCCACCTCCCCGGGATGTCCCGCGTGTCCCAGCTCGTCCCACCTCCACCCTGACCCACCTCCCCGGGATGTCCCGTGTGTCCCAGCTCATCCCACGTGTCCCAGCTCGTCCCACCTCCACCCTGACCCACCTCCCCAGCTCGTCCCACAAGTCCCAGCTCATCCCACGTGTCCCAGCTCATCCCACCTTCACCCCAACCCACCTCCCCGGGATGTCCCATGTGTCCCAGCTCATCCCACGTGTCCCAGCTCGTCCCACCTTCACCCTGACCCACCTCCCCGGGATGTCCCACAAGTCCCAGCTCATCCCACGTGTCCCAGCTCGTCCCACCTCCACCCTGACCCACCTCCCTGGGATGTCCCATGTGTCCCAGCTCATCCCACGTGTCCCAGCTCATCCCACGTGTCCCAGCTCGTCCCACCTCCACCCTGACCCACCTCCCTGGGATGTCCCATGTGTCCCAGCTCATCCCACGTGTCCCAGCTCGTCCCACCTCCACCCTGACCCACCTCCCCGGGATGTCCCACGTGTCCCAGCTCATCCCACCTCCACCCTGACCCACCTCCCCGGGATGTCCCACTTGTCCCAGCTCATCCCACATGTCCCAGCTTGTCCCACCTCCACCCTGACCCACCTCCCCGGGATGTCCCACGTGTCCCAGCTCATCCCACGTGTCCCCGCTCGTCCCACCTCCACCCTGACCCACCTCCCCGGGATGTCCCATGTGTCCCAGCTCATCCCACGTGTCCCCGCTCGTCCCACCTCCACCCTGACCCACCTCCCCGGGATGTCCCATGTGTCCCAGCTCATCCCACGTGTCCCAGCTCGTCCCACCTTCACCCTGCCCCACCTTCCTGGGATGTCCCAAGTGTTCCAGCTCATCCCACCTCAACCCCCCCCCACCTCCCCAGCTCGTCCCGCGTGTCCCAGCTCATCCCACTCCCCTCAGGCCACCCCATTCCAGGACCACCCGCCCACGCCTTCGAGGTGACGCTGTTGGGGTCCTCCTCGGAGGTGGCCTACGGCGGGTCGGTGCTGCTGAACTGCTCCAGCAGCTGCCCCGAGGCCAACGTGTCCGGGGGGCTGGAGACCTCCCTCAGGAAGGAGCGGGTGGGCGAGGGGCCGGGCTGGCTGAGCGTCCGGCTCTGGAACATCACGGAGCCGCTCTCCGACGTCCTCTGCTTCTTCTCCTGCTTCGGGAAGAGGAAGGTGGAGACTTGGCGGGTGCTGGCGTACGGTGAGAGGCTGCTCGGGGACTTCCCGAGGGGTTTGCGCCGGTGGAGAAGCGGGGAGGGATGCGCCGGACCCGGGGAACCCCCCAGACACTCCTTGGCGGGGTGAAGCGGGATGGGGCAAACTGGGATGGAGCTGGGGCCACGACTGGTCCAGATGTGGGGGTGAGCTGGGTCCCAGATGTGGCAATGGGTTCCCAGGGGTGGGAAAGCTTGGGGTGAGCTGGGTGCCGGATCCGGCAGAGCTCGGGTGATGGAGCCGGCAGGGTTGGGGGTGAGGAGCCGTTTTGGGGCGCTCCGGGTGCCGGATCCATCCATGGGTCCCAGGGGTGGGACACTTTGGGATGCGCCGGGTGCCGGGTCCCCGTGGGACACCGTTGGGTGCCAACCCCCTCCCCGTCCCCGCCGCAGACCTCCCCCAGCCTCGCCTGGCCATCAGCAACCCCAACGCCTCCCTCAACGAGTCGGTGGCCATCGAGTGCTCCGCGGAGCCCAGCCGCCCCCCGGGCCGGCAGCTTCGGCTCCGCGGTAGCCGCTGGCCGCCGCAGGCCTGGGCGGAGGGTCCCAGGCGCGTGGAGCTGGTGGCCGGTGAGGATGATGACGGGGCCGAGTTCACCTGCGAAGCGAAGCTCAGCCTGGACACCGAGACGCTGCGGCGCAGCCAGGCCACCGCCACGCTGCGCGTCACGTGTGAGTGGGGCCGGGGGGGGGCCGGGGGCGCCGGTGCCGGTGCCAGAGCCCTGGGTCCTGGTGCAAACGCCTCCTGAGCCTTTGCCAAGCCCCGCGGTCCTGGGGCAAAGGCCCTCGGCCCCCGTGCGAAGCGCCTTGGTCCTCGTGCAAAGCGCCTTGAGCTCATGAGAACCTCCTTGTCCCCCCGTGCAACCTCCTTGGTCCTCGTGCAAAGCACCTCAGTCCTCGTGCAAACCTCGTTGACTCCCCGTGCAAAGAGCCTTGGCCCCGTGCAGAGCTCCTTGACCCCGTGCAAACCCCTTGGTCCTCGTGCAAAGCCCCTCAGCCCTGGTGCAAACCCCTTCTGACGCCGTGCAAAGCTCCTCAACCCCGTGCAAAACTCCTTGACTCCCCTGTGCAAACCCCTTGTGCCCTGTGCAACGCCCCTCGACCCCGTGCAACGTCCCTCGACCTCGTGCAAAGCCCCTTGACCCCGTGCAAACCACTTCTGTCCCCGTGCAAAACACCTCAGCCCTGGTGCAAAGCTCCTTGTCTTCGGTGCAAACCCCTCGACCCCGTGCAAAGCCCTTTGGTTCTCGTGCAAATCCCTTGTGCCCCATACAAAACCCCTTGACCCCCCGTGCAAAGCCCCTTGACCCCCACCGTGCAACACCCTTGTCCAGGGCTGCAGCGGGGTCCCCGTAGCCCCCGTCCGGGGGGTGCCGGCGATGCCCCGTGCCGGGCACCAACGAGGTTCCCCCCACCCCGTCACCTCCAGACCAGCCCCGGCTGGACGACGAGAGCTGCCCCCCCTGGCAGAACTGGACGGAGGGGCAGGAGGAGACCCTGCGGTGCCGGGCACGGGGGAACCCCCCGCCCCGGCTGCAGTGCGACAGGGACGGTGAGACCTTCCCCGCCATGGTGCCGCACCGCGTCACCCGCCGCCACGCCGGCACCTACCGCTGCCGGGCCACCAACGAGCTGGGTACCGCCGAGAAGGACGTCACCGTGTGGGTGGAATGTGAGTGGGGACGGGGGGGCTTGGGGGGCTCGGGGGGCTCAGGGGGTCCTGGGGGTCCTGGTGGATCATGAACTTCTTGAGGTTCTTGGAGGTTCTGGTGGGTCTCAGGGGGTTCTGGAGGTCCTGGGGGTCTTGCAAGTTCTCGAGGTCTTGGGGGTCCTGAGAGTCCTGGTGGATCTCAGGGAGTTCTGGGGGTCCTGGGGGTCTTGGAGGTCCTCAGGGGGTCCTGGGGGTCCTGGTGGATCATGAACATCTTGGGGTTCTTGGGGGTCCTGGTGGGTCTCAGGGGGTTCTGGAGGTCCTGGGGGTCTTGGAGGTCCTGAAGGTCTTGAAAGTCCTGAGGGTCCTGGTGGGTCCCCGGAGTCTTGGGAATCCTGGGGGCCTGGATTCTGGGGGTCCTGGGGAGTCTTGGACATCCTAAGGGTCCTGGGCGTCCTGGTGGTCTCAGGGGTTCTGGGTTCCTGGTGGTCTTGAGGGTCCTATGCGTGTCGGGGGGTCCTGGGGATCTTGGGAGTCCTGGGGGTCTTGGAGGGCTTGGTTGTCCTGGGGGGTCATGGTTGTCTCAAGGGTCCTGGGGGTCTTGGGCTTGCCAGTGACCTCGGGGGTCCTGGAGCCTTGGAGGTCCTGGAGCTCCTGGGGGTCCCAGAAGTTCTGGAGCTCCTGGGGGTCCTGGGGGTCTTGGGGGTCTTGGTGGTCCTGGGGGGTCATGGTTGTCTCAAGGGTGCTGAGGATCCTGGTGGTCTCAGGGGTCCTGGGGGTCGCAGAGGTCCTGGAGCTCCTGGGGGTCCCGGGGGTCCCAGGCTGGCGCAGTCTCGGTTCCGCTGACCCCCATCCCGTCTCTCGGCAGACCCCCCCCGTGCCGTGGTGCTCCCGGTGGTGGGGGTGGGGGTGGCCCTGTTTCTGCTGGCCGGGGCGGGGGGCTACTGCCTCTACTACCGCCAGAAGAAGACCCGCTTGCACCGGCTGTGGCCGTGGCGGCCGCGGCGGCTGGAGACGGAGGATTCCCCCCGCCCATGACGGGGGGGCTCTGCCGTAGCCCCCCCCCCACTTCCTCCAGAGCCAACCCCCCCCTCGGGGCTGAGGGACGTATCCAGCCCCCCAAGGACAGCGGTGCAGGGTGGGGGGTGCTGGGGGGGGGGGGTCGGTGGTACCAGGGATGGGGACACCCCCTCCCCCCCACTGGGACCATCATCCCGGCCTCGGGCTCCCCCCGGGGAGAGGGGAGAGACCGTCCCAGTGACGCGAGGGGAGTGGGTTGTACTGGGCTGTACTGGGCTGTACTGGGCTGTACTGGGTTATACTGGGCGGTACTGGTTCATATTGGGCTGTACTGGGCTGTACTGGGCTGTACTGGGTTATACTGGGCGGTACTGGTTCATATTGGGCTGTACTGGGTTATACTGGGCTGTACTGGGTTGTACTGGGTTAGACTGGACTGTACTGGTTCATATTGGGCTGTACTGGGTTATACTGGGCTGTACTGTGTTGTACTGGGTTATACTGGTTCATATTGGGCTGTACTGGGTTATACTGGGCGGTACTGGGTTATACTGGGCTGTACTGGGTTATACTGGACTGTACTGGTTCATATTGGGCTGTACTGGGTTATACTGGGCTGTACTGGGTTATACTGGACTGTACTGGTTCATATTGGGCTGTACTGGGTTATACTGGGCTGTACTGGGTTGTACTGGGTTATACTGGTTCATATTGGGCTGTTCTGGGCTATACTGGGTGATAATGGGTTGCATTGAGCTATATGGGGCTGTACTGGGTTATACTGGGCTGTACTGAGTTGTACTGGGTTGTACTGGTTCATATTGGGCTGTACTGGGTTATACTGGACTGTACCGGGTTATACTGGGCTGCACTGGGCCGCGCTGGGTTATATCGGGCTGTTCTGGGCTGTGCTATGCTGTACTGGTCTGTACTGGGCTATACTGGGCTGTATGATGTTGTACTGGGTTGTACTGGTTCATATTGGGCTGTACTGGGTTATACTGGACTGTACCGGGTTATACTGGGCTGCACTGGGCCGCGCTGGGTTATATCGGGCTGTTGTGGGCTGTGCTATGCTGTACTGGTCTGTACTGGGCTATACTGGGCTGAATGATGTTGTACTGGATTGTATTTGGTGGTACTGGGCTGTACTGGGCTGTACTGGGATATACCGGTCCGTCTGTCGCGCTGCACCCACGCGGGGTCGGTGCCACCGCCGCGGGGGGGCCCGATCCGGTACCGGGGGGGGGGGGGCGGTCCCTGGGCGGGGGGGCGGGGGCGGTCGGAGCTCCGGGAGGGCCGGGGCGGGGGCGGGGGGCGGAGCAGCCCCGCGGTACCGGCGCCGATCTCGCCTCCGCGCGCGGCGGCGGTGGAGCTGCCTTCATCCCCATCCCCCTCCTCCTCCCCAGCCTCCATCCTCCCCCTCCTCCTCTTCATCCCCCTCCTCCTCCTCTTCATCCCCATTCTCCATCCTCCATCCTCCATCCTCACCCCCTCTTCCTCATCCTCCTCTTCATCCCCATCCTCATCCTCCCCATCCTCCATTCTCCCCCTCCTCCTCCTCCTCCTCTTCATCCCCATTCTCCATCCTCCATCCTCATCCTCACCCCCCCTTCCTCCTCCTCATCCTCCTCTTCATCCCCATCCTCATCCTCCCCATCCTCCATTCTCCCCCTCCTCCTCATCCTCCTCTTCATCCCCATCCTCATCCTCCCCCCCCATCCTCATCCTCCTCACCCTCCTCTTCCTCCCCATACTCCATCTCCATCCTCCTCTTCCTCCCCCCGCCCCGATGCCCCCCCCCGCCCCGGCCGCGCGGCTGCTGCCCCCCCTCATCTTGGCGCTCGCAGGTACCGGGGGTGGGGGGGGGGGGGGGGGGGATCACCCCTGGGGACCCCCCCCCGGGATCTATAATTGGGGGGGGGGCGGAGCTTGGGCGCCTGGGGGTGGGGGGGAACATCCCGTAATTATGGGGAGGGGGGGTTGGACCCCCAATAGCTGGGGTGTGGGGAAGGGGGGCACCCCCAGAGACCCCCCCCCAATATCAGGGTCCTTTAATGGGGGGGACACCCGGGTCCCTTAAGGGGGGGGGGGGACACCCCATGGGACCCTTGGCGGGGGACACCTGGGACCCTTAATGGGTGGGGGGGCAACACCCCATGGGACCCTTAAGGGGAGGGGGCACCCGGGTCCCTTAATGGGGGGGGGCAACACCCCATGGGACCCTTAAGGGGAGGGGGCACCCGGGTCCCTTATTGGGAGGGGGGCAACACCCCATGGGACCCTTAAGGGGAGGGGGCACCCGGGTCCCTTATTGGGGGGGGGGGGCAACACCCCATGGGACCCTTAAGGGGAGGGGGCACCCGGGTCCCTTATTGGGGGGGTACTCCATGGGACCATTAATGGGGGGGGGGCAACACCCCACAGGATCCTTAATGGGGGGGGCACCTGGGTCCCTAATTTCGGGGGGGGGGTCGGGGGGGACACAGACCCCAGGGACCCTTAAGGGGGGGACACACACACACACCCCTAGGAGCCCCTTCCCGGGAATTTGAGGAGGGGGGTGATGCCCCAGGGGTCCCCCCCACATGGGGGGGGGGGGCGTAGGTGGGGGTCACCGGGGGGGCTGCCCGCGCTGGTGGTGGTGGGGGGGGGTCTCGCAGGGGTCGCCGGGGCCACGTGGACGGTGGGGGCCTGGCCGCGGGTGGCCGTGGTGCCCTTCGGGGGCTCGGTGGCCATCAACTGCAGCCGCGCCGCTTGCCCGGGGGGCAACGGCACGTTGGCGCTCGAGACCCCCCTGAGCGTGGCGGCGGCGGCGGCGGGGGCCGGCGGGCGCCGCTGGCAAAGCTTCCGCCTCCTCAACGTCACCCGCTGGGACCCCGGCCCCGTCACCTGCCACGGGCGCTGCGGCGAGGCCGAAGGCAACGCCAGCGCCCGCATCCTCGTCTACCGTGAGCAGCCCGGGGTGGGGCGGCGGCGGCGGCGGTGGGGGACGCGCCGGGGTGGCCGCGGTTGACGGTTGGGCGGCCGCCCGTCGGCAGGCTTGCCGGAGCGGGTGGTGCTGGAACCGGTGCCGCCGTTGGCGGTGGGCGAGAGCCGCAACCTGACGTGCCGGGTGCTGGAGGTGGCCCCGGTGGCCAACCTGACGGTGACGTTACGGCGCGGGGCCGAGACGTTGCGGACGGAAGGTTTCGGCGCCGCCGTGGGCAGCGTCAGCGTCGCCGTCCGGCACCTGCTGACCGCCGGACCCGGCGACCACGGCCAGGACGTCACTTGCCACGCCGAGCTCTCGCTGCGGCCCCACGGTCCCCTCTTTGCCCGCGCCGCTGGCCCCGTCACGCTGTCGGTGTTCGGTGAGTCCCCGGTGCGCAGGCGGGCTCCGGCGAGCGGCTCGGCACCGGGAGCGTCCGCGGTGCCGGGCCAAATCCCTCGTCTGGCGGCCACACGGTCGTGCCGGAATCCCCCGCTCCCGCCTTGGCGCGAGGACCTCGCCGTCCCGGCGGCGCCGGCGCCCGGGGAGGGTCTGGTGGCCGGAATTCTCTCCCAGCGCCGGGAGGGGACGAGGCGCGGCCCCGGTGACGCCGCGGCCCCGCAGCTCTCCCCGAGCCGCCCCAGCTCCAGGCTCCCTCCCACCTCGAAGCCGGCACCGCCGCCAACGCCAGCTGCCGGCTCGCCGGCGCCTTCCCGGCGGGGGACGTCCGCTTCACCATGGCCCTGGCGGAGCAGAGCCTCAACTTCACCGTCACGGCGGCCGGCGACGTGCTGACGGCCGTCGCCGTGCTCTCGCCCGCCGCCCCGGGCCGGCAGGAGCTGAGCTGCACCGCGGCGGTGGCGACGGCGGCGCGGACGGCGCGGAGGCAGCTCGACGTCTACCGTAAGGCGCCGGGGGCGGTGGGGTGGTCACCGGAGCCCGTCCCGAAACGGACCCGCGGCGCCTTCCCGCAGGTTTCCCGGCGCCCGTGGTGGAGCTGAGCCCTGCGTCGGCGCTGGCGGGCGGCGAGGTGACGGTGACGTGCCGCGCCGACGCCGCCGAACCCGCCGCCGTCCGGCTGCGGCTCCGGGACGCTGACGGAAGGGTCCTGGCCGAGGGGCCGCCGGCCCGGCTGGAGCTGCGGTTGGTGGCCCGGCGGGAGGACGACGGGCGGCGCTTCAGCTGCCAGGCCAGCCTGGCCATCGGCGACGCCGCGGTGACGAAGGACGCGGCCGCCCGGCTCGCCGTGCTCTGTGAGTGCCGCGGCGGCGGCGGCCCGGCCGCGCCGACGGTGGCTCCCGGCCTTCCCAGCGCATCCCTCCGTCTTTTCCAGACGTGCCCGAAATGACGCCGAGCGACTGCCCCGGCAACCGCACGTGGCTGCGGGGCACGCGAGAAGCGCTGTCCTGCCGCGCCGCCGGCAACCCCCACCCCACCGTCGTCTGCGGCAGGAACGGCGTCGCCGTCAGCACCGGGGAGCCCGAGCTGGTCACCCGCTCGCGTGCCGGCACCTACCTCTGCAACGCCACCAACAGCCTGGGGACGCGGAGCCGCCTCGTCACCGTCCGCGTGGAGTGTGAGCGGTGCCGGCATCGACCGCCGCGGCTGCGCCGGCGGCCGCCGCGCTCACCGGGCCCCCTCTTTTCTCTCCGCCTCCCCCAGATGAGCCCACCCTGACGGAGAGGGGCTGCCCGGCGCACCGCACCTGGGTGGAGGGCGAGCGGCGGGAGCTGGCGTGCCGCGCCGACGGGGACCCCCCGCCCAGCACGCGCTGCGTCCGCCAGGGCGCCGCCGCCGCCGCCGCCCGCGGCCGGGCGAGCCGGGCCGTCCGGCGGTCCGACGCCGGCCGCTACGTCTGCCGGGCCACCAACAAGCACGGCTCGGCCGTCCGCAGCGTCGTCGTCACCGTTGAGTGTGAGTGCTGGCGGGGGCGGGCAGGTGGGGTGGGATGGGGAGCTGGCTGTGCCGGAGGTGCCGGTGCCCACCCTGGGGATGCCACGGCCCTGCCGGGATCGCCATGACCACGCTGGGGTTGCCATGGCTGGGAATGCCATAGCTGTGCTGAGCATGGCATGAGCATGCCGGGCTTGCCACGAGCATGCCAGGGTTGCCACGGCTGTGCCAAGCATGGTATGAGCACGCCAGGATTGCCATGACCATGTTGGTGTTGCCATGACTGCACTGGCTTTGCCATGACCGTTGCCATACCTGTGCCAACCATGGCCTGACCACGCCAGGGATGCCATGGCCATGCCAGGGATGCTGTGGCCGTGCCGGGGCTGCCATAGCTGTGCCGAGCATGGCCTGACCACCCTGGCTTTGCCATGACCACGCTGGGCTTGCCATGACCACGCTGGGGTTGCCATGACCATGCCAGGGATGCCATGACCACGCTGGGCTTGCCATGACCATGCCAGGGATGCCATGACCACGCTGGGCTTGCCATGACCATGCCAGGGATGCCATGACCACGCTGGGCTTGCCATGACCATGCCAGGGATGCCATGACCACGCTGGGCTTGCCATGACCATGCCAGGGATGCCATGACCACGCTGGGCTTGCCATGACCATGCCAGGGATGCCATGACCACGCTGGGCTTGCCATGACCATGCCAGGGATGCCATGACCACGCTGGGCTTGCCATGACCATGCCAGGGATGCCATGACCACGCTGGGCTTGCCATGACCATGCCAGGGATGCCATGACCACGCTGGGCTTGCCATGACCATGCCAGGGATGCCATGACCACGCTGGGCTTGCCATGACCATGCCAGGGATGCCATGACCACGCTGGGCTTGCCATGACCATGCCGGGCTTGCCATGACCATGCCAGGGATGCCATGACCACGCTGGGCTTGCCATGACCATGCCAGGGATGCCATGACCACGCTGGGCTTGCCATGACCATGCCAGGGATGCCATGACTGCAAAAAGCATGGCCTGACCATGCCTTGGTTGCCATGACCATGCCTTGGTGGCCATGGCTATGGTGGGGCTGCCATGGCCACGGTGGGGCTGCCGTGGCCACGGTGGCTTTGCTGTGACCATGCCAGGGTTGCCATGAGCACGTTGGGGCTACCATGAGCATGCCGGGGTTGCCATGACTGCCCCAAGCATGGCCTGACCATGCCTTGGTTGCCATGGCCATGGTGGGGCCGCCATGGCCACGCCAGGGCCACCATGGCCACGCTGGCTTTGCCATGACCATGCCGGGGTTGCCATGACCACATCGTGCCCCTCCCGCTTCGCAGACGAGCCGAGCATCGGCGAGGCAGGCTGCCCGGCGCGGCGCCTCTGGGTGGAGGGAACGCCGGCGGAACTGGCCTGCGCCGCCAGCGGGAACCCCCCGCCCCACGTTGCCTGCGCCAAACTGGGGGACGGCCAGCACCCCCCGGCCCCGGCCAGCCCCAACGTCACCCGCGCCCACGCTGGCACCTACCAGTGCCGCGCCACCAACGCCCACGGCTCCGCCCTGCGCAACGTCACCGTCGCCGTCGAGTGTGAGTGGGGTTTTTTTTTTTTTTTTGAGGGGGGTGGAAAAAAGGGGGATTTCGGTCCCCGGGAAGCACCGGCCGGCGGTTTCGGCTGAGGGGCCGGTGCCGCCGCGGTGCAGACAGCCCCGCCGCCGTCACCCTCCGCGTGCTGCCCTCCGCCACCGTCTCGCGAGGCGCCAGCTTCAGCGTGGAGTGCCGCGCCGAGGGGCTGCCCCCCCCCAGCTACGGCTGGGCGCTGCCGCCCGCCCCCAACCTCCGCTTCGCCCCCGATAACCGCACCGTGGCCGTGGCCGCCGCCGCCGCCGCCAACCGGGGCCTCTACACCTGCACCGCCGCCAACCGGCACGGCCGGCGAGCCGGCAGCGTGATGGTCCGCGTGGACGGTGAGCGCCGGTAAAGCTTCGGCGGCGGCGGCGGCGGCGTCTCCGTCACCGCCGCCGCATCACCGGCACCGTGCCGCCCCCCGCAGAGAGCTGGCTGGTGCTACTGGCCACGCTGGGCTCGCTGGGCTCTGTCACCGCGGTGGCTTTGGCGGCCGCCGGCGGCTACTACCTGAAGACGACGGCGTGTAAGAAGGGCGAGTACAACGTGCGCGACGCCGAGGGCTCCTCGGAAGCCGCCTGCCTGCACCGGCACCGGCACGACCACGCCGGCGAGGTCTACGGCATCCAGCTCACCCAGCCCTAACGGGGAAGGGCCCCGGTGCCGCGGGGAGGGAGGTCGGGGGGTCCCCTGGGTCCCCCCCCATGGAATTTGGGGGTTTTTTTAAGCATTTTGGCGTTGCGGCGCCGCCGTAACCGGGGGTGGGGGGGATGCTCGGGGCGGGGCCGCGGCGCTTGCCGGGGGATCCGGTGACACCCAATAAATAATTCCGGTGGAACGGGAGGGGTGGACGGTGACGTTGGCTCCGGGGGGGGGGGGCGGTCCCGGTCCCCTGGGGTCCATCCCCGCCCCGGTCTGGCCACCACCTCGGTGACCCCAAACCCCATCCCATGTCCCCAACCACCCACCGGGGATGGGGACCCCCACCCTGGCCACCACCCTATTGTCCCCAAACCCCACCCCACGTCCCCAACCCAACTCAGGACCACCCCCCCCGCCATGCCCACCGGTGCCACCGAGCCACTGGTGCCACCGTCAAGAGCTGCCCCCCGCCCCATGCCACCACCGTCACCCCCCCCCCAAGCAGGTGACGCCGGGACCCACCAAGCTGCCACCAGCGCCGTGACCTTTAATTGCTCCCAAGTGACCACCCAGCACCCCGCCACCCCCCCGGCCCCCCCCGTTCCCCGCCACCACCGGCCCCTCGCCGAGGCGCCGGCCGTCACCTCCCGCCGCCGGCGGCCGGGTGACGCCGCTCCCCGCACTGGGGACACCGGGGACGGGAGGTCCCGCTCTTGCCGGGGACGCTCCAGCAGCGCCGGCACCGCAGCCGGTACTTCTTGTACCTGCGAGAAGACGCGGGGTGAGTCCCGGGGGGGTGTCACCGGCGGGGGGGTGGGGGTCCCCCGTCCCTTACCGGATGCCGCAGGCGTTGCAGAGGGGGGTCCCGTTCTCGGCCGCTCGCCACAGCGGGGTCCGGCGGGTCTTGCAGGACGCGCAGCGTTTGCTCCCTGCGAGGGGGTGGGGGGGGGACAGAGGCGGCTGCACCCCCGGACCCCAGCGAGGGGTGGGGGGGGGGGGACGCCCCCCCAGACCCCCCCCCCCCCAAATCCAAGGGCTTACCCTGGGCGGGGGGAGCGTCGTCCTCTGAGCTGCTGCTGGGCTCGGCCGGGAGGTTGAGGGGGGGAACTCTGGGGAGGGGGCGGATGGACAGAGCAGCCCAGAGGTGAGGATGGACAGACGGACATTGGAGCCCAAGGGCCAGGGATGCCCGGACGGACGGACAGAGCGGCCTGGGGGTGCAGCCGGACAGAGCAGCCCGAGGGCCGGGGGTGCAGATGGACAGACGGACAGAGCAGCCCGAGGGCCGGGGGTGCAGCCGGACAGACGGACAGAGCAGCCCGAGGGCCGGGGGTGCAGCCGGACAGAGCAGCCCGAGGTGCCCGGGAGAGCACCCGGACAGACGGACAGAGCAGCCCGAGGTCCCTGGGGGTGCAGCCGGACAGACGGACAGAGCAGCCCGAGGTCCCTGGGGGTGCAGCCGGACAGACGGACAGAGCAGCCCGAGGTCCCTGGGGGTGCAGCCGGACAGACGGACAGAGCAGCCCGAGGTCCCTGGGGGTGCAGCCGGACAGACGGACAGAGCAGCCCGAGGTCCCTGGGGGTGCAGCCGGACAGACGGACAGAGCAGCCCAAGGTCCCTGGGGGTGCAGCCGGACAGAGCAGCCCGAGGTCCCCGGGGGTGCAGCCGGACAGACGGCCGGGGGCCGGGCCGGTACCTGTGGCGGCAGGCGGTGATGAGGAGGCAGCAGCCTTCGGCCCCGTGGCCGCGGGGGGCGCCCAGGCCCAGGCGAAGCGTCACCCCCCGGAAAGAGGGGTCCCGGGGGTCGGCGCCGCGCTGGGGGGCTGCTGGTTTGCGCCGGCGCCCGCCGCTGGTCCCGGTGCGGGGACTGGGGCCGTTACTGGTGCCGAAGCCATCACCGGTGGTGAAGCCATAACCAGTGCCGTTACTGGTGCCATCGCCATTACTGGTGCCGAAGCCATCACCGGTGCCATTGCTGCAACCGGTGCCATCACCATTACCGGTGCCGTTACTGGTGCCGAAGCCATCACCGGTGGTGAAGCCATAACCAGTGCTGTTACTGGTGCCATCGCCATTACTGGTGCCGAAGCCATCACCGGTGCCATTGCTGCAACCGGTGCCATCACCATTACCGGTGCCGTTACTGGTGCCGAAGCCATCACCGGTGCCATCACCATCACCGGTGCCGTTACCGGTCCCATTGCCAGTGCCGGTGCCGTTACCGGTTCCATTGCCAGTGCCATTACTGTTACTGGTGCTGTTGCCATTACCGGTGCCGTTACTGGTTCCATAGCCATAACCGGTGCCGTTACCGGTTCCATCATCGTTACCGGTGCCGTCGCCGGTCCCGGCCAGGTGCCGGCACTGGAGGCTGATGAGGCTGAGGGCGTCGGGGCCGCCGGCGGGGTCCGGGGGAGCCCCGGGCTGCTCCGGGGAGGCGGCGGGAGGCGCCGGGGGGGGCTCGGGGGGCGCCAGCAGCCGCGCCGACTCCTGCAGGAAGGTCAGACCCGCCCCGGGGGGGCCCGGGGGACTCCGGGGCTCCGCGACGGGCTCCGGGACCCCGCCCCTGCCCCGGGAGCTGCCGTTAGGGGCGGGGGGAGTGAGATGGGATGGGACAACCCCCCCCCCCCCCCGGATCCCGACGGCACCGTCCCCGTTCCGGTGCTCCATCCCGGCCCCGGTTCCTTCCCGGTGGGACAATCCCCGGTGTCCCCGGTGCTCCCAGTTCCGCCCCCCAGCCAGTCCACCCCCGGTGCCGGTTCCCGGTGCTGGGACGCCCCCGGTTCCCGCCGGCCAGACCATCCCCGGTGCCCCCGGTTCCGATCATCCCCACCCCAGTTCTCCCGGTATCTCCCGGTTGGCACCATCCCGGTCCCGGTTCTCCCGGTTTCCCCCAGGTCTCACCATCCCAGCTCCCAGTTCCCCCACCCTGTTCCCCCCATCCCCGGTGGGACCGTCCCCGCTCCCGGTTGCCACCCCCCGCCCCCCCGCCCCGCTCACACCATCCCAGGTACCGCCCGTTCCCCCCCCCATTCCCACCCTCTGCGCTCCCGGTGCCGCCGGTACCGACCATCCCCGCTCCCGGTGCCCCGCTCTAGGACACCCCCCCCCCCCCCCCCCCCCGGCGGCTCCATCCCCGCTCCCGTTTCCCCAGCGCCGGGACCCTCCCCGGTGGACCCAGCCCCGGTTCCCACCTGCGGCCGGTGTCACCGGTGTCGCCGCCGCCGCCACCGCCGCGGCGGGGGCTGGGGGGGGGCAGGAGGGGGCGGCAGGGCTCGGGCTCGAGGCAGAGCAGCCGCTGGAGCAGCGAGAAGTCCGGGGGGTGCCCCTCGAGGAAGAGCTGCTGCTCCCCCATCCCGGCACCGGCACCGCGAGCGGCACCGGGACCGCCCTTAACCCGCGGCAGCTGCGCGGGGGCGGCGGCGGCGGCGGCGGCGGCGGGGAGGGACCCCCCCCCAGCCCGGGGCGGGGCAGGGGGCAGGGACCCCCCCCCCAGGGTGGAGCAGGGTCCTGATTGAGGGCAGGACACACCCACCCACCCCCCCCACCCGGGACAGAATGGGGACCCCCAGGGTGGGGCAGGGACCCCCCCCCCAGAAGAAGGATCCCCCCCAGAATGGGGCAGGAGACCACCCCCAGGACAGAATGGGGACCCCCAGGGTGGGGCAGGGACCCCCCCCAGAACAGGGACCTCCCAGGACAGAATAGGGACCCCCAGGGTGGGGCAGGGACCCCCCCCAGAACAGGGACCCCCCCCCAGAATGGGGCAGGAGACCCCCCAGGGTAGAATAGGGACCCCCAGGGTGGGGCAGGGACCCCCCCCCCCAGAACAAGGACCCCCCCCCAGAACAGGGACCACCCCAGAATGAGGCAGGGACCCTAACGGGGCAGAACACCCCCCCCACACTCCAGGACCCCCAGAGTGGGGCAGCACTGGTGGGGGGGGGGGAAATCGTGCCCCACCCACTTTCCAAGCCCCCCCCAGAACCCCCCGGGGTCCTGCTCAGAGCCACCCCCCCCCACCCCAGGACCCAGCTGAGGGGCTGATCCCCCCCCCCAAAACACCACAGCTCGACCAAACCCCTCCGAGGGACCCCGATCCCCCCCCAAAAAGACCCTGACTCCCCCCCGAGACCCCCAGCGCCGCTCAGACGAGGTTTATTAACGAACCACGACGCTCGTGACCCCAAACCCAGACCCCCAGGATGGGGGGGGGGGACAGGACAGAGCTCAGCATGTGTGTCCCCCCCCAGGATTGTCCCCCCCCAGGATTGTCCCCCCCGGCTCTGCCGGCACCGTCCCGCAGTGTCTCTGCCTGTTTTTAGGGGGGGGGTCCCCGCTGCCCTGGGGGGCTGCGTCCTGGTTTGGGGGGGGGGGGTATCGCCCCTGGGGGGGGTTTGTACTCCAGGGGGGACTTTATCCTCCTTGGGGGGGGTGTATCCATCTGGGGGGGGGGTCCATCCATTTGGGGGGGGTCCATCGTTTTGGGGAGGGTCCATCCTTCCAGGGTGGGGGGGTCCATCCTTTTAGGGGGGGTCCATCCTTTTGGGGGGCGTCCATCCTTTTGGGGGGGGGTCCATCCTTTCAGAGGGGTGTTCATCCTTTTGGGGAGGGATCCATCCTTCCGTGGGGGGTCCATCCTTCTGGGCGGGGGGTCCATCCTTCCGGGGGGTGCCCCCCCCCGCCGTCAGTGGGGTTTGGGGACGTGTCCGTCCACGTAGAAGTTGCGGGTGACCCTGGGGAGGGTGAAGCGGGCCCCCTCCAGCGCCGGCGTCAGCAGGATCTGACAGCCCAGCCGGGAGTTCTCCTGCAGCAGCGGGGCCTGGTCCAGCAGATCCTCCTCCCTGGGGGGGGGCACAGGCGAATTGGGGGGGGGGGGAGATGGGGGGGGTCCCCTTGAGCTGTAGGACGGGGTTTAGTGGAGCTGGGGGGAGTTCAAAGGGGGCTGGAAAAGAGGGGATGGTTATGGGGGGGGGGTGTGGGGTGGTGGCAGGGGGGTCCGGGGAGGGGGCTGTGGCCCTTGGCGGGGGGCAGGAGGGTCCCTGGGGGTGCCTGTGGTCCTTGGGGGGGCGCAGGGGGGGTCTGTAGGTGGGAGTCAGGGTCTGGGAGGGTGTTGGAGGGTCTGGGAGGGGGCGTCAGGGGTTCTCAAGGGGGTCCCTGGTGGGGGGGGGACTGTGGTCCATGGTGGGGGGGGTCAGAGGGTCCCTGGAGGGGAGCCAAAGGAGGGCCCTGGGGGGGTCAGGGGTCTGTGATGGGGTTGGGGGTTCTGGGGGGTGTCAGAGATTCTCAGGGGGTCCCTGGTCCTTGGTGGGGGGTGGCCGGGGGGGAGACCCCGGGGGGGGTCATGGGTCCGCGATGGGGTCTGGGGGCAGTGGAGGCAGGTCTGTGGTCCCTGGGGGGGTCGTTAAGGAGTCCCGGGGGGGGGGTGGGCATCAGAGGGTCTCCGGGGTCCCCAGAGGACAGCGGGGCCCGGGGGTGTCACAGCCCCGGGGGGGGCCCGGGGGGGCCGTTACCGCTCGTCCGGGGCCGGCAGCCGGTCGAGGTGGGGGGCGCTGACGTAGACGTGGCAGGTGGAACAGGCCAGGGAGGCCTCGCAGGCGCCTGCGGGACCCTCCGGTCAGCACCGAGACCCCTCTCCGGTACCGGGACACCGCACTCCCCCCCCCTGTCCCCGGTGCCGGTACCGACCCTCCAGCTCCAGCCCGTGCCGCTGCGCCAGGTGCAGCACGTTGTCCCCGACGCGGCCCCGCACCGGGACGTCTCGTCCCTCCCGGTCCACGAAGACGACGTTCACCCTGGACCGGGACACGCGACACCGGGGGTCAGCACCGGGATACCGCACCGCCCCCCCCCGCCCCCAACCACCCCCGGTGCCGGTCTCGCCGCCCCGGGCCAGCCCCCCGGGACCTCCCCGGTACCCACACGGCGGCCTCCGGTTCTTCCGCCGGGGCCCCGCCGCCGCCGCCGCCGCCGCTGAGGCCCCGCGCCGCTCCCCGCAGCAACCGCCGCGTCACGGACCCGCCGCTCGCCGCCGCGATGGAGGCCGCCATGTCGGGCGCCATGTGACCAGGGCCACGTGACCAGCGCCGCTGGCGGGGTGGGTGTGGCCAGAACGGAGCCGCGCTGGTCCTAGCGCCCGCCCGCCGCATTAAACCCCATAGTGGGTGGGGGGACCCTCATACTGGGGGGGGTTCAGGAGGCCCCTCGGATTTGGGGGGGGGGGCCTTGCACGAGGAAGGGGGGGCCCAGGAGACCCCTCTAATGGGGGGGTTATGCATGACGAGGGGGAACCCCATTAATGGGGGGGTTAAGGATGAGGAGGGGGACCCCTCTAATGGGGGGGCATGAGGAGGGGGCACAGGGGACCCCCCTCAAATTGAGGGGGGGGGTCACACCTTGCATGGGGAGGGGGGACATGGCACCCATGCCTCCCCCTCCTCACTGGGCCATACTGGGGGGGTCTCCCCCTAATTAAGGGGGGGGTTCATTAGGAATAACGATGTCGCAGCGAACGCAGTAAGACAAGGGAGGGGCCAGACCATATAAATATAAGTTTTACTTTGGGGAGGGGGGGTTTGGGGGGGGGGGGGGGGGGGCCACAAGGACCCCCCCCCCCACCCTCATACAGCAAACCAGACTCATCGACAGTAGAAACAGGGCAACAACTCAAAACCCAGGAAATCCCTCCCAAAAAAGAAGGGGGGGGGGGGGGGAGAGAAGGGAGGGCTGTGACCACCCCCCTCACCCCGGGTGTGTGGGGGGGGGGAAGTGAAGCCCCCCCCCCCCAAGGGGGAGGAAAAAACCTTTTTATTTAAAAAAAGGTCGTAAAAACGAGCGTTAAAGTAAAAAAAAAAAGCAACTTTGACCCCTCCAAGTGTGAAATGGGGGCAGCTCCAGTCCTCAAAACCCAAAACAAACCACAAAAAAAACCCCCAAACGAGTGAAATGTTGAAGTGTGGGGGGGGGGAGGGGGTGGGGGCGAGGTGCCCAGCTCAGCCCGGACCCCCCCCACCCCACCCCGGAGCAGGGGGGGGCAGCACTGGGAACCCCCCCCCCCAAGCAGTGGATTAAGGCGGGGAGACACACACACAACACACGTGGCTCCCGGTTACTGCTCTGGGGTGGGGGGGGGCTCTCAGGGACCCCCTTATGGTATGGGGGGGTTGCAATGAGGCCCCCCCCACATTCTGCAGCGTGGGGGGGGGGGTCAAATCTTTGATAGCACTTTAAAACCCTCCAAAAAAAGGACTAAAACATTAAAAAAAACCAACCTAAAAACAACCCACGTTTGTACAAGATTTACAGGGGGGGATTTGGGGGGGGGGGGGGGGTGATTTTTGGCGGGGGGGGCCAGGTTAAAATATCCTTTTCCGCTTCAGGTAGGAGTCGGCGTAGTGCCCCCCCAGCCCCTGGGAGTGCTGCCCCACGTAGCAGCCCTCGGGGCTGGGCTCTGGGGAGGGCAGGAGGTGGGAGAAGGCTCGTTTTTGCCCCCCCGTGGGGGTCTGCAAGAGAGAAAAGAAACCGAAATTATGGAGGGGGGGGGTCTCGGAGGGGGGGGTCGGGGTGGCTTGGGGGGGGGGGGGTCGTACCTTGGCGTGGGAGCTCGGGGGGGCCAAGGTGAGGACGGCGTCTGCGGAGCCCGATGGCGGCATCGAGACGGTCTTGGGGGGGGGGGGAGATGCATTAAGGGGAGGGTTTAGGGTAAAAGGGGGAGTTTGGGGTAAAGGGGGGGTCCCCATGGTGTGGGGGGGGGCGCGGGGGGGGGGCTCACCTTGTTGAGGTGGCTCTGCTTGAGCCCTGCTTGAAGGCCACTGGTGAAGTAGGAGCTGGGGGAGCCTGAGTAGAAGGGGGGCAGGGGGGGCCCCAAAGCCCCTCGCTCCAAGGCTGGAGTCAACGAGAGCTGGAAGAGAAGGGGGGGGTGATGATGGCCCCCCCCCCAACAAAAAAAGGTGGGGGGACGTCCCCCAAACTGGTTTCTGAGGGGTTTTTTACCTTGTGTCGGTTGGGCCCGAAGCCCCCCAGGACGGGGCCAGGCTGGTCTCGTGTGGGGGGGTAAAGGCGGGAGCCCAAATCCTGTCCCGGGGAGGAGGGGCGTGAGAGGGATGGTCTAAACCCCCCCAAAAAACCTTCTGACCCCCCCCCAAAACCTTCTAATCCCCCTGAAATATTCTAACCCCCCCAAAAAAACCTCCCAAAACCTCCTCTAACCCCCCCAGACCTTCAAACTACCCAAAAAAACCTCTAACCCCCCCAAAACTCCCTTCTAACCCCCCAAAACTCCCTTCTAACCCCCCCAAACCATCTCTAACCCCCCCAACGCCCCCAAGACCTTCTGGCCCCCCTCCCAAAAAACCTCAACCACCCCCAAACCACCTTGTAACCCCCCCTCAAAACCTTCTGACCCCCCCCTGCACCCACCGGCGGGTAGTCGAAGGCGTAGCCGTCCCCCCCCAGCCCGGGGGGGGGCAGGAGGGGGTCTCCCAGGGGGGGCTGGGAGCCGCGGGGGGTGGCGACGCTCCCCAAAACGCCGCTTTTCACGTTAAATCCTTTGCTGGCGGCGCCTGGGAAGGCAAGAAGAGTCACGGCGGGGATAGAACCCCCCCCCAAACAGCCCTGTTTGTCCTCGGTTTTCATCCTGGGGGGTGTCACCGAAGCAGTGGGGGGTAAGGGGGGGCGCTCACCTCCCAGGCTCTTGGCTGGCAGGAGGCTCTGCAGGTTCAGGTAGGGGTTCAGCGGGATCTTGAAGTCTTTGGGGGGCTCCCCCAGGAGCGAGACCTGGGGGAGAAGCGTGCGGGGGGGGTCAGGAGGCTGCTGGGGCGGGGGGCTCAGGTGGCTCCCCGAGGGGTCTGGGTGGCTCCTTGGGGCGCTCAGGAGGCTCAAGTGGCTCTTGAACGGGTTCTTGGGGGTCTTGGGTGGCTCCTCAAGGGGCTCCAATGGCTCCTTGAGGGGCTCATGTGGCTCCTGGGGGGCTCAAAGAGGCTCGAATGGCTCCCTGGGGGGTTTGGGTGGCTCCTCAAGAGGCTCGGGAAGCTCAAATGGCTTCTTGAGGGGCTTGGGGGGCCCCTTGAGAGGCTCAAATGGCTGTCGGGGGGCTCAGATAGCTCCCTGAGGGGCTTAGGAGGCTCTTTGGGGGGCTCAGAAGGCTCAAGCGGCTTCTTGAGGGGTTCAAATGGCTCCCTGGGGGTCTTGGGTGGCTCCTTGAGGGGCTCAAATGGCTCCTTGAGGGGCTCAAACGGCTCCCTGGGGGGCTCGGGGGGCTTTCATGTGTCCTTGAGATGCTCAAGTGGCTTCCCCAGGAGCTCAGGTGGCTCCTTGAGGGGCTCAGGTGGCTCCCTGGGGGTCTCAGGCGCAGAAACCAGCCCCCCAACCCCATCTGGTGATGGCACAGCACCCCCGAGGTGGGCCAGGACCACCCCCGAGACCCCCCCAGAGCTCATCCCCGCCGCTCGTGGCCCTTACCCCGGTGCCAGGGGGTCCGTTCTCGCTCTGCTTCGGTTTCTGGAGGCCGCTGAGGACGGAGCCCAGGAGGGAGGAGGTGAGACCCTGCAGAGCCGGGGGGGTGGCGGTGGCGGCGGGGGGTGGCCCCAGTACCGCGTTCTCCCGCTCCACCCCCACCGCCCCCAGGAAGGGCAAAATGGGGGATTTGACGTGTCCTTGGGCCATTTCGCCGGGCAAGGGGCCACCTGGGGGGGGACAGGGAGAGGGGTGGCACCGGCACCCAGTGCCCCCCTCGGTTTGGTTTCAGCCCCCTCAGCATAAAAAACCACGACTTTGCCCCCCACAATTTGCTCAAGGGGGTTTTCACCCAAAAAAAGGAGGGAACATGGTGGAAGCACTGGGGGGGTGGCGGTGACGCCAGAGGGGACACGGTGGAGGCACCGGGGGGGTCGCGGTGACACCGGCACCGGGTGTTTACCTGACGGGAGCTCACTCAGGAGCTGGCCGGGGGGGTTCGCCGGGGCGGGGGCCAAAGCCAGGGTGCCAGGGGGCAGGGAGCTCAGCGGCGAATCGCCCAAAATCCCTGGTTTCTGCCAAAAAAAAAAAAAACCAAACGGGGGGGGGTGGTTAACGGGGGGCTCCCAGGGTTGTGGTTGTGGTTAAAACCTCGGTGTGGACGTGGAGAGGGGGAAAAACACAAGGGAGGTGGCCAGCACCAAGGGGGGAAGCCGAAGGGAGCCCCTTTTCTCGTCATGCCCCCTCGGGGAGGGACTGGGACGGAGGTAGAGCCCCGGGCGGTGGCTGAGCCGGAGCCCCGGGCGGTGGCTGAGCCTCCAGGCTCTGGAGTCGGAGCTACGAGGTGAAACAGCCGCCGCAGGGCGCGAGAGAGCCCCGGGGATCCCGGCACAGCGTCGGCACCGCGGTGAAAGCGCCCCCCCCCCATCCCCTCCCAGTTACCTGCTGGGTTTGGTTCTGCAGCGCGAGCTGGAGGAGGGCGGTGGAGAGAGCCGGGTTAGTGAGCAGCGGCACGGAGGGAGCGGCGCCGAGGAGCCCTGTGAGAGACGCCAGAGGGATTAAGGCGCCGCGGCCAGGCCGGAGGTGCCGTGGCTGGGCAGGAGACCCCAGGGTGGGCTGGGGAGGGGGGCATGGGGGTCTTACCCTGTTTGCCCCCCAGGGCTCCATGGAGCAGCGGGTTGAGCAGCAGCTGGAGGGAGGCGGGGTTGCCCAGGCTGCCCAGGATCTGGAGCAGGGAGGGCTCGGGGAGGAGCCCTTTGCCGCGGTTCAGTGCCTGGAAAGCCATAAACGGGGGAAAATAAAGGGTTAAGGGTTCCCCCGGAGTGAAGATTGAGGCTGAAAGCGGCAAAATTGGTGTTTGGAGGAGGAGGAGGGAGGGCGAGGAAGGGCGGAGGAGGGAGGGCGAGGAAGGGCGGAGGAGGGAGGGCGAGGAAGGCAGCAGAGGAGAAAGAGGAGGAAGGCCAGGGCAGCCTCACCGTGGCCTGGGCGGCGATGAGGGCGGCCAGCATGCTGCGGCCGGGCGGGCCGGGGGCGCAGAAGGAGACACGGACGTGGTTGCCGGCCAGCGCCAGCCCGTCGGTGCCACGCTGCACCAGCTCCGCCAGCTCCGCCGACTCGTACTCCAGCACCGCGAAGCCCTTTAGCTGCCCGTCCTGCCCGTAGGCCAACTGGGAGGGGAGAGGGGGGTTAACTGGGAGAGGCCGAGCAGGGCAAAAAGGGAATTTGGGGAGTTTCAGGGGGTTTTACCTGGCAAAACGTCGGGGCGGCGGCAGCGGAGAAGACGCGCCGCAGCTCCTCGAGGTCACCGTAGTTGTGGGGCAGTTTGTCCACACACAGACACCGCGAGTGGAGCAGCTCCGGCGTCAACTGGGCGACGTCGGTCCAGTGGACGTAGAGCGTCCGCGTGCCCAGTTGCCTCCCCAGTAAATCCGACTTGGCTCGGGCGGCCGAATCCTTCTTCATGTACTCGACGAAGCCGTAACCTTTGGAGTGTCCCGTTTTCTCGCTGTACACCAGGAAGCAGCGCTCCAGGTTGCCGAAGGGGCGCACCAGTTCCTCAAACTGGTGCTGGGTGAAGAGGCGGGGGAGGTTGGCGATGCAGAGCAGGGCGTCGGTGGGCTGCAGCTGCACCCACAGCTCCTTGTCCCGCAGTTTGCTGCGGTGGAAGCGGCGAATGGCCGACTCGGCTTGTTCGCCGTTGAGCAAAGTGACGAAGGCTGCGAAGGGGAGGGGGAGAACACGCAGGAAAGGGTTGAACCGGGGGTAAAATTCACCCGAAGTGGAACGGGGAGAGGAGGGAAGCGTCGACCAGTGAAATTCCGCCGGTCACGGTGGAGCCTCAAGCACCGGGGAGATGCTGGGGATAGGGGTAGTACCGCCAGGTTCCCCCCAGGACTGGTTTTGGGGTGGGGGGAAAAGCCGGGTGGGTGCAAAAGGGGCTGGATTGAGCGCTTAGGGGGGGTTAGAAAGGCTCCCAGGGGGTGGGGGGGTTCAGAAAGGCACCCTGGGTAGTGGGGGAGAGGTCAGAAAGGCATATAACTCCCCCCCTCCCCCAGATTTTGATCCCGGGGGTAAGTTCTAAACCCCACGGGGGTCCATTTTCCACCCACCAAGAGCCACTCATGGCACAAAGAGGGATAAACATCCCCCACCACCCCAGGGAAGGGATGGAGGAGGAGAATTAAGGCAGAACCAGCAGCGGAAGAGCCCCCGCAGGCCTGGTGGTGGTGGTGGTGGGCTTTGGAGTGGGTGGGGGGCACTCACCGGTCCCTTTGTACTTGTCCACGAAGCAGTATTTGAGCTCGTAGTCACTCAGCAGCTCGTGGACTTCCTGGGGAAACCAGGATCGGAGAGAAAAATCACCAAAAAACCGAGAAAGAAGCTCCGGAGGGTCCCGTAAAGCCGGAGGGTCGTCCCGGGTGATGCCCCAAAAGGGTCCCCTGGGGGCTGGGGGAGAGGGAAGATGCTCCCCGGGGATCCTCATGAAGGGGTAAAATCAGCCCTTGGGGCTCAGCGTCACCTGCCGCCGCCTCCGGTTTGATACCTCGGGGTGTTGATCCCTTCAGCGGCGGCTCCTCCTCCTCCCAGAAGGATCGGGGGGAGCCGGAGCCAGGGCCGGGAGGGGCTCACGGGGCCCTGAGGAGCCGGTGCAGTTGGGGACCCGCCCCCCCGCTTCCAGCAGCCACATCCCAGGCCCGGCCCCAGCAGCTGCTGCCCGTTATCCCGGTTCCGCGTCAGGACGGGTCTCAGCTTTGCCTTTAAACCCCTCCAAACCGAGACCCCCTCCCCGCTACAACCCGCTGCCAGCCCCGGGGAGGGGGCTCGAACCGCACCCCAGGCCCCCCACGCCGCCGCAGGCCCGGGCCCGGTCTCCCCTCAGCCTCCTCCCGGACTCGGGCCCGGTCTCCCCTCGGCCCTCCCCAGTGCCGGTTCCAGACTCCCCTCAGCCCAGCCTTGGGCCTGGGCCTCCCCTCAGCCCCCTCCCGGGCCCAGGTCTCCCCTCAGCCCCCTCCTGGGCCCGGGCCCCGGTCTCCTCTCAGTTCCCCGCGGGTCCCGGTCTCCCCTGAGGCCGGTCCCAGTCTCCCGTCATCCCGGCCCCGGCCCGCACCTGGTTGCTCACGTCGGGCGGCAGCCCGCGGATTAGCACCTTCCGCCGGTTACGGAACTGGCGGGCGCTCCGCTCCAGGCGGCTCCGCACCTCGGCCGGCTCCAGCACCGGCAGCTCCTCTTCGGGGGCCCGGTCCAGGCCCAGCCCTGGGGCCGCTGCCGGTAGCTCCGGGCTCGGGGCCGTTACGGCGCCCGTCACCGAGAGCGCCGCCGCCGCCGCCATCTTGGGCCGCTACCGCCTCCTGGGACCATCGAGAGGCAGGCGGCGGGTAGAGCGGCGTCAATACGGCGCCGCCTAATTGGTCCGCCCGCCGCCGCGCCCACGCGGGAACATCGCGGGCGCTCATTGGGCAGCGCGAAAAAAACAAGCCGGCGGCGCCGGCGCTTCCTATTGGGCGGAGCCTCCCCTTTATTAGCATCCCGCCTCCTGATTGGGCGGGAATGGACGAGCCCTGCGGTTGCCGCATTTCTATTGGCTGCTTCTCAACGCCACGCCCCTGAGCGACCCGACCCTTGACCCCTCTCACCCTATAGGGCCCCCTGAGCGCTCCCAGGCCTATAGAAACCCCGAGACCCTCCGTTCTATGGGGGGCCCTGACCCCGCCCACCTCCATAGGGACCCGGAGACAGCCCCCCACATCCTATAGGAGCCCCTGACCACCCCCAGGCCCATAGGGACCCCCAAGACCCCCCCCTCACCCTATAGGGACCCCCCAAGACCCACCTCCCCTCAGCCTATAGGGACCCCTGACACCCTAAGACACCCTATAGGGACCCCCAAGACTCCCCCCTCACCCTATAGGGCCCCCTGACCCCCCCCAGCCCTATAGAAACCCCAAGACTCCCCACTCCATAGGGACCCCAGCCCTATAGACATCCCCCCCCATCGCCTATAGGGACACCCCCCCTCCCAGGCACCCCAGTTCCTCCCAGCCCCACCATGACCCGCCCAGGACACCCCCCCCCACACCCCTCCAAGGGGTCCCCACAGGGTGAGGCCGGAGATGGGGGGGGGGGCGCTGTTACATCCTTTATTGGGAGACAAACCCCCGTGGGGCGGGAGGGGTAAAGGGCACCCGCCTCCCCCCAAACCCCCCCACCGCTTCCTCGGGGGGGGCAAACAGCAGGCAATAAATAAGGGGGGGGGGCAGTTTGGGGGGCACCCAGCCCCTTCCTGGCCCCTCCAAAACAGTCCTGGGTGGCCAGGGAGGTGAAGGGGGGTCACTCCTGCTTTTTATTTTGGGGTGGGGGGGACACAAACCCCAATAAAGTGCCAAATCCTTTCGCTGAGCCCCCTCCCCTTTTTTTGGGGGGGGCACCCCAAATCCCAGCACTCCTTGGTCCCCAAAAGTCACCCCCCAACCCCCCAGTGGGGTTTTGGCAGCGAGGGGGGGGTCTTAAGGCCATAAATTCACGCCTCCCCCCCCAGTCTCATTCACAGTGTTCGGCAACAACAGGCACGGGGTGGCCAGAATTGGGGAGGGGGTCCCACAGCCTGGGGAGGTCCCATGGCCATGGGGGGGTCCCACAGCCATGGGGAGGGGTCCCTTTAGCCCCCCCCCCCGGGTGCTGCTCACCTCAACAACCCCAAACACTGCCAGGAAAAGGAGGGGGGGGGGGGTTGCAGTGTCCGGCGGCGTTTCGGGGTGTCTGGAGCCGGGTGAAGGTGGGGGGGGGTCCTGGGGGTGTCCCCCCCACCCAGTGGCGGCTCAGCAGAGGCTGAAGACGGATGGAGCCTGAGCCCGGTACTTCTCATGGAAGCTCTTGAGGATGGGGACCAGGTTCCGGAAGGGGGGGCGGAAGGAAGCTTCCGCTTCCCAGCAGTTCTTCATCAGCCGGTAGAGCTGGGGGGAGAGGGCACAGGGAAGGGCCGGGTGGCAGCAGGGGGGCACCGGGAGGGCACTGGGAGGAAGGAGGGGCCGCGTCCCGCGGCCCCCGGCTTCACCCAGCCTGGTGCTTCCCTGCTTTTCCTCTTCCCTCCCCCCATTTTTCCCCTTCTTTTCCCGGTTTTCCCTCCCCACTTTCCTCCTTCCCTCCCTCTTTTCCACTTCCCCTTCCCCACTTCTCCTTCTCCATTTCCCCCTTCCCACTCTTCCTTTTTCCCCTCCCCATTTTTCTTCTTCCCTTTCCCTGCTTTTGTCCTTCCTCTTCCCTTTTCCTCCTTCCCTCTCCTTTTCCCCTTCCTTCTCCACTCTTCTCTCCCCCATTTTCCTCCTTCCTTCCCCTTTTTTCTCCTCCCTCCCCATCTTTCTCCTTCCCTTTCTCCTCCTTCCTCTTCCCCATTCTCCTCCTTCCTTCTCACTTTTCCCCTTCCCCACTTTCCTCCTTCCCTCCTCATTTTTCCCCTTCCCCTCCCCACTTTCCTTCCCTTCCCCACTTTCCTCCTTCCTTCCCACTTTCCACTTCCTGTGCCCCATTCTCCTCTTTTCCTCTCCCCACTTCTCCACTTCCTCTTCCCCCTCTTCCATTTTTCTCCTCTTCCCTTCCCCAACTCCCTCCTTCTCCATTTTCCTCCTTACCTTTCTCTACTCTTTTCCTCCCCCCTATTTCCTCTTCCTCCCCACTTCTTCCTCTTCCCCCCCACTTCCTCTTCCTCCCTATTTCCTCACCTCGCAGGGGCAGTCGCGGGGGCTGGGCAGCCTCTTGCCCCTCTCCAGCAGCTCGATCAGCCGCAGCACCGTCATCTGCCCCTGCGTCGCCCCGATCAGCTCCAGGAATTTCTGCCGGCACAGAGTCAGCCACAGCCACCGCCGGCCACCGCCGGCCACCGCGGCCGCACCGGGGACTCACCGCGGGAGGGCTCTGCCCGGGGTCGCAGCGCGTCAGCAGCTCGTAGAGCGTCACCCCGAAGGACCAGACGTCGGAGGCGTAGTAGAACTTACACTCCTTGAGGCACTCCACGGCGTACCTGGTGTGGCGTGGCACGGCTCGGCATGGCTCGGCACACCGGGAGCCAGCCCCGGGGCAACGAACCCAGCCCCGGCACCGGCCTCTGCTCACCGGAACCAGCCCCGAGACACTAGACCCAGCTCCGGCACCATCCCCGGCCCTGGCACCGGCCCCTCGCCATCCCCAAGCCCTCACCGTCCCCTCACCACACCCAGCCCCTCGCCGTCCCCCGGCCCTCACCAGAAGACGGGGCTGTCGCCGTCCTCCCGCACCCGGTAGTACTCGTGGCCCTCGGGGACGGCCTTGGCCAGGCCGAAGTCGCCGATCTTCACCACGTTCTCGTTCTCCAGCAGCACGTTGCGGGCGGCCAGGTCGCGGTGGATGTAGTGGAGGGAGTGCAGGTAGGCCATGCCCTGGTGGCGGGCAGAGCCGTTTGCGGGGGTCGGAGCCGTTTTTGGGGGTTGGAGCCCCCCAGGGGCAGGGGGTGGGACGGGGGGTGTCAGCCTGACCTCGCAGATCTGCTGGGCGAAGAGCAGGATGTGGGCCAGGCTGACGGGGTGCTTGGGCAGGTAGTCCCGGAGGCTGCCCAGGGGCACGTACTCCATGATGAGCTGCACGATCTTCTCTCCTGGGAGAGGAGGAGGAGGGAGAGAGGAGGAAGGACGAGGAGAAGGAAGGGAGGGAGGACGAGGAAAGGAAGGAGGGAGGGAGGGAAGGAGGAGGAGGAGAGAAGGAGGGAGGGAGGGAGGGAAGGAGGGAGGGAGGAAGGAGGAGGGAAGGAGGGAGGGAGGAAGGGAATGAGGGAGGAAGGGAGTGAGGGAGGAAGAGAGGGAGGGAGGGAGGAAGGGAAGGAGGAAGGGAAGGAGGGAGGGAGGAAGAGAAGGAGGGAGGGAGGAAGAGAAGGAGGGAGGATGGGAGGAAGGGAGGGAGGATGGGACGAGGAGGAAGGAAAGAAGGAAGGAGGAGGAAGGGAGGGACGGAGGAAGGAAGGGAGGAAGGGAGGAGGAGGGAGGGAGGGAGGGAGGAGGAAGGACGAGAAAGAGGAAATCCATGAGGAATTGGGTTTTTAGCATCTCTGAGGATCAGAAAATGCAAATTTTGGCACCCACTCCTGGTGTCCAACCATGACAAGGGAAAAACTCGCCTGGGGCGGGAGACGGTGACCACCCCGCGGCCCTCCCCGGCGCCACCGCGGGGCCCCCGGCGCCGCCTTACCCTGCTCGCTGCAGCAGCCCTTGTACTTGACGATGTTCTCGTGGTAAAGGGTCTTGAGGATCTCGATCTCCCGCTTCCAGCTGCTCAGCAGCTGGGGGCTGCAGCCCGCCTTGAGGGACTTGACAGCCACCATCTCGCCCGTCCCGTCGTTGGTGGGGTCGTAGCAGTAGAGGCTGACCTTGCCGAAGTGGCCCTGGCGAGGAGCGAGCGCCCGGTTACGGGACGGGGACGGGCTGGAGCCTCCTGAGGGGTCCAGGAGCTTCTCCGAGGGGGAGAGCTCCGGGGGAAGGAGTTTCAGAATGAAGATTTTGGGTCCTCATCTGTGGTGGAGAAGAGCTCGGAGCTCCTCCAGTCCAAGGAACCACCAGCTCCACCAACCCCCCAGCACCACCCAGACCCGGCTGGGAAACCCCTCCAGGGATGGGGACTCCACCACTGCCCTGGGCAGCCTGCGACAGGCTGGGACAACCCCAACGGGGCAGAAATGGCTCCGCAGGGACAACCTCAACCTCCCCTGGGGCACCTGCACGACGGCTCCTCTGGTCCCAGCACTGGGGAAGGAGCCCGACCTTGACCCCAACTTCCAGAGAGCCACAAAGTCTCCCTGGAGCCTCCTTTTCCCCCCATGAACCCCTCCAGTTGCTTCTCTCCAGCTCCAGCCCCTCCACCAGCTCCATCCCACCCCAGCGCCGGGGCCGACCGAGGAGCCCTGGGCTGGGTTTGGGTTGGAGGAACCTCAAAGCTCGTCCGGTCCAACACCCCTCCGGGGCCAAAGCGGGCACAGGATCCGGCCCGGGGGGGGTCTCGGGGCACCGCTCACCTCCCCCAGCTCCCGGATCTTCTTCAGGTAGCGCTTCTGGAAGACGCTGGGGTCCGGCACTGGCACCTCGGGGTTCACCGCGCTCACGTCCACCAGCTCTGCAAGCGCGAGGGCTTGAGGGGGGCCACGGGGAAGGGGTAGGGACCCCCTTTTTGGCCTTTTTCCCCCCCTATTTGCCTTTTTTTTGGCCTTTTCCGTTCCTTTTTAACCTTTTCTTGCCTTTTTGTAACCCTTTTTGTAAGTCTTTTTTATCCCTTTTTCCCTTTTTTAAAGCCTTTTTCCCTTTTTTTAATTCTTTTGCCCTTTTTAAACCCCCTTTTAACCCCTTTTTAACCCTTTTCCCCCTTTTTTAACCCCTTCCCCCTTTTTATTTAACCCTTTTATCCCTTTTTAACCCTTTTCTCCCTTTATTTAACCCTTTAACCCTTTGCTAACTCTTTTTTCCCTTTCTATTTAACCCTTTTCCCCCTTTTTAACCCTTTCCTCACCCTTTCCCACCCCCCGAACCCCCCCGGAGCCTCACGCTGGGGCTGGAGGCAGGTGAGGTCCCGCAGGATGGTGCGGAAGGACGGGCGCTCGCCGGGGCTGTAGTTGAGGCACTGGCAGATGAGGGTGGCCAGCTCGGGGCATGAGGGCTCGGGCAGCCGGTGCCGCTTCTCGTAGAACCGCTCCTTCTGCCCCAAAAACCAGGGGAAAACGGGAAAAATGGTGCCGAGCCCCCCAAAACGGCTCCTCTGCTCCCCAAAACAGCTCTGAGCCCCCAAAAATGGCTCTGAACCCCCCAAAATGGCTTTAAACACCCCTAAAATGGCTTCAACTCTCCCCGAAATAGCTCTGAGATGCCCAAAATGTCTCTGAGCTCCCGAAAAATAACTCTTCTGCTCCTCAGAATTGCTCTGACATCCCCAAAATGACTCTAACACCCCCCAAAATGGCTCTGAGCCCCTCAAAGTGGCTTTAAACACCCCAAAAATGGCTCTGAGTTGCCACAAAATTGCCCTGACCCCCCCAAAATGGCTCTGGCCCCCCCAAAACGAGGGTCCTCCAGGCCGGAGGGGCCGGGGGCGGTGGGAGTCACCTCGGACGGAGCCCGTTCCTTCAGCGGGACGTCGGCGTCGAAGCAGATCTCCAGCAGGGTGGTGCCGAAGCTCCATTTGTCAGCCGCGGTGCTAAGGGTCCCCACGTCCCGGACGCACTCGGGGGCGATCCAGGGGATGCGCTCGACGCGTTCTTGGGGGGAAACGGGGAGGGAAAGGGGGGAGTACGGCCAGGAAGAGCCCATGGCGGGGGCGGAGAAGGGCCCTGCAGGGTCACCGACACCTGGGAACTGCACTGGGACTGTTCCAAGAGCTGAGTTGACCCAGTCACCGGCTGGTTTGGGGTGGGAAGAGCTGGGAGCTCCTCCAGTGCCACCAGTGCCCCAGCACCGCCAGGTCCCCACTGAGCCCTGTCCCCCAGCACCACCTCCACCCGCCTGGGAAACCCCTCCAGGGATGGGGACTCCACTACTGCCCTGGGCAGCCTGGGACAGGCTGCGACAACCCCAACGGGACAGAAATGGCTCCTCAGGGACAACCTCAACCTCCCCTGGGGCACCTGCAGGACGGGTCCTCTGGTCCCAGCACTGGGGAAGGAGCCTGACCTTGACCCCAACCTCCTTTCTGGTGGCTCCAGAGAGCCACAAGGTCTCCCCGGAGCCTCCTGTTCTCCAGCTCAATGCCCTCAGGTCCCCCAGCTGCTCTTCAGACGTTCTCCAGACCCTTCCCCACGGTCTCCAGCCCCTCCAGGTCCTTCTGGCAGGGAGGGGGCCCCCAAACTGGACCCAGCACTCCAGGGGATCCCCCCCCAGTGCCCCCAGTGCAGGGGCACCAGCCCTGCCCTGCTCCTGCTGCCCACCCCAGGGCTGGCACAAGTCTTGGTTGCCCCTTGGCCCATGGCCCTCGGCCCCTCGCTCCAGCCTGCCCAGAGCCCTCGGTGGAGCCTCCTGGGCCGCAGGAGGGGATCAAACCCCCGGGGTTTCCAGCTCGGGACCGAGTTACCTTCCCGCGAAAGCACGGCGAAGCTGACGCCGGGGTCGCTGAGCTTCACAAAGGGCTCGGCTCCCTCCTCCAGCCCCTTCCGGGCCAGCAGAATGTTCTTGGCGCAGACGTTGCCGTGAACCAGGTTTTTATCCTCCTGCAGAAAACGAGGGGATGGGAAATTGCGGTAGGAACCGGACGAGACTCAACAGCGGGACTCGGGGCTCCTGATCCCTGCGTCAGCCCCCAGATTGTGGTGTTTTCCCGGGATCTGGTGTTTGAAGGTCGTGTGGGGCTCCCCGGCCGCTGGCCTCTGGGAAGAGGCAGCGAGGGGCAGGTTAGTGCTAAAAATCGGGTAAAAAACAGCTGAAAAATTGCCTAAAAATCGGCTCAAAAATCAGCTAAAAATCAGTTTAAAAATCGGCTAAAAATTGTCAAAAATCAGCTAAAGAAAGGGCTAAAAACTGTCAAAAATAGGCTAAAAAACAGCTAAAAAACCAGCTAAAGAACAGATAAAGAAATCACTTAAAATAGCAGCTAAAAACCAGCTAAAATCCTTCTAAAAACCAGCTAAAAATCGGCTAAAAATTGGCTCAAAAATTTGCTAAAAATTTTTAAAAATCAGCCAAAAAAAAAGGCTAAAAATGGGCTAAAAAACGGCTAAAAATCAGCTGAAATCTGGCTAAAAAAGCAAGCTAAAAACCCACCAAAACAACCCACCAAAAAAAAAAACCCGCCAAAAAAAAAAACCCGCCAAAAAAAAAAACCCGCCAAAAAAAAAAAACCCGCCAAAAAAAAAAAACATTTATTTGCTGGCGGGCGGCAGCAAAGGCTGGATCCTGACCCCGGGACCAACGAGGGTCCGGGTGGGGATCCCCAACCCCGCCCCCTGCCGGGCCCCACCCCTTCCCAGTGCCTCCAGTACCAGGTAGCTCAGGGCGCTGGCCAGCTGCTTGGCCACGGTGATCTTCCAGCCCACGGCGACCCGGCCCTTCTCCTTCCGCAGCAGCACGTCCAGAGGTCCATGTTCCACAAACTCCTCCACCATGATGTCTGCGGGGGGGACACGGGGTGGGGTTTGGCCTCGCCGCGGCAACAGAGCCGGCACTGAGGGTCGGGGGAGCCGCCGGGACTCACTCTCGGAGCCGCGGACGCAGACGCCGTGGACGAAGGCCAGGTGGACGTGGGACACTTGGCTCATCAGGCTGGCCGTCTCGAAAAAGGCCTGCGGGGAGAGGAGGTGGGGTCAGAGAGGATGCCGGAGGGGCGGGTCCCTGAGGAAGCCAATCCCAGGACGGTCATGGAGGGGTTGGGTTTGGAAGATCTGGAGATCTTCCTCCATGAAGGTCTCTGTGGGATCTAATCCAGGAATCGTCATGGAATGGTGGGGACTGGAAGATCTGGAGATCTTCCATGGAGGTCCCCGTGGGATCTAATGCCAGAATCATGGAACGCTGGTGGTTGGAAGGACCTGCGTGGTCTGGAGATCTCGCACCAGCAGGTTCCTCCAGAGCAGGGTGCCCAGGCTGGGTCCAGGCAGGGTTGGGATCTCTCCAGAGCAGAAGACTCCACCACCTCTCTGGGCAGCCTGGGCCAGGGCTTGTTCACCCTCAACATCCACAAGTTCTTCCTCAGGTCCAGGTGGAACCTCATGGGTTCCAGTTTGGGCCCATTGCTTCTTGTCCTGGTGCTGGGCACCACTGGGAAGAGTCTGGCCCATCCTCCTGACCCCAACCCATGGGCAACTTGGTGTCCCCCAGGTCCTTCTCCCCAGAGCTGCTTCCCAGCAGGTCACCCCTGGACTGGTGTCACTGGACTGGTGCAGGGGGTTGGTCCTTGCTGGGTGCAGGACCCTCCACTGGGTCAAACCCCACAAGGTCCCTCCCCACCCACTCCCCGCCCTGCTCAGGTCCATGAGGTGAGGGAAGAGTCTGGGTCTCACCAAGTTCTGGTGGATCAGCCACTCCTCTCAGTTTGGACCATCTGAGGGTCCACTCTGTCCCCTCTCGCAGATCCCTGATGACGCTGGACAAAACTGGACCCAGCACTGACCCCTGGGGACCACCACGAGCTACAGGCCTCAACCGGACCCTCCGAGCTCCGTTCTCCACCCACCTCAGCGCCATGACGGGGTTCGGTCACCCGGAGCACCCAGAGAGCGGCTCTGGGGGCCATCTCCCCCCCTCAACCCCACCTCCCCGGCCCTGGGGGCGGGCAGGGGGCTCACCAGGGCAATGTCCCTGTGGACAGGATCCAGCACTTTGAGGACCACGTGGATCTCCCGGCTGTTGTTGTTCTGCTCAGTGGAGAAATACTCGGCTTCGTCGTCGGGGCCGGCGGCGCCGCAGACGCTCAGCACCCCGTCGTAGATGTTGGTGCGGGTGCCCTGCCCCAGGTGGGCTCGCTGGAGGTGGGGAGGGGGATCTTCAGCCTCGCAACCGTGACCTGACTCTTCCCCGCTTCCCTCCACATGCCGCTGGGCATGAAACCACCTCCTGACCGCCCCTTTTCCTCCTTTCCTCGTGGCACCAGGTGAGGAGAGCAGCTGCCTCCAGCCCATCATTTGACCCACAACCATGGCCCATGACTGACCCACTGACCCACAACTGACCCATTTTGACCCACCACCAACCCATCCTGAGCCACCACCGACCCATCTTGACCCACCACTGACCCATCTTGACCCACCACTGATGTTTTAACCCACCATTGACCTGCCTTGACCCACCACTGACCCATCTTGACCCGCCACTGATGTCTAAAGCCACCACCAACCTGCCTCAACCCACAACTGACACTTTGATCCCTAACTGACCCATCTTGACCCACCACTGCCCCGTCTGGAGCCGCTGCCGGCAGCGGGGAGCGCCCGACCTGCGTGATCTCGTTCTTGCGGATCTGGTGGAAGCTGAGCTGGGTCAGGTTGAGGATCTGCTTCTCGTCGTCCTTCGCCTTCCGAGCGATCAGCAGGTCCGAGATCTCTGCATGGGGAGAGGAGAGACACACGGTGACACGCCGGGAGCCGCTCAGCTGGAGGGCGACGGGTGGTCCCGTCCTCGTACCTCCCGGTTTGGGCGGGCAGCACCTCTTCACCGTGAAGCTCTCATGGCCGGAGCGGAGCGTGCAACCCTTGAGGGCCTCCAGGAGCTCCCGCAGGGTGGGGAACTCCCGCTCCCACCCTTCCAGCACAAAGGAATCGCCTTTCCGCTGGATGCGGAACTGCCGGTACTTGAGGGCTCCGGGCGCCCCGGGAGCCTGCGGGGTGGGGGAGACTCGGGATGGGGCCTCGCGGCTCCGCAAACACTGGCAGCTCCTCCTCGAGCTGCGCCAGGGACGGGGCGGTACCTGCTGGCCCCGTTTGGCCACGGAGAGGATCAGCCTGTTGAAGTCGAGGACGCTCCAGCGGATGATGTAAAGCCCTTCCTCCTCCTCCCGCCGCAGCTTGGCGAGGACAAACTCCTCCCTGACAGCGTAGGGAGAGGGCAACCGGCATCACTGGGGTGGCGGTGGCACCTCCCTGAGGGTCCCTGGCGCCTCCCCCACACCCCACTTACTGCATGGGCCCGTGGATGCCGTTGGAGATGCTCATGAGGAGCCGCGGCGGCGCCACGTCGTGGCACAGGTAGTGGCTGGAGTCGGCGGTCAGGCGGAAGTAGCCATCGAGCAGCGAGACCAGGGAGAGGGCGAGCTCAGCCGAGGGGAGAAGCAGCTTCTGGGGAGAGCGCGGCGTGAGAAGACGCCAACAGCTGATGGGTCTGGACCAAAACCTGCCTGTTCCAGCCCAAAATCCACTGCTCCTTGTCCAAAATCTGCCTGTTCTGGCCCAAAACCCATCACTGCTGGATCAACACCTGCCTCTACCAGCCCCAAAATCCCAAAATCTGCCACTCCTGGCCCAATCTGCCTCTTCCGGCTCAAAATCTGCTGCTCCTGGTCCAAAATCTCGCTCTCAGCCCTAAAACACCAAAATTCACCATTCTCAGCCCAAAATCCACCTCTCTTGGCCCCAAAATCCTCCTCTGCTGGCTCCACAATCTGCCTCTGTTTCCCCCAAATCTCTAAATCCGCCACTTCTGGCCCCAAAATCCGCCTCTTCGGGGCCAAAATCTCCCTCTCCCAGCCCCAAAGCCCAAAAATCCACCTCTCCTGGCCCCAAAAATCCCACACACACACCCCAAAATCCCCTTCTCCCACCCCAACGCCCTCCTTTCCCGGGGGGTCCCCGTCCCGCTCACCAGCGCCGCATTGTCCTGCCGGTGGACGCCGACCCGCCGACCCTCCACCACCACGTGCGTGATCTCCCGGAAATCGCAGAATCGGGCCCATTTTGCCGCCTTCGGCCCCGCTGTCCCGGCCGGCTCCGTTTCCTTGTGCCGGTTCCTCCTCCCGAAGTAGCCGCGGGGCTGGGAGAAGCTCTGGTCACCCTGCGGGGAGGGAGAGGCGTGACTTCCGCCCCTTCCGCCACCAACCGGCGCTGGTGGCTACTGGTTAAACTGGGAAAGAAGCGGGAAACGGGGAAAAGGAGGCGCCATGCGATGGGGTTTGGGTGGAAACGGCTCTTCCCGAGCGCCAACTCACTTCGACGGGCACTGGGCGCCACTGGATGCCGCCGGTGCCGGTGACCAGCAGCTCGTGGGTGACGGGCGGCTCCTGGGCGAGCGGTGCCGGCAGCCGAGCAGCCCCGTGGGGGTCAAGGCGGACCTTCTCCCCCCTCTCCGAGGGGTTCTCCAGGGAGAGGAGGGGGTAAATCTCGCTGCCGAAGCGGGGGGCGAGCTGCTCCAGGGAGGCCAGGTACTTGTACATGACATCCTGCGCCGTCAGCTTGCCGGCAGCCACCGTGTGCCGCTGGAAGCGGCGCAGGAACTTGCGGAAGACGTTCTTCATGCGGAATTTGGTCAGGGGGTTGATCTGCTGGATCTGGCGGTAGAAGGACCGGGGGAGGCAGTCCTTGAAGCTGCGGGATGGAGGGGAGAGAGTCACCGACTGGTTTGGGGTGGGACAGAGCTGGGAGCTCCTCCAGTGCCACCAGTGCCCCAGCAGCGCCAGGTCCCCACTGACCCCTGTCCCCCAGCACCACCTCCACCCGCCTGGGAAACCCCTCCAGGGATGGGGACTCCACCACTGCCCTGGGCAGCCTGCGACAGGCTGCGACAACCCCAACGGGACAGAAATGGCTCCTCAGGGACAGCCTCAACCTCCCCTGGGGCACCTGCAGGACGGCTCCTCTGGTCCCAGCACTGGGGAAGGAGCCTGATCCACACCTTGAGCCCCTCTTCGCTCCACCCTCCTGTCAAGGAGTTGTTGAGAGCCAGAAGGTCTCCCCGGAGCCTCCTGTTCTCCAGCTCAACCCCCTCCAGCTCCCCCAGCTGCTCCTCAGACCCTTCCCCATGGTCTCCAGACCCTTCCCTGGACACGCTCCAGCCCCTCCAGGTCCTTCTGGCAGGGAGGGGCCCAAACTGGACCCAGCACTCAAGGGGATCCCCCCCCAGTGCCCCCAGTGCAGGGGCACTAGCCCTGCCCTGCTCCTGCTGCCCACCCCAGGGCTGGCACAAGCCCGCAGCCCGTTGCCCTTCTTGGCCCCCGGGGCCTTTTCCCCGGAGCACTTTCCAGCCGCTCTTCCCCCAGCCTGGAGTGGTGCCGGGGCTTGGCGGGACCCCAGGGCAGGACCCGGCCCTTGCCCTGGTTGCCCCTCGGCCCGTTGCCCTCGGCCCCTCGCTCCAGCCTGCCCAGAGCCCTCGGTGGAGCCTCCCGACCCTCCAGCAGCTCCATACTCCCACCCAACTGGGGGTCATCTCCAACCTCGAAAACGGTCCCGGATGAGCTCCCAGTGAGAGGAAACCCAGAGGAACCAGGAGGAACCCCACTGAAAGGGTCCCCTCACCTGTACTTCCTGGCCACCTCCTCGAGAGAGAGGCCCTTCCTGATGGCAATGTGCGAGAGGTGGAGCACGGCCATGCCCAGGCTCTCGTTCTTGAACCTCTGGATCTCCTGCTCGCTCTGAAGGTCCTTCAACGACGCCACGTCATTGATGAACTCAAATTTCCCCTGTGAAAAATAGAAATAAAAGGGAAAACCAACATTTTAAGGAGCTTTTTATGGTTTTTATTTAATTTTAATGGCATAACGCGATCCCGCTCGTCTCCAGCACCACAAAAACCCTCCTGAGGAACCTCCAACCACGTTTCTCCTCTCAATAAAAGCTGGAAAAGCAGCTCCTGAGTGCAGGGCTGAGCCCGATCGTGATAAACCCCCCGCTCTGTCCCACCAGCCCCATCCCTCACCTGCTCGAACAGGTACTCGAAGGAGGATTTGTCCAGCAAAGCTCCTCCCGACACCTTCTCATCGGGGCTCTCGCTCTGCCGGGGCCCGATGCGGTAAACGGCCGGTTCCTGGTCGTTCAGCCCGTGCCAGTTGCGGAAGTAGTACCTGGAGAGGAAGAGGAGAAGGAGGAAGAAGAGGCGGCGGTTTGGGGTTGGGTTTAAGGATCAAACTTGAAGACAACAGAATCAGCCCCGGTCTTGAAGCCACGTGAGCTCTGGGCAGTGATTCCGGCGCCATCGCATCCTCCCACCGCCAAAACTGGCTCCTTTGGGCTTTTTTCCACCATATTTTACAACTAAACAAATCCCAATCACCAAAACCTCGTTAAAATGACCCTATTTAACCCCGGCTGTGCCCCAGCAAAGCTGCAAACGCCTCTTTACACCATTTTACCAGGTGATTTCGGCACTGACGGAGATGCGGCGGCTCCAAAAACACCCTGGTCCTCATCTAACCCTTTCCGGCCCCGTTTGCACCGGCCCCGTTTGCACCAGCCCCACGGAGTGTCCCTGGCTCCGCAACGCCCCCTCAGCGTAGGGGTTTTTTGGGTGAAGGGGTGGAACAGCAGCGAAAAAGCCCCAGGGCGGGGGCCAGGGCGGGAGGATCTGGCCTCACCTCATGCGGAAGAGCAGGTTGAGGTCGGTGTCTTTGCTGATGTGAAAGAGGTGGTTGGGCGGGAGCCAGATGCGGCTCTGGGGGTCGTAGAGAGCGAAGAGGCTGTAGCAGGGCGGCGTGATGCCTGCAGAGGGAAAAAAGAGGTAAAAACCCCCTTTTCCACCTCGTTTCTCCCAATCATGGCGGCACAAATGGGATCCGCCGTGCCGAGATGGGGAGGGACGTTAATAAACCCCACGGGGATGCGAATCGAGAGGGGTTTGATGGTTAAACTCTTGGTGAGAGCGAAAAACCTTCATCTAATGGTCAAAAATCCCCGTCTGAGGGTCAAAAACCTTCGTCTGAGGGTCAAAAATCTCCATCTCAGGGTCAAAAACGGCATCGGCTACCCATGATTCAACCCCTAAGGACCCCTGGGGGCGGACCGGCCCAGGTGTGGGTGCCCAACGTGGGTTTTAGGGAGGAAAATCCTCCTGGAGAGAGGAAAAGAAGGGGGTCAGAGCCATTTGGGGGGTGGTCACAGATATTTTAGGGGGGTTAGAGCCATTCTGGGGAGCAGAGAAGCTGTCTTGGGGCGGGGTTAGAGCTATTTTGGATGAGTCAGAGACATTCTGGGGAGGGTCAGAGCCATTTTTAGGGGGGGTCAGAGCCATTTTTGGGGGGTTAGACCCATTTTGGGGAGGATGTGACCCATTCTGGGGGGGCTCAGATCCCCCTGGAGAAGCCGGGCAAGTCCAGGCTTCACCCCGCAGCCCCTCTGGAGGAGGAGGAGGAGGAGGAGCAGGCCTCGTCAACCAGGACCATTTCCCTGCCAGGGCCGCTCACCGACGCGGCGCGCCAGGTCGATGCAGATCTCCTCGGCGCTGAGGGGGCCATGGGCGTAGGTGCGGCACCGCTCCCGCTCCTCCTCCCCGCCCCAGTGCAGCGAAACCCTCACGCTGCCGCCACCGCTGCTCGCCACGAAGCGCCGGCCGTCAGCCTCCGACTCGCTGCGTTTCACCGCGCGCTGGCACAGAGACATGGTGGAGGCCCCCAAAAACACCGCGGCTGGGAGAGGAAAACAAAAGAAACACAGAAAAAAGTGCTTGGTCGCCAGTCTCTCCCAGCTGGGTAACTGGAAGGTTTACACCATGCTACGCACCTCGCCGGCAGCTGGAGCATCACTCGGTGCTGAGCTCCAAGGGGGCTGCAAGGGGAAACGATGCGGCGGTGAGACCAGGAACACCACACCCCGCCATCCAGCGGGGCCCACCCCCCCCCCCGGGCTCTTCCCCCCAGTAAAATCCAGCAATAAAATCAGTTTGCCACGAGCTCACCAGGGTTTTACCCCAAAACCAGCCCCGTCGACACTGGGAGAAGCTCCAGGAGACAAGAACGGCCCCACATTGCTGCCCCAGTGAAGAAAACCAACCCCCACAGCAAAACCCCGGCGCTTTGCGGGGGGGTTAAAAGCCTTTTCAAGTGTCGCCGTCCCCGACCCCCCACACTCAGGGGGATGAGGAACAAGGTTTTGCCCTCAAAAGGCACCAGTTTGGGTGCAGGGGGGCTTTGGGCTGAGGTACAGAACTGAGAATGTGGTGGGAGTGGCTGCAGCACCCCCAAAAAAGTGATGAATAACCTTTAAATAACCATTTTTAAGGGGATGGGAACTCAATGCCAACGGCAACACAGAGAGAGGGTGGAAATTTCGGTCGGGGTTGAAAAAAGGGATCGAAATAATTTGGGTTTTCTCAAATGAATCAAATAAACCCCCAGAAACCCCCCGTGAAGCCCAGAGGGATCCCGGCGCAGCAGGATCTGACCTTCCCTCGGCCCTCGCTGCCACCGCATGGCACAAACCTTCCTGATTTCACCCTGATTCCAGCTGATTTCACCCCAATTTCTTCCACCTGGGGTGTTGTGGGGCTCCAAGAACAGGCCTGGAGTTGGGGGGGAAGTGAGTTACAAGCCATGTTACACCGCCAGTGCAGCCGGTGACGGTTTCACCCAGATCCGGTGATGCCGAGGACAGATTCTGACCCATTTCAGAGGGTCAGAGGCGGGTTTGCCCCCACCCCAGGTCAAGCTGTGACACCTCGAGCCGCTGGTCACGGCCCCATTTGCTCCTCAAGTCCGTGTTTCGGAGGGGGTGGTGGGGCACACGTGTGTTTTCCTGCCCCAGTCACCCAGTCTGGGGGGCTCGAGGAGCCCCCCGAGAGATAAAAGTGGCTGGTTGTGGGGCAACGTAAATGGGGAGCAAAGTCCCCCAAAGCCCCACTTGTCCAGGCCCCCACAGACCCCACACCTGAGACCCCAGCCCCCCACAGACCCCACACCCGAGACCCCAGCCCCCCACAGACCCCACACCCGAGACCCCAGCCCCACATGTCCAGCCCCATATGTCCTGATCCCCACCCCAGAGCCCCCCCAAGGCGCACACGCCCTGACTCCCACCCCAGAGCCCCCCCAGCCCCACATATCCCCAGGCCCGAGGCCTCATACATCCTGACACCGTTACCCCGGAGCCTCTGAAGCCCCCACGTACCATGACACCCCCCTTAGCCCCCTCACCCCACAGGCCCGGGCACCCGCCACAGGCCCCGACACCCCCTACAGGCCCCTTTCCCGCCGGCCCCGTCCTCCCGCCCCAGAGCGCCCCAGATCCCGCCTCTCGCCCCCCGGATCCTGATCCCCCGCCCTTCCCGAGTCCCCCAGCCCCGCACACACCGGCCCGCCCAACCAGACCCGGCCCCTCCCCGGCCCCGCCTCGTACCGAGCCCCGCTACCCGCCGGCCCGGCCGCCGCTCCCGGCTCCCTCCGCCCCGCAGAGCCGCCGCCTCCCATTGGACCCGAGAGACGCGCGTTACCATTGGCCCGCCGATGCCACGCCCACAAGGGCGCTCACGCAGAGCGCGGCCCCGCCCCGGGACGGCTCAGGCAGAACGGCTATTGGCTGCGGTGCGGAGAGGGGGCGGAGCCTGAGAGTGAAGGGAGAGGGCGGTGCCCACCCAGAAGCCAAACAAGGAGGCGTGGCTTTGGTGGGGGCGTGGTTGGGGGGCGTGGCCACATCTGGATGGAGCCCTGGACACAACCGGCGGGGGGGGGGGCCGCCCCCAAACCCCGCCCCGGAACAGACGGGGCGGGGGGAGCTGTCCCTCAACCCCGCCCCCCCGGGGGGCTCCACCCCCGAATTGTCCCAAATCTTCCCGAATTGTCCCCAAAGCCGCCCCCCCGCCCCCAAGCTCTTTATTTGCGCAACCGCCGCGCGGCACCGCCCCCCCCGCCGCCATTTTGCCCCCCCAAGGGGGTTTTTTTTATCGTTTAGGGCTTTTTTAAAATCCTTTACAATGTGTTGTTTTTTTTTTTTTTTTACATTTAGGCCGTTTTTCTACACTTTACCGTTTTTGTATTATTGAACCCATTTCCCCCCCCTTCCCTTTTCCCCCTATTTTCCACCTTTTCCCCCACCCTTTCCCCCTTTTTTCCCCTCCTTCCTGCCTTTTTTCCACCTTTTGCACCATTTCTCCCCCACTTCCTGCCTTTTTTCTCCCCTCTTCCCCACTACTTCCCATTCTTTTCCCCACCCTCCTCACCTTCCCCCTTCTCCTCACCTTTCTCCTCCCTCCCCCCCACCCTTTTCCCCCCCACTTCCTGCCTTTATTCCCCTTCCCAGCACCCATTTCCCCCCACCATTCCCCCCTTTTCCCCACCCTCCTCACCTTTTCCCTTTCCCCCCCACTTCCTGCCCTCTTCCCCCCCACTTCCTGCCCCCCTTTCTCCTCCTTTTCCCCCCCCTTTTTCCACACTTCACAGCATTTTTCCACACTTTACATTATTTTTCTTTTTTTTTTTTTTTTTTACACTTTACACTTTTCCCCCTCATTTCCCCCCTCTATCCCCCCCACCCCCAACCCCCCCCTCACTGCTTCCCCCTCCCCTCCCCCCCGTTCTCCTCCGGGCTCCCCGCAGGACCCCCCTTCTCGGCCCCGTCGCCCGCCCGGGCGTTGGGCACCCACAGCCCCGAGTCGATGCAGCGCTGCATGTGGTACTTGGCCTCCTGCAAAGGGGAAGGGGGGAGACAGGGACACCACTCAGGGGGTGGTCCTCAGCCCGTGTCACCTTGGGGGGACCCCCCCAGACCCCACCCCGTACTCACGGTGGGATCCATTTTGCTGATGGTGTCCTGCAGCATCTGCACGTCTTTGACGTCAAAGCACTTTTGCAGCTCCTGGAGAACCAAAACCACCCGCTGAGGGTTCAAAACCCAACCCAAATTGGGGCGCTTTACCCCAAAAACCAAAATTTTGAGGGGGGGGGGTGTCACTCACGGGGGGCAGCGACTCGTAGACCTCCACGGGGTCGAGGCCGCCGGGGCCCAGCCGCTTCTGCCGCTCCTCTTCCTCGTACTCCTTCATCGCCTTCTCGATGCGCACCTTGGCCCGGCCCCGCACCCGCTCCTTGAAGGCCTCCAGCTCGTCGTTGAAGCCCTCCATGTACTGCTGGTCGGCCGTCTGGGGGGGACACGGGGAGGGTCAGCACCCCCAGTTCACCCCCCTCATCCCCCTCCCAGGGGTCCCGGTTTGGTTCTCACCTTAATTTTGGTGAAAAACTGCCGGAAACAGGCGCGGGGGTCGACCTTGAGGCTCTTGGCCAGCTCCAGGATGAATTGCATGACGATGGTCTGGTGGGCGACCTGCTCCATCAACGCGTGTTTCTGGGAGGGGGGGAGAGAAAAGAGGGGCATGAGGACCCCCCCCCCCAAGGATTCACCCAGCTCTGGGGGGGCTCATCCCTTTGTTGGGGGCAGGGGGTGAAGGGTCCTGGAGCTGCTGGAGGGATCGAGGTGGGATCCAGTGCTTGGGGTCACCAGGACCCCCCCCACTTTGGGGAGCTGGGGGGAGGGCTCGGGAGGTCTGTGCTTGGGGGAGGCACTGCTGGGGTTAACGAAGGCATTTGATGACCTTAACGGACTTTTCCAGCCTTGATGATTCCACGATTTCCTCATTCCGTGATTCCTCCATTCAGCATTTCCCCAGTTCCACCACTCCGCCATGCCCCAGTTCCCCAACTACTCAATTCCCCAGTTCCCCCATTCCCCAGTTGCACCACTACCCCATTCCCCAGTTCCCCAATCCCACCATTCTCTGGTCCCCCAATTCCCCAATTTCCTGATCCCACCACTCCCCAATTCCCTGACCCCATGATCCCCCAATCCCAGCATTCCCCGATTCCCTGATCACCCAATTCCCTGATCCCATGATCCCCCAATCCCACCACTCCCCAGTTCCCCAATCCCATGAGCCCCCAATCCCCCCATTCCCAGACTCCATGACCCCCCAGTTCCCCCATTCCCTGATTCCTGATCCCCCCAATTCCCCCAACCCCTGATCCCATGATCCCCCCATTCCCCGTAACAACCACCGAGGCCGTGGCCCCCCAAGCTCAGCCGGGACCCCCCCCGGGACCCCCCACTCACCTCCTCCACCTCCAGGTCGATGCACCAGATCACCAGGTAATTTGCCGTCTCCTCGCAGACCAGGTGGGGATTGTCCGACAGGAACTTCTGGCTGTCGTCCCAGCGCCGCAGCATCCCTGCGGGGACCCCGTCAGCCGGCCATAGCGACCCCCACCTTTAATTAAGCCCCCCACCTTTAATTACTCACATCCCTCCCACTTTAATTAACCCCCCAATCGCCATTAACGAAGCAGCAACAAAGCTTCACCTCGGGGAGAAAAAACCTCAAGGAAAACCACAGCAACATGAGTGATGTGGCGGTGCAGGGTGGTCCTCGATGGCCACTGCGACCCCCCCTCAAATAAAAAGCGGTGCAGCCCCCCGCCACGGGGCACCCACCGAAGTGTTTGATCTGCTTCTCGTATCTCTCCACAAAGGTTTTGTGCTTCTTCTCCTTCTGCTCCTCCGTCTCCTCCTTCTCCTCTGGTTTCACGTTGAAAACACTCTGGGGGAGCCGGAGGGAACATCAGCACCTTGGGGTGGGGTGACAAGGACCACCCCAAACCCTCCGAGACCCCCTCAAACCCTCAGGGACCTCCCCCAAACCTCACCTTGCTGAAGCCGTCCTTGCTGAGAGTGTCCACGTTCCAGGGCATGTTCTTCTCCTTCTTCTTCAGCTCTTCCAGCTTGGTCTCCCAGCTCTTCTCCTCCGTTTTGAGCTGCTGGGCCTCGGCCTGGAGCTTCTCTAGCTCCCCCTTCCCACCCCCCGGCTCCGCCACCTCCAGCTCCTTCAGCTTCCTCTGGCACTCGGCCAGCTTTCGCTTACATTCCCGGCAGCCTTTATCCAGCTCCTCTTTTTCCTTCTGGAATTGCTCCATTCGCTCCAAACGAGCCTGGAAAGGGGACGAGGACAGACCCCCAGGGCAGGGGGAGCAGCATTAATGGGAGAATCCTGCGGCTATGGGAGGTCCCCGTGGCCCCAGGAAGGTCCCATGTGCCCTCCAGAGAGCCCCCAGCCCCAGGGGAATGGGAACCCCCCGGGGATGGGAGAAAAAGGAGCAGGAACTGGGTGTGGAAGACTGGAAATGGGGGTCATGGGGTCGCTATGGGGATGGGGGAGCCCCTCCCCATGAGGGGTCCTGGGGCTGGTTGCCACGGTAATAGCGGTGTCGCCTCCTCATGGGGGTCCCTAAGCTGGTCGCCATGGGAACGGGGGACCCCGCCCCACGGGGGACCCTGCAGCTGGTTGCCATGGCAACAGGAAAGACACCCCCTCCCCTTCCCTCTCCCCACGGGGGTCCCGAAGCAGGTTGCCATGACAAAAGCCCCCCGCCTTCCTCCTCCCCATGGGGGTGCCGGGGCCGGTCACCCTGAGAACGGGCCTCCCGGGGGAGCCGGGCCCGGGAGGGACGGGGGGGGGCCGGGCGGGCTGCACCTGGTGCCGCCATCGGAAGAGGCTGGCGGTGTCGATGTTGGGGTGAGTCTCGTCCTCATCGTCCGAGACCTCGATATGGTCCCACACGCTGTAGTCCACCATGGCGCGGCCGCCCCCGGGCCCGCCACCGCCGCCGGCCGCTTCTCGAAGTCTCCAGCACCCGCCCCGCCCGCTTCCGCACGCACTTCCGGGCGCGTCGCCTGACGCACTTCCTGTTGCGCCCGCACCTCTAGCGCAGCTTAGGCGCATGCGCACATGCAGCGGGGAGGGACGAAAAAGCCCTGCCTCGCCCGGCACAAAGATGGCGCCGGTTTTAAAGAGACACGCACGCTAAAAAAGGGGGTGGCGAGGGCGGGGCCCCCCGCTCGACGCCCCAAGGCCTGCGGTGGGGCTGGGGACGCGTCCTCCGCCTTAGGCGGGATCTGCCCGGTCCTGCGGGTGGGGAGCGGGGACATGGGGACAGGGGTACAGGGGGACGGGGGACAGGGGGTCAGGGGGACAGGGGACGGGGACAGGGGGTCAGGGGGACAGGGGGACATGGGGACAGGGGGACAGGGGGACGGGGGACAGGGGGACAGGGGACTGGGGACGGGGACAGGGGGACATGGGGACAGGGGGACAGGGGACTGGGGACGGGGACATGGGGACATGGGGACAGGGGGACAGGGGGACATGGGGACAGGGGACAGGGGGACAGGGGGACAGGGGGACAGGGGACTGGGGACGGGGACAGGGGGACATGGGGACAGGGGGACAGGGGGACAGGGGACTGGGGACGGGGACAGGGGGACATGGGGACAGGGGACAGGGGGACAGGGGGACAGGGGGACAGGGGACTGGGGACGGGGACAGGGGGACAGGGGGGACACAGGGAAGGACATGGAGGGACAAGGGGGGACATGGGGACATGGTGGCACAGGGACACAGGGGGACATGGCCCCTTGGGGACAGCGGGACAGGGGGACACGGGGACAGAGGGACACCGGGACAGGGGGACATGGTGGCACAGGGACATGGGGACATGGCCCCTTGGGGACAGCGGGACACGGGGACACCGGGACGTGGGTGGGATGCAGGGAGGTACCGGGGGGGGGGGGCGGTACCGCGGGGAGGGGGCACCGGGGACACCGGAGATGCCGGTCCCGGGGGATGCCGGGGACACACCCCCCCCCCCCCGCCCCCGGTGTCGGTGCCGGTGCGGGGGGGTGGGGGGTGGCGGGGAGGGTTGAGGCGTTTCCGCCGGCGCCGCCGCTGTCACCGGGCGCTCTCGGCGGCCCCCGGGGCCGGTACCGGAGCCGCCTCCCGCCCCGCGCCGCCGCCGTAAACAAAGGCAGGTGGATGCCGGGGAGCGCCGCGGCACCGGGAACCGGCCAGGTACGGGGACGGCACCGGGAACGGCGGCGGGACCGGGAACGGGAAAGGGAAAGGGAACCGGGAACAGGAACGGCACTGGGAACGGGAAGGGGAACGGGAAATGGAACGGGACTTGGAACGGGAACGGAAAAGGGAAAGGGAACGGCACCGGGGACAGGAACGGCACCGGGAAGGGGAACGGAAAAGGGAACGAGACTGGAAACGGCACCGGGCGGCACCGGCAGCCGACCAGGTACAGCACCGGCCCCGGGAACGGCCCCGGGAACGGGACCAGGAACGACCCCGGGACCCGGCGGCCCCGGGACGGCCCCTTCCCACCTTCCCCGCCGCTGCCGGAACCCCCCCGCCGTTGCCTCCCCGGTACCTCCCCGGTGCCTCCCCGGCCCGGAGCATCCCTCCGGTACCCCCGGGGGAACAGCAGGGGGCTCCGGGGCTGCGCCGGGGGTGAGGCACCGGCCAGCCCGGCGCTACCGGGACACCCCCCCGCCAAGCCGGGCCAGCCCCGGGGGGGTCCCGCAGCTCACGGGAGAGGCTGGGAGTGGTGCCGGGGCTGCCGGGATGGATCCCGGTACTGGGGGAGGTGGTGCCGAAGGATGCCGGTACCGGTAGCGATGCCGGTGCTGCAGGAAGCGACACCAGTACCGGGAATGATGCCGGTGCCGCGGGAAACAACACTGGTACCGGGAGTGATGCCGGTGCCACGGGGAGTGATGCCGGTACCGAGAGCGATGCCGGTACCGGGAGTGATGCTGGTGCTGTGGGAACTGATACCGGTATTGGGGGCGATGCCGGTGCCGCGGGAAGCAACGTCAGTACTGGGAGCAATGCCGGCGTCATGGGAAATGATACCGGTACCGGCAGCGATGCCGGTGCCTTGGGAAGCGATGCCGGTACCGGCAGCGATACTGGTGCCGTGGCCAATGGTGGCCAACGATGCCGTGGGGCACGACACCGGGGTTCCCTTGGCCACCTTCACCGGGAGGAGCCCCGGGGGGTCCCCAGCTGGGTGCCGGGAGCCACCGTGGACCCCCCACCCCGGCCCCGGCGCATGGCAGCACGGGGAGGGGTCTGTGCCAACCGGGGGGGCCTCTGGTTGTGCCACGGTTGTAACGAGCGTGTCAGGGCTCAGCCCAGCTCCCCGGCGTGCCAGGTGGGTGCCAGGGGGTTACCGGGGGGGGGTACCGGGTGGGTGCTGGGTGGGTACCGGGGGGGTACCGCGGGGGTCTCCCCGCTCGCCCCTCACCGCCGGGTCTCCCTGCAGGCGCCGCAGCCCCCCGGGAGGTGCCAGGGTGCCCCCGCGCCCTGAGCCCCGGTACCGGGCGGGCACATGAGCACGAGCCAGAGCGACGTGGCCGGGCCCGAGGAGCAGGTGAGGCCGCACCGGGTGGCACCGGGGGGGCCACCGGGAGGGAACCGGGGGGGCACCGGGGTGGGGTGGGGTCCCTACGGGAGCATCAGGGCGGGGGGCGAGGGGGGTCCCCGCCATGCGCCAGCCCCGGGGACCCCCGGCAGAGGGTGGGGGCTGCTGCCCGGTGCCATGCCGTGCCATGCCGTGCCGTGCCGTCCCCCTTGACTGCCCCGTCCCTTCCCCGCAGCCCCCACCGGAGCCCCTGGCCCCCGGGTGCTGCTCCCCGCCCTCCCCGGGGATGTTGGGGCCCGACCTGCGCCGCGGCCGCCGCCGTCTCTCCGGCAGCCTCCAGGTGCCCCCCTGGAAGCCACCGGAATGGCCTCGTTCACCGGAACCCTCCGGGCTGCCGCGTCCCACCTCGCTGCCCCTCCGCGTGCCACCGCGCATCGCCGTCACCCGCCCCGAGCCCCCCAGGTAGGGACGGCGACGGGGACGCGCGGCACGAGGGCGAGCCTGTCACCGCGGCGGCGTGGTGGCACTGGGGACACGCGCCCACCCTCGAGGGGATGCGGTGGCCCGAGCTGGGGGGTGACACCGGGGATGTGGCCCCCACCGGGGCACAGGTCTGGCTGGGGTGGGGACAGGGACAGGGTGGGGACAGTGTCCAGGGTGGTGGCGAGGACCAGGACGGGGCCAGTCCCTGGACTGGTGACACTGGGGTGGGGACAATGGCAGCGATGGGGACATGGTCCAGGATGGGGCCAGTCTCTGGACTGGTGACACTGGGGTGGGGACGATGGCAGCGATGGGGACATGGTCCAGGATGGGGCCAGTCCCTGGACTGGGAACACTGGGATGGGGACGATGGCAGCGATGGGGACGTGGTCCAGGATGGGGCCAGTCCCTGGACTGGTGACACTGGGATGGGGACGATGGCAGCGATGGGGACGTGGTCCAGGATGGAGCCAGTCCCTGGACTGGTGACACTGGGATGGGGACGATGGCAGCGATGGGGACATGGTCCAGGATGGGACCAGTCCCTGGACTGGTGACACTGGGATGGGGACGATGGCAGCGATGGGGACGTGGCCCAGGACGGGACCAGTCCCTGGACTGGTGACACTGGGATGGGGACGATGGCAGCGATGGGGACGTGGTCCAGGACGGGACCAGTCCCTGGACTGGTGACACTGGGATGGGGACGGTGCCCATGTGGGTGACACCGACACTGACCCCCCCAGCCGCAGCACCACCCCCCAGGTCCCACCAGTCCCAACTGGTCCCAACTGGTGCCGATGGTGGTGGTGGGGACGCGGTGATCCGGTGCCCCCCCCCTTGGTGGGGGAGGGGACATTAATGGGGGGGACATTTTATTGGGGGGGGTCACATCGCACCCCCCCCCCTCGGTGCCAGGGCTGGGGGGGGGGGGACACAGCTCCTCCCCCCCGGTGTGGGTGCTGGGTGCTGGGGAGGGTGGAATCCCCCGGGGGGGGGGAATCCCTGGGTGGGGGGTCCCCATAAGGCAGGGGATACCCCTAGAGGGGGGATCCCAGGGGGGGTGATTCCCGCGGGGGGGGGATCCCCGCCGAGGGGGGGGTCGTATCGGGGCGGGGGGGGGCTGAGGGGTGTCCGCGCCGCCTCGTACCTGCGGGAGGGGTTGCGGGGGGGGGGGGTCCACCGGGTCCCGGGGCGGAGCCGGCCCGGGGCGGGGGCAGGTCCCGGAGCCGGGGGAGGCGCCGAGGCGGGGGCGAGAGGCGGCACCGGCGGCACCGGCGGCGGTAGCGGCACGGGCGGCGGTAGCGGCACCGGCGGCGGCACCGGCGGTGGCGGCGGCAGACGCCTCCCCCGGGATCGTCCCAACCGGTTGCCCGGGGCCATGCGGAGCCCGGGGCCGGGAAAAGCCGCCGCCGCCGCCGCACCGGCTGCCGCCGCGAATCGCTAGAGACCGGCACCGGCACCGGCACCGGCAGCGGCGCGGCGGGGGGGGTCGCCGCGACCGGCACCAGGTCGAGGACCGGCACCGGGGGCGGAGGGGGCTCCGGGACCGGCAGCCGGTCGGAACCCGGCACCGGCAGCAGGTTGAGCCCCGGTACCGGCTTCTTTCCCGGCACCGGCAGCACATCTCGGGGTCCCCCCGGTTCGCTCCCCCACCCCGTCCCTCCCCCGCCCCGGTCCCGCGGATGATGGAGCCGGTCCCGGGCTCCCGGAAAAGCCTCTCGCTGTCGTTGCCGGTGCCCCGGGAGGGGCCCGGTACCCTGCGGCCCCCCCAGCACCTCTGGCGTCAGCCCCGCACCCCGATCCGCATCCGCCACCGCGGCTTCTCCGACACCGACCGGCACCGGCCCCGGCCCATGGAGCGGGCGGACGCCGTCGACACCGGGGACCGGCCCGGGCTGCGCAAGTCCCGCATGTCCTGGCCCTCCTCCCTCCACGGGACCCCCGGCAGCGGCAAGCGGTAGGTGACAGCGGCGGGGAAACACACCCCCCCCTCCGGAGACCCCCACCGGCATCCCGGTACCGGAGGTGGGATCCCCCCCCTCGCCGCCCCAGGACCGGCACCGGAGGCGGGACTCCCCAGTATCATCACTGGGATGGGAGGTGGGATCCCCCGCAAGTATCATCACTGGGAGACCCCCAGTATCATCACTGGGACTGGAAGTGGGACCCCCCCCCAGTATCATGACTGGGAGACCCCCAGTAGCAGAAGTGGGACCCCCCTTATCATCATCCTGGTACCAGTACTGGAGGTGGGAGCACCCCCCAGTATCATCACTGGGATGGGAGGTGAGATCCCCCCCAGTGTCATCACTGGGACCCCCCCAGTATCATCACTGGGAGACCCCCAGTGTCATCCCAGTAGCGGAGGTGGGACCCCCATATCATCATCCTGGTACCAGTACTGGAGGCGGGAGCCCCCCAGTATCATCCCAGTACCAGAGGTCAGACCCCCCCATCATCATCCTGGTACCAGAGGTGGGACCCCCAGTATCATCCCAGTACCGGTACTGGAGGCTGGATCCCCCCCAGTATCACCCTGGTGCCAGAGGCAGACCCCCCCCCAGTATCATCCCAGTCCTGGAGGTGGGACCCCCCGGTATCACCCCGGTGCCAGAGGTGGGACCCCCCCAGCACCATCCTGGAACTGGTGGTGGGACGGAACTGGTGGCCGGCGCCGGTGCCGGATCCGCCCCCACGGGGCTGGTGGTGACACGGGGTGGGGGGGGGTCACATCCCTCGACACCCCCGGCTTGGCCAGACCCCTCCGGGGATCCCCCCCAGGCACCGGGGACGGGGTCCCCGGCACCGGCACCGCCGCGACTCCCGGCTCTGCCCCCCCCCCCGCCATGAGCACCCAATGGGTGCTGAACCCAGCGGCATTTGGGGGTGCCCAGGGACCCCCCCCAGACCCATCCGAGCCCACCCCCCTCCCGGCAGCCGCCGTTTTGGGGTGCCCCCCCACGCCACCACAGCGGCGCGCCGGTGGGAGCGGGGGGGTCCCCATCCCAACGCCGCCCTCGGGGGCCACCGGTTTGGCCCATTTCCCAACTGGGAAGTTTTTTCGACGCCCGGCGCTGGTTGGGGGGGGGGGGGGGAGGTTGGTACCGCGCCGGCGACATGTGCCGGGCGCCGCGTCCTTCCGGCAGCGCCGAGGGGGCAGCGGCACCTCCGGCTTCGCTCCGGGAATTAATTGGTGCGCGGGAGGTTCGGCAGATGGTGGGGACTTGGTGGGGGGGGGGTGATGGGGGGGGTGATTTCCTTCCTCCTCCTCCTCTTCCTCGCTCCCCGGTGGAGTTTCCCCGGCCAAGCCGGGCAAGGCCAGCGGCGTCGCGGTGACCTCGGCTCCCGGGGTGGGGGGGCGGTGTGTCCGAGGGATGGCGAACCCCCCCCGGTGACCCCCCACCCTGTCCCCCGGCAGCCGACGGCTTCGCCCCTTGACGAGTTTTTCCCTTCCTGCAGCAATTCGCGTCATTAAACCAAACCAACCGCCAAGCCCGCGCCGGGGTTTCACCGGCGTCGACCGGCCGGAGCCCGGCTCGTGGCGGCACCACCGCGATCCCGCCGGCCACCGCTCGCCCTCGTTAATTCCTCCGGCTTTAATTGTTTGCCGGACAACAACCCGCCCCCCCCCAAAGAAAAAAAAAAAAACAACCCACCACCATCACCAAACCGACGCCAAGCTCGCGCCGGCGGCGGCGATGGCGGCGCCGGCGGCGGTGCCGCCCCGCGCGGCCCCGGGGACGCGCCGGAATGGTTTTTATTTTATTTATTTTATTTTATTTTATTTTTTTTTTGGTGGCGGGGGATGAGTCACCCGCGGCCATTAAAAATGATTCACGGTCGGCTCCGCTCCCGGCGGCGGAGGAAATCCCGCGCCGGCACCGCGCCGGCACCGCGCCGGCTGCCGGGGGTGGCAGGGATGGCCCTTCCCGCTGCCCTCCGCCGCCCACCTGCCGCCACGGGGCTGGCCGGGGGGTACCGGGCGGTGCGGGACGGCGCCGTTGGGCACCGGCTGGGGGGACGCGGTGGGACGCGGGACGGTGGCACGGGGCCGGGGGTCCCTCTGAGCGGGGGGGGGGGCTGGTGGTGGTCCTAGGGGCTGGTGACTGTCCCCATCCCAATTGCCTTCCTGGTTGCCAGATCTTCCTCCTGTCTCCATCCTGACCCTGTGGCCGTTGTCGTCCTGATCCCATCCTCATCCTCATCCCATCCTCATCCTCATCCTCATCCTCATCCCATCCTCATCCTCATCCTCATCCTCATCCTCATCCTCATCCTCATCCCATCCTCATCCTCATCCCATCCTCATCCTCATCCCATCCTCATCCCCATCCTCATCCTCATCCCATCCTCATCCCATCCTCATCCTCATCCTCATCCCATCCTCATCCCATCCTCATCCTCATCCCATTCTCATCCCATCCTCATCCCATCCTCATCCTCATCCTCATCCTCATCCTCATCCCATCCTCATTGTCATCCTCATCCTCATCCCATCCCCATCCTCATCCTCATCCCATCCTCATCCTTATCCCATCCTCATCCTCCTCCCCATCCCATCCCCATCCTCATCCCATCCCCATCCTCATCCCCGTCCTCATCCTCATCCCATCCCCATCCCATCCTCATCCCCGTCCTCATCCTCATCCTCATCCCATCCCCATCCCATCCTCATCCTCATCCCCTTCCTCATCCCATCCCAATCCCGCCTCCATCCTCATCCTCAACCCTTTCCCACCCCCATCCCATCATCATCCCCATCCCCATCATCTCCCAGTCCATCCCAGTCCCCGTCCCCATCTCTTCCTCATCCCCATCCCAGCCACCTCCATCCCATCCCTCCCCAGTCCCATCCCATCCCACCCCGGGGGGGGGGTCCTTGGTGTCCCCCCCTCTTCCCCACCCCTCCCTCGGCGGTCCCAAACTGGCTGTGCTGGGACGAGGCCGAAGCAGCTGGTGCCCAGGGACCACCGCAGATGATCCGGGGGGGTTGGGGGGGCACCACATCCCGGGGACCCCCCTACTGAGGGGGGGGGGGCGGCGTGCTGGACCCCCCCCGAATCACCCCTGCAGGACCCCAACCAGGGCAGGGGGGGGGAAGAAGCCGGGACCCCCGCGGCACCCTCGGGTGCTCACTGGGGACACTGGGAGCACTGGGGACAGCGGGGGCGTCCCTGTCCCCGGTGGGGGGGGATCCCCCTCGGCTGTGTGTGTCCCCCCCCCGGTCTCTCGCCGGCGGCTGCAGCTCCCGAGACGCGAAACAAGCCCAAAAAAGCCCTTTTCCTCCCCAGAGCCGGTTACTAAATTTGCCGGCGGTGAGTCACGGCCCCCCCCCCCCCCCGCTCCCTGCGCAGCCCCCCCCGGCTCCCCCCGCCCCCCACAGCAGCACCCTGACACCCTGGAGGGGGCGGGGAGAAGCTGCTCCCCACGGGCCGGGGACACCCATGGGGCTGAGGAACCCCTTGAGAACCGGGGACCCCCCCCAGGGGTCTCCATACGGCAGGGACCCCCCCCCGGACCAGGGACACAGCCCCCCCCCCCCAGGGCTGGAGACCCCCATGAGAACTGGGGACCCCCCCCAGGGCTGGGGGAACCCCAGAGTCAGGGACCCCCCCTGGGCCAGGGACTCTCCAGGGCTGGGGACCCCCATGAGATCTGGGGACCCCCCCCAGGGGTCTCCGTGGGGCCAGGGAGCCCCCCCGGGAGCAGGGATGCGCCCCCCCCCCCCCCCCGCAGGGCTGGGGACCCCCTTGAGAACTGTGGATCCCCCCCAGGGCTGGGGGTCCTCCATAGGGCTGAGGACTCCCCCAGGCCAGGGACCACCCCCCAGGGCTGCGGACCCTCATGAGAGCTGGGGACCCCCCCAGGGCTCTCCATGGGGCCAGGGACCCCTTGGGGCTGGAGACCCCCCCCCCAGGGCTGGAGATCCTCCATGGGGCTGAGGACCCCCCCAGGCCAGGGACTCCCCAGGGCTGGAGACCCCCGAGGGGTCTCTATGGGGCCAGGGACCCCCCCCAGGGTCAGGGACCCCCCCCAAGGTCAGGGACCCCCCAGGGCCAGGGGACCCCCCCCAGGGCTGGGGGTCCTCCATGGGGCTGATGACCCCCCCAGAGCCAAGGACCCCCCTGACAGCGCTCGGGGACCCCCAGGTAGAGGTCAGAGACCCCCAGGGGGGCCTCAGGGACACACCCCCCCCCGGGGGGGGTGCTCAGGACCCCGGGGGGGCGCTCAGCAGCCCCCATCCACCCCCCCCATACCCCCCCCCCCCGCCGAAGCCCCGGGCCGGTCCCTCCCCGTTCCTCCGCGGCGGGCGGTCCCGGGGCGGCACCGGGGGGGCGGATCCCCACCCCCCCCCGCCCCCCCCACCCCCTCCACCCCCTACCCCGCCCCCCCCCCGCCCCCCCCCGCCGCCCTCTCACCCCGTCCCCTCCCGCTGCCATGGCCGGGCAGCGGCGGGGGCTGAGGCTGCCCCGCTCCCCCCTGCTCCACCCGGGGGGGCGGGGGGGTCGCTGGGGGGGGGGATGGGGGGGTGAGGACGAGACCTTCCTGCCCGGCCCCCCCCCGGGCTCCCCCGGCCTCAGCCCACCGCGGGGGTCCCCAACTTCCCCCCTCCGTCCCCTTCGGCTCAACCGCGGCGTCCCGGAGCGGCAGCGCTGGATGCGGGGCAGGTAACGGGGGACAGCCCCCCCCCCCAAAAAAAAAAACAAAACCCACAGACACACACCCCCGACCCCGCGACCCCCCTAACCAACCCCCCCGGGACCCCCTAAACCCCCCCCCGGCACCCTGGACCCCCCCCCGGAGCGCGGTGGTCGGGAGCGCTGGACCATCCCCGCTCACCCCCCCCGGGGGTGTCGGTAACCCCCACCCGGCCCGGGGCGGACCCCCCCCCCCCCAACCCCGTACGGACCCTCCCGACCCCCTACGGACCCCCCCGCCCAACCCGGTACCGCCCCCTCCCCCAGCCGGGGGGGTGTCCTGAAGTGCCCCCCCACCCCGGGCTGCACTTGGGGGCTGTCAGGTCAACCGCCCCCCCCCCCCAGGACCCCCACCCCGGGGCGGGGGGGACACGGGGGAGGAGCTGGAGGTCCCCCCCCCCCCCCCGCCGCGGCCCGTTAGAGGAAGCCGGTAGAGGAAGGGGGGGGGCCAAGGCGAGAGCACCCCCGTGTGTCCCCCCCCGCACCCATGGAGCCGGGGGGCACCCAGCGGGCTGCAGCCGGGAGACCCCCCCCGGGGAGCCAGCGGGGGGGGCTGGTGGTGAGGTAAGGGGGGGGGGAGCACCCCGAGCCTGGGGGGGGGGACAGGGACACCCCCCCTGCCCAGTTTAGGGGGGGGGCGGACACAGGGACACCCCCCCCCACGCTGGCACTGGGGGGGACAAGGACCCCCCCCCAGCCAGGAGGGGGAGCGGACCCCCCCCCATTGCGGTGGCACAGCCCCCGCCCCCCCCGTTTTGGGGGATGGGGCGGTCCCCCCGCCCTGTTTTTGGGGGGGGTCATAAAGGACCCCCCCACCGTCAAGCAGCCACCTTTGGGTGCCCCCTGGTTGCGCGGGGACCCCCCCAGTAAGGGGGGGGGCGGGGGGGGGCGCAGCCCGCCCGCGTTCCTCCCGCGGCCCAGGGGGAAGTGGGTGACGGTTGGAGGGGGGAGGGGACCATGGGGAGCCCCCCCCCGCCCCCCCCCCCCGGCGCGTCCTCGCCTCACCCCGGGGGGGCCCGAAACTGAGGGGAGGGGTGACATGGGGGGGGTCCTGGGGTGACCGGCACCGGGGGTCCCAACTGGGACACGTGGGGTTGGGGGGGGGGGCGGTACTGGGAGGGGTCAGTATGGGGAGGGGGGACAGTTTGGGGGTCCCGGGGCACAAAGGTCGTGGGGGTCCCAGTATGGGGGTCCCAGTATGGGGAGTGTCCCAGGACACAAGGGCCGGGGTGGTCCCTGTACTGGGGGGGTCCTAGTTCTGGGGGGGGGTCCTGGGGATCCCAGTATTGGGGGGTACTGGGGCATGAGGGTCCTGGGGGTCCCAGTATTTGGGGGGTCCCTGTACTGGGGGGTCCCGGGGCACAAGGGCCATGGGGGTCCCAGTACTGGGGGGGTCCCAGAACTGGGGGTGGTCCCGGTGCGGGGGGGTCCCGGTGTGGGGTGGTCCCGGTGTCGGGGGGTCCCGGGGCACGAGGCTCCTGGGGGTGCCGGTACCGGCGGGACAGGCCAGCGCTGGGCGTGGCCGTCCCCGTGTCACGACGAGCCGGTGGCGGCGTCACCCCCACGGTGACACCGGGGTGAGACGGTGACACTGGTGTGTGGGGTGACACCAGCGTGTGGGTGACACTGGTGGGAGTGGTGACCCTGGTGAACCAGGTGACACCAGTGAAGGAGGTGACACCGGGGCACGTGGTGACCCTGGTGACCATGGTGACACCGGTGCTCATGGTGACACCGGTGCTCATGGTGATGGTGGTGTGTGGTGACACCAGTGCGCGTGGTGACACTGGTGCCTGGGGTGACGCTGGTGAACAAGGTGACGCTGTGGCACAGGGTGACACTGGTGACCATGGTGACACTGGTGAACGAGGTGACGCCATGGTACATGGTGACACTGGTGGACAAGGTGACACCGTGGCACATGGTGACACTGGTGACCATGGTGACACTGGTGAACGAGGTGACACCGTGGCACATGGTGACACTGGTGACCATGGTGACACTGGTGAACGAGGTGACTCCGTGGCGCATGGTGACACTGGTGACCATGGTGACACTGGTGACCATGGTGACACTGGTGAACGAGGTGACGCCGTGGCGCATGGTGACACTGGTGACCACGGTGACACTGGTGGATGAGGTGACGCCGTGGCACATGGTGACACTGGTGGCCATGGTACATGGTGACACTGGTGGACGAGGTGACGCCGTGGCACATGGTGACACTGGTGACCATGGTACATGGTGACGCTGGTGGACGAGGTGACGCCGTGGCACATGGTGACACTGGTGGCCATGGTACATGGTGACGCTGGTGGACGAGGTGACGCCGTGGCACATGGTGACACTGGTGGCCATGGTACATGGTGACGCTGGTGGACGAGGTGATGCCGTGGCACATGGTGACACTGGTGGCCATGGTACATGGTGACACTGGTGGACGAGGTGACGCCGTGGCACATGGTGACACTGGTGACCACGGTGACACTGGTGCACGAGGTGACGCCATGGTACATGGTGACACTGGTGGACGAGGTGACGCCGTGGCACATGGGGACACTGGTGACCATGGTGACCCTGGTGACGCTGGTGTGTACAGTGACACTGGTGCTCACGGTGACACCGGTGTGTGTGGTGATGGGAGCGGCGATGCCATTGCACGTGGTGACACTGGTGACCATGGTGACACTGGTGAACGAGGTGACACGGGTGAACGAGGTGACGTTGTGGCACATGGGGACACTGGTGATCATGGGGACACTGGTGAATGGGGTGACACGGGTGAACGAGGTAACGCCGTGGCACATGGCGACACTGGTGACCACGGTGCCACCAGCGCTGGCGGTGCCACCGGTGCTGGCGGTGCCACCCCCAACCACCGTCCCCGACCCCCCCACCCCCCCCCCCCCCCCCGGGGGCTCCAGCGGCGCCACGGCCGAGCCGCCCCGCGACGTCCCCCGTGTCCCCGACGCCCCCCGCTCCGTGTCCCCCCAGCTTCGAGGTGGAGAACGGCCCCGGGGGGGGGCGCAGCCCGGCGGAGCCGCAGCCCAGCCCGGGGCCGGGGCTGGTGCTGCTGCCGGGGGGTCCCGGGGGGGCCCAGCGCCGCGAGTCCTTCCTGTACCGCAGCGACAGCGACTTCGACGCCTCCCCCAAGAGCGTCTCCCGCAACTCGTCCATCGCCAGCGAGGCGTGAGTGCGGACCCCCTCCCCCCCCGGACCCCCCCGGGACCCCCCGGACTCTGGGTGCCCTGGGGAACCCCCAGCATCCTGCCAGGGACCCCCCCCCCACGGGCTCCCCAATATCCACCTCAGGGACCCCCCCCAGTACCCCCCCATGGACTCCCCAGTACCCTCCCATAGACCCCCCGATACCCCCCCCAGGGACCACCCAGTCCCCCCCCAGGGACCACCCAGTCCCCCCCCCCAGACTCCCCCGTATCCCCCGTGGGGTCCCCAATATCCACCCCAGGGACCACCCAGTACCCCCCAGGGACCCTCCCAGGACCCCCCCCATGGACACCCTGATATCCCCCCCCCAGGGACCCCCCAAATATCCCCCCCAGGGACCCCCCAATATGCCCCCAGGGACCCCCCCCATCCCCATGGAGAGCCCCCAATACCCCCTCAGGGACCCCCCAAATCCCCCCCCGGGGTTCCCACCACAGACCATGTGGGGAGGGGGTGGGGGTTGGGGGGGGGGTCCCAGACATCCTGCCCCCCACCGCGACACACCCCCCCACACGCACCCCCTTTCTCTTCCAGCCACACCGAGGACCTGATCGTCACCCCCTTCGCCCAGGTGGGGCTGGGGGGGTCTCGGGGATGCTGGGGGGGGGTCCCAGGGGGTCCCCAGGGAGTGCTGGGGGGGTCCCAGGGGTGCCAGGGGGTCCCAGGGCTGCTGGGTGGGTTCCCCAGGGGGTCTCGGGGGTGCTGGAGGGTGCCAGGGGGTCCCAGAGGTGCTGGGCGGGTCCCCCAGGGGGTCCCAAGGGGTGCTGGGGGGGGGGTCCCAGAGGTGCTGGGGGGGTCCCCGAGGCGGGGGGGGGGTGTCAGGATTGGGCCCTGCACCCCCAAGTTTTGGGGGGGGGGGGGGTCTGGCCACAGCGCTGGGGTTTGGGTGATGCCAGCGGCAGCTTTGGGGTCCCAGGGGGGTGGGTGGGGGTGTCCCCCCCCGATGTGTCCCTGACCCCCCCCCCCACCCCGGGCCCCCCCCCCCCCCAGGTGCTGGCGAGTCTCCGCAGCGTCCGCAGCAACTTTTCCATCCTGACCAATGTCCCCACCCCCACGGGCAGCAAGTGGGTGACCTTGACCTTGACCTTGACCCCCTTCCCCCCACCACCACCACCATGGCGGGGGTCCCGGCCAGCCCTGCCTCACTCCCCCCCCCCCACCGTGTGTGTTCCCCCCCCGCAGACGGTCGCCCATCGGCTCCCAGCCCCCCCTCTGCCCAGCCATGCTCTCAGGTAAGGGGGGGGGGGTCGGGGGGGTCTGGGGGGGCCCCCCCGAAGATTTGGGGGGATTTGGGGAAGGGGGGGTGTGTAAAACTGGGGAAACTGAGGCACGGGGGTGGCAGCTTCACCCCCCCCCCCCAGCGGGTCCCTGCACCGCCCCCCCTCCTCGAGCCGTGTCCCCCCACCCCTGCACGCCCCCCATCTCCAGGGGGGTCCCCACAGCCCCCCCCCCATCCCCAGGGGTTTCCCCATACCCGGGGGGGTTCCCTCATCCCCAGGGGGGTTCCCTCATTGCCCCCCCCATCCCCAGAGGGTTCCCCCATCCCTGGAGGGGTTCCCTCATCCCTGGGGGGGGTTCCTCCATCTCCAGGGGGTTCCCTCATCCCCCCCCATCCTTGGGGGGGGGTTCCCCCATCCTTGAGGGGGTTCCCTCATCCCCAGGGGGTTCCCCCTTCCCTGGGGGGGTTCCCCCATCCTTGGGGGGATTCCCGCATCCCCAGGGGGTTCCCTCATCCCCGGGGGGGGGGTGTCCCTCATCCCCAGGGGGGGGTCCCTCATCCCCGGGGGGGGGGTGTCCCTCATTCCCAGTGGGGTTCCCTCATCCCCAGGGGGGGTCCCTCATGCCCGGGGTCCCCCCCCAGAGGAGACGTCCCAGCAGCTGGCCCGGGAGACCCTGGAGGAGCTGGACTGGTGCCTGGAGCAGCTGGAGAGCCTGCAGACCCACCGGGCTGTGAGCGAGATGGCGAGCAACAAGGTGGGGACGGGGGACAGGGGACATGGGGACATGGGGACAGGGGACATGGGGACAGGGGGACAGGGGGATGGGACAAGGGGACATGGGGACATGGGACAGGGGGACAGGAGGACATGGGGACAGGGGACATGGGGACAGGGGGATGGGACAAGGGGACATGGGGACAATGGACGGGGGACAGGAGGACATGGGGACAGGGGACATGGGGACATGGGGGGACATGGGGACAGGGGGACAGGGGGACATGGGGACAGGGGGATGGGACAAGGGGACATGGGGACATGGGACAGGGGGACAGGAGGACATGGGGACATGGGGACAGGGGACATGGGGACATGGGGACATGGGGACAGGGGGATGGGACAAGGGGACATGGGGACAGGGGGACATGGGGACAGGGGGACAGGGGACAGGAGGACATGGGGACAGGGGACATGGGGACAGGGGGATGGGACAAGGGGACAGGGGGATGGGACAAGGGGACATGGGACAGGGGGACAGGAGGACATGGGGACAGAGCGGGGCATGGGGACAGGGGGACATGGGGACAGGGGGACATGGGGACAGGGGGACAGGGATGAGGACAGGGAAGGGACGGGGACAGGCCAAGGGACACGGGACAGGGACCCTGCGGGGACACGGGGACAAGGGAGGGGGACAAGGGACAGGGCAAGGGGACAAGGACAAGACCCTGCAGGGTCACAGGGCCAGGGACGGACCCTGCGGGGACACGGGGCCGGGGCGCTGGTGGCACCGGGGCGCTGGTGGCACCGGCACCGGGGGCAGCGGCTGCGCTGGGGGCGGCGGCTCTGCCACGGCGCTGGTGGTGCCGGGGCCGGCGGTTATACTGGTTATACTGGTGGTACTGGTTATACTGGTTATACTGGTGGTGCTGGTCCAGGGCTCGTACTGGTGGCGCTGGCGCCAGGACCAGTGGCCACGGAGGTGCCGGTGGTACTGGTTGTACTGGTGGTGCTGGCCCAGGGGTTGTACTGGTTGTACTGGTGCCAGGAGCAGTGGCTGTGGTGGTGCCGGTGGTGCTGGTTGTACTGGTTGTACTGGTTGTACTTGTGCCAGGACAGGTGGTTGTACTGGTTGTACTGGTGCTGGTCCAGGGGTTGTACTGGTTGTACTGGTGCCAGGACCAGTGGCTGTGGTGGTGCCCATGGTGCTGGTTGTACTGGTGGTACTGGTTGTGCTGGTGCCGGTGGTGCCAGGACCGGTGGCCGTGCTGGTGCCAGTGGTGCCGGTGGTGCTGGTTGTACTGGTGGTACTGGTTGTACTGGTGCCGGTGGTGCCAGGACCGGTGGCCGTGCTGGTGCCAGTGGTGCCGGTGGTGCTGGTTGTACTGGTGGTACTGGTTGTACTGGTGCCGGTGGTGCCAGGACCGGTGGCCGTGCTGGTGCCGATGATGCCGGTGATGCTGGTGGTACTGGTGGTACTGGTTGTGCTGGTGCCGGTGGTGCCAGGACTGGTGGCCGTGCTGGTGCCAGTGGCGCTGGTGGCGCTGGCGGTACTGGTGGTACTGGTGGTACTGGTTGTGCTGGTGCCGGTGGTGCCAGGACCGGTGGCCGTGCTGGTGCCGATGATGCCAGTGGTGCTGGTGGTGCTGGTTGTACTGGTGGTACTGGTTGTGCTGGTGCCGGTGGTGCCAGGACCGGTGGCCGTGCTGGTGCCAGTGGTGCCGGTGGTGCTGGTTGTACTGGTGGTACTGGTTGTACTGGTGCCGGTGGTGCCAGGACCGGTGGCCGTGCTGGTGCCGATGATGCCGGTGATGCTGGTGGTACTGGTTGTGCTGGTGCCGGTGGTGCCAGGACTGGTGGCCGTGCTGGTGCCAGTGGTGCTGGTGGCGCTGGTGGTACTGGTGGTACTGGTTGTGCTGGTGCCGGTGGTGCCAGGACCGGTGGCCGTGCTGGTGCCGATGATGCCAGTGGTGCTGGTGGTGCTGGTTGTACTGGTGGTACTGGTTGTGCTGGTGCCGGTGGTGCCAGGACCGGTGGCCGTGCTGGTGCCAGTGGTGCCGGTGGTGCTGGTTGTACTGGTGGTACTGGTTGTACTGGTGCCGGTGGTGCCAGGACCGGTGGCCGTGCTGGTGCCGATGATGCCGGTGATGCTGGTGGTACTGGTTGTGCTGGTGCCGGTGGTGCCAGGACTGGTGGCCGTGCTGGTGCCAGTGGTGCTGGTGGCGCTGGTGGTACTGGTGGTACTGGTTGTGCTGGTGCCGGTGGTGCCAGGACCGGTGGCCGTGCTGGTGCCGATGATGACGGTGGTACTGGTCATACTGGTCGTACTGGTGGTGCCGTCGCGGGTGCTGCAGGATCTTGTGCCCCCCCCCCCCCCCCCCCGGTGTGTCCCCACGTCCCCCGTGGCCCTGACACCCCCCCCCAGTGCCACCCTTGGGGGGGGTCCCTGTCCCCGGGGGGGGTCCCTGTCCCCGGGGGGGGGTGGGGGTGGTCCCGCCTGGCCCCGCCCCTCGGCGCTGCGGCGGGCGCGTGCCCGTGCGCGTGCCCGTGGCCGGGGGGGGGGGGAGGAGCGAGGCCCCGCGCAGGCGTGCGGGCACCCCCCCCCGCCCCCCCCATCACCACCCCCCCCCCACCCCCCGCCCAACGCTCCGCGGCCTCCGCAGCCCCGACGGGACCCCGCGGACCGCCCCCCCCCCCACCGCTCCCGACACCTTAAAGACCCCCCCGGGACCCCCCCGCGACCACCCCCCACCCCCCCGTCATCCCCCCCCCCCCCGCCCCCAATCTCCCGCGGTTCTCCGCATCCTCCTGCATCCCTGCGACCCCCCCCCCAGGACCCCCCCCCCACCTCCATCCCCCCCCTCCATGGGCGCCCACTGACCCCCCACCACCACCCCGGGGGGGGGGCAATGTGAGGGACCCCCCCCGGGGTGGGTGCAGCGCCTGGGGGGGGGGGGGGGGGGTGGCGGTGCCCTCCCAACCCGGGGGGGGGCCCAGCTCTCCCCCCCCCCCCGGGGGTCCCACCATGCCAAGGGCCCCCCCCGCACCCCACCGCCTCCCCGGGCCTTAAGAGGGTAACGGGGGGTTTGGGGAAGGGGGGGGTGATTTAGGGACACCCCCCCACTGGTTTTCTCGGGGGAGGGTTTTGGGGGGGGGGATCCAGTCCCCCCCCCCTCAGCCGAGCCCCCCCCCCCCCCGCTGGAAAATGCCCTTGGTGGATTTTTTCTGCGAGACCTGCGCCAAGCCCTGGCTGGTGGGTTGGTGGGACCAGGTAAGTGGGGGGGGGGGGGGCACGGGGGGGTGGGGGGGGGTCACTTGTGGGGGGGGGGCGCGTTTGACCTTCCCCCCTCCCCTCAATGTCATGCTTGGACCCCCCCCAGTCAACCCTGGGGGTCCCTTCCCTGCATGGTGCCCCCCCCCAGCAGCTTGGGGGGGGGGCTGTTTGTCCCCATCATGGGGGGGGGGGTTGTCTGTGCTGCCCCCCCCCCAATCTGGTGGGGGGGGGGCGTGGGGGGGTGGGGGGGCGCTGCGCCATCGCGGTGAGACCCGGCAAAACTCGTGACGTGGGGCAGCGAGTGGAGGGTGGTCCTTTGGGGGGGGGGGGGGCTGGTGGATACCTCCCCCCCCCGTGGTTAACACACACACACACACCCCCCCGCCCCTGGTAGGGAGCGGGATGGGGCAGTTGCTATGGAGACTGCGGTTGCCACGGAGATGGGGCGGAGGGTCCTGATTGGCTGCTGGGGGAGGGATGCGGGTGATGCTCATCACACCCCCCCACCCCGGGGCAATTGGGGGGGGGGGGGGCTGGGGTAAATGGGGGGGGGGGAGCAGCCCCCCCACCTCACCCCCGGGATGGGGTGGGCAGGGCCAGTGCCCGCCCCCCCCGCCCCGGAGGGGGGGGGGCAATGGGGGATGGGGGGGTCCCAAGTCCCCAGGGTGGGTTTTAGGGGGGGGGACACAGTTGGGGGGGCGCTGAGGTGGGGGGAAGGTCCTGTGCCCCCCCCCCCCCCGCCCCGCAGCCGCCGCCGAGGGATGAGTCACCGCGGGGGGGGGGGCTGGGGGGGGGGCAGCATCCGGGCCCCGCTCAAGGACAGCGAGGACTGGGGGGGGGGGGAGGGGACAGGGGACACCCCCCCCCCCCCCCCCCGGCTGCAGCACCCTCCGAGTGGGGGGGGGGGGGGCACCCCTGGGTGCTGGGGGGGTGGTCCTCGGAGCTGGGATACAGCGCTGGTGGATCCCAGTGTCCTCCCAGTGCCACCAGTGTCTGCCTCCCAGTATCACCAGTACACCCCCAGTGCCACCAGTGCCCCCTCAGTGCCACCAGTGTCCGCCCCCCAGTGCCATCAAAGTCCCCCCCCGCTGCCACCAGTGTCCACCTCCCAGTGCCACCAGTGCCCCCCCAATGCCACCAGTGTCCTCCCAGTGCCGCCAGTGCTGCCCCAGTGCCACCAGTGCCCCCCTCCCAGTGCCACCAGTGCCCCCCCAGTGCCACCAGTGCCCCTCCAGTGCCACCAGTGTCCTCCCAGTGCCACCAGTGCCCCCCTCCCAGTGCCACCAGTGTCTGCACAGTGCCACCAGTGCCCCCCTCCCAGTGCCACCAGTGTCTGCACAGTGCCACCAGTGCCCCCCTCCCAGTGCCACCAGTGCCCCCCCAGTGCCACCAGTGCCCCTCCAGTGCCACCAGTGTCCTCCCAGTGCCACCAGTGTCTGCACAGTGCCACCAGTGCCCCCCCCAGTGCCACCAGTGCCCCCCCAGTGCCACCAGTGCCCCTCCAGTGCCACCAGTGTCCTCCCAGTGCCACCAGTGTCTGCACAGTGCCACCAGTGCCCCCCTCCCAGTGCCACCAGTGTTCTTCCAGTGCCACCAGTGCCCCCCTAGTGCCACAAGTGTCTGCCTCCCAGTGCCACCAGTGCCCCCCAGTGCCACCAGTGTCCACCCCCCAGTGCCACCAGTGCCACCAGTACCCCCACCAGCGCCGTGGGGCCCCATTTGTCCCCCCTCAGCACGTTTGTCCCTCTCCAGGGACCTGCCCCTGGGGCTGGGGGGTGGTCCTGGCGCTGGGGAGGGGGGTCCCAGGGGGGTCCCGGCGGTGGGGGGTGACGGGGGGGTCCCTCCCTCACCCACCCACCCCCCCCCGCCGTGTCCCCCCCTCCCAGTTCAAGAGGATGCTGAACCGGGAGCTGACCCACCTCTCCGAGATGAGCCGCTCCGGCAACCAGGTCTCCGAGTACATCTCCAGCACCTTCCTCGGTGAGACCCCCCCCACTGCGACCCCCCCCGGGACCCCCAGGGACCCACCAGGAACCCACCGGCCCCTCGGGACCCCCAGGGACCCCCTGGGACCTCACTAACCTCCTTGGGACCCCCCAGGGACCCCCCAGGACCCCACCAACCTCCCTGGGACCCTCTGGGACCCCACCAGATCCCCCCAGGACCCCCAGGGAACCCCCCAGGACCCCGCCAACCTCCCTGGGACCCCCAGGGAACCCCTGGGACCCCACCAGCCCCTCGGGACACCGAGGGACCCCCCAGGACCCCACCAACCTCCCTGGGACCCTCAGGGACCTGCCGGGACACCATCACACCCCCCCGACACCCAGAGACCCCCCCAGAACCCCACCAGACCCCCTGGGACCCCCACCAGACTGCTGGGACCCCCAGAGACCCCAGCCAGCCCCCCCCAGGAACCTCTGCCAGACCCCAGGGACCCCCCCCAGACCCCCAGGGACCCCTAGAAACCCCGTGGGGATCCCCCCAGACTCCCAGGGGCCCACAGAACCACCAGGGACCCCCCCAGACCCCCCCCTTAGACCCGCAGGAACCCCCAGGGATGCCGCAGGACCCCCATCCAGCCCCCCAGGACCCTCAGGGACCCCCCCCCCAGACCCCTGGGGACCCTGAGGGACCCCCCCAGCCCTTCAGTGACCCCCCCCCAGACCCCCACTAGGCCCCCGGAGACCCCCCCCCCCCCATTGTTCTCCATCCATCGCACCCCCCGTCCCTCACACCCCGGGGGGGTCCCACAGCATTGGGGGGGGGGGTCCCCTGGGTCCCCAACCCCTCCCCGTGTCCCCCCCCCCTCAAAGACAAGCAGCACGAGGTGGAGATCCCGGCCCCCGGCCCCAAGGAGCGGGAGAAGAAGCGGCGGCAGCCCCCGCCCCTGGGGCAGATCGGGGGGGGCAAGAAGCTGCCGCCCCCCCCCGGCTCCGGCCCCGGCTCCGGCGTCCCCCGCTTCGGCGTCAAGACCGACCGGGAGGAGCTGCTGGGGAAGGTGAACTGGGGGTACCGGGTTGGGGGGGGGGGGATTAGGAGTGATGGGGGGGGGGTGTCCACGCTGTACCCACTCCCCCCCCCCCGCCGCCACGGACCCCCCCCCAGGAGCTGGACAACCTCAACAAGTGGGGGCTGAACATCTTCCGCGTCTCCGAGTTCTCCAACAACCGCTCGCTCAGCTGCATCATGTACACCATCTTCCAGGTGACTCCCCCCGGGACCCCCCGACCCCTCCCCGGGACCCCCGCGCCCTGACCTGACTCCCCCCCCCGGGACTCCCAAAACCTGACCTGATCCCCCCCAGGACCCCCGTGCCCCGAGCCAAGCCCACCGAGACCCCCAGGACCTGACCCGACTCCCCCAGGACCTCTAAACCCCACCATGACCCCCCCCTGGGACCCCCAACCCCTGATCTGATCCCCCCGAGACCCCCTAACCCTGACCTGATCCCCCCGGAACCCCCAAAACCCGACCTGACCCCCCCAGGGACCCCCAGAACCTGACCTGACTCCCCCAGGACCCCCAGAACCCACCCTGACCCCTCCGGGACCCCCACACCCCAACCCGAGCCCCCCGTGACCCTCAGAACCTGACCTGACCCCCCCGGGACCCCCGTGCCCCGAGCCAAGCCCACCGAGACCCCCAGGACCTGACCCGACTCCTCCAGGACCTCTAAACCCCACCATGAACCCCCCCTGGGACCCCCAACCCCTGATCTGATCCCCCCGAGACCCCCTAACCCTGACCTGATCCCCCCGGAACCCCCAAAACCCGACCTGACCCCCCCAGGGACCCCCAGAACCTGACCTGACCCCCCCAGGACCCCCAGAACCCACCCTGACCCCCCCCCGGGACCCCCACACCCCAACCCGAGCCCCCCGTGACCCTCAGAACCTGACCTGAACCCCCGGGACCCCCAGAACCCACCCTGACCCCCCCCCGGGACCCCCACACCAACCGAGCCCCGAGACCCCCGCGAACCCCGGACCCCAGAACCCACCCTGACCCCCCCCCGGGACCCCCACACCCCGACCCGAGCCCACTGGGACCTCCAAACCCTGACCTGATCCCCCCAGAACCCCCAGAACTTGCCCTGACCCCCCCAGGACCCTCAACCCCCCCCTCACCACCCCTGGGTCCCGGGTGGGGGGGGGTGGGGAGGGTCCGACCTTCCCGCCGCCCCCTGGCCACCCCCCAGGAGCGGGAGCTGGTGAAGACCTTCCGGATCCCGGTGGAGACGCTGCTGAGCTACTCGGGGACGCTGGAGGAGCACTACCACGGTGACGTGGCCTACCACAACAGCCTCCACGCCGCCGACGTCCTGCAGTCCACCCACGTGCTGCTGGCCACCCCCGCCCTCGATGTGAGCACCCATAGTGGGGGGGGGGACACCCATGGGGTGGGGGGACCCATGGTAGGGTGGTGGGACCCATGGCGAGGTGGTGGGACCCAACGTGGGGTTGGTGGGACCCATGATAGGGTGGTGGGACCCAACGTGGAGTTGGTGGGACCCACGGTGGGACCCGTGGTGGGGTGGTGGGACCCATCATGGGGTGATGGGACCCATGGTAGGGTGGTGGGATCGATCGTGGGGTGATGGAACCCATAGCGAGATCCATGGTAGGGTGATGGAACCCATCGTAGGGTGGTGGGACTCATGGTGGCATCCATCATGGGGTGGTGGGACCCATCATGGGGTTATGGGACCCATGGTGGGGTGGTGGGAGCCATCATGGAGTGGTGGGACCCATAGAGGTGTTGGTGGGACCCATGGTGGGACCCATGGTGGGGCGGTGGGACTCATGGTGGGGTGGTGGGAGCCATCACAGGGTGCTGGGCCCCAGCTCTTGGGGTGCCCCAGCTGGGTGCCGTTGGGTGCCGTTGGGTGCCGTTGGGTGCCGTTGGGTGCCGTTGGGTGCCGTTGGGTGCTGTTGGGTGCCATTGGGTGCCGTTGGGTCCCATTGGGTCCCAGGGGGTGCTGTTGGGTCCCAGAGGGTGCCGTTGGGTGCTGAGGGATGCCGTTGGTTGCTGTTGGGTGCTGGGGGGTCCTGTTGGGTGCTGTTGGGTCCCATTGGGTGCCGGGGGTTCCTGTTGGGTGCCGTTGGGTGCCATTGGGTGAGGTTGGGTGCCAGGGGGTGCCATTGGGTGCCGTTGGGTGCCGGGGGTTCCTGTTGGGTGCCATTGGGTGCCGGGGGGTGCTGAGGCGCGGGTGCCGCAGGCCGTGTTCACCGACCTGGAGATCCTGGCCGCCCTCTTCGCCGCCGCCATCCACGACGTCGACCACCCCGGCGTCTCCAACCAGTTCCTCATCAACACCAGTGGGTGCCGCGCCGGGACGGGTGGGGCCGGCGCACGCGGGACGTCAGCGCGCGCGGGACGTCGGCGCACGCAGGACATCGGCACACGCGTGTCATCTCACACGCGTGTCCTGTCTTGCGTGTCCCACCACCACCACCTCCCACCCGCCCACCCCACCCTGGCCGTGTCCCCTGCCATGTCCCTCCGTGTCCCCTGCCCTGTCCCCTCCCCATGTCCCCTCCCTGTGTCCCCATGTCTCCCTTCCGTGTCCCCCGCGTCCCCTCACCGTGTCCCCCCACCATGTCACCCACCACGTCCCTCTGTGTCCCATGTCCCCTCACCGTGTCCCCACCATGCTCCCCCGTGTGCCCTCACCATGTCCCCCCATGTCCCTCACCGTGTCCCCTGTGTCCCTCACCGTGTCCCCCGTGTCCCCTCACTGTGTCCCCCGTGTCCCCTCACCGTGTCCCCTCACTGTGTCCCCCCATGTCCCCTCACCATGCCCCCCATGTCCCCTCACCGTGTCCACCGTGTCCCCTCACCGTGTCCCCCGTGTCCCCTCACCACGCCCCCCGTGTCCCTTCACCGTGTCCCCCATGTCCCCTCACCGTGTCCACCGTGTCCCCTCACCGTGTCCCCCGTGTCCCCTCACCATGCCCCCCGTGTCCCTTCACCGTGTCCCCCATGTCCCCTCACCGTGTCCACCGTGTCCCCTCACCGTGTCCCCCCATGTCCCCTCACCATGCCCCCTGTGTCCCTTCACCGTGTCCCCCGTGTCCCTCACCATGTCCCCCATGTCCCCTCACCATGTCCCTTCACCATGCCCCCCGTGTCCCTTCACCGTGTCCCCCGTGTCCCCTCACTGTGTCCCCCATGTCCCCTCACCATGTCCCTTCACCATGCCCCCCGTGTCCCTTCACCGTGTCCCCCGTGTCCCCTCACCGTGTCCCCCATGTCCCCTCACCATGTCCCCCCATGTCCCCTCACCATGCCCCCGTGTCCCTTCACCGTGTCCCCCATGTCCCCTCACCGTGTCCACCGTGTCCCCTCACCGTGTCCCCCCGTGTCCCCTCACCATGCCCCCTGTGTCCCTCACCGTGTCCCCCGTGTCCCCTCACCGTGTCCACCGTGTCCCCTCACCGTGTCCCCCCATGTCCCCTCACCATGCCCCCTGTGTCCCTCACCGTGTCCCCCGTGTCCCCTCACCGTGTCCACCGTGTCCCCTCACCATGTCCCCCGTGTCCCTTCACCATGTCCCCCGTGTCCCCTCACCGTGTCCCCCCATGTCCCCTCACCGTGTCCCCCATGTCCCCCCATGTCCCCACCATCTCCCCACCACGTTCCCTCACCGTGTCCCTCACCGTGTCCCCCCCGTCCCCTCGCCGTGTCCCCTGGCCCCATCCCCGTGTCCCCGCCGTGTCCCCGCCGTGTCCCCCCCGTGTCCCCCCCAGACTCGGAGCTGGCGCTGATGTACAACGACGAGTCGGTGCTGGAGAACCACCACCTGGCCGTGGGCTTCAAGCTGCTGCAGGAGGAGAACTGCGACATCTTCCAGAACCTCAGCCGGCGCCAGCGCCAGACCCTGCGCAAGATGGTCATCGACATGGTGGGACCCCCCCACCCCGGACCCCCACCCGCCCCGTCCCGCCCCGGAGACACCTCCTGACCCGCCCCTCCGCCCACCTCGGTCTTCTGCAGGTCCTGGCCACCGACATGTCCAAGCACATGAGCCTCTTGGCCGACCTCAAGACGATGGTGGAGACCAAGAAGGTGACGAGTTCTGGGGTGCTGCTCTTGGACAACTACACGGACAGGATCCAGGTTGGGGGGGGGTCCTTGAGGCGGGGGTGGTCTCCAGGGTGGGCTGGGGGGGGTGAGGTGACCCTGTCACCTCCTGGGGGAGCGGAGGACGGAGCGCGGAGGGTCCGGTTGAGGCCTGGAGCTCGTGGTGGTCCCCAGGGGTCAATAGTGGGTCCAGTTTTGTCCAGCGTCATCATCAAGGACCTGGCGGAGGGGACAAATGGTCCAAACTGGGAGGAGTGGTTGATCCACCAGAACTTGGTGAGACCCCTCACGGACCTGGGCGGGGCGGGGAGTGGGTGGGGAGGGACCTCGTGGGCGCTAGGACCTTCAGGGAGGAAGATCTCCAGATCTTCCAGCCCCCGCCACTCCATGGTGATGCTGGGATTAGATCCCACAGGGTCCTCCGTGGTTCTAGATGATCTCCAGATCTTCCAGCCCCCACCATTCCATCATTCTGGGGGTCTGGGATCAGTTCCCATGGGGTCCTTCCTGGAGGAAGATCTCCAGATCTTCCAGCCCCCACCATTCCATCATTCTGGGGGTCTGGGATCAGTTCCCATGGGGTCCTTCCTGGAGGAAGATCTCCAGATCTTCTAGCCCCCACCATTCCGTCATTCTGGGGGTCTGGGATCAGTTCCCATGGGTCCTTCCTGGAGGAAGATCTCCAGATCTTCTAGCCCCCACCATTCCGTCATTCTGGGGGTCTGGGATCAGTTCCCATGGGTCCTTCCTGGAGGAAGATCTCCAGATCTTCTAGCCCCCACCATTCCGTCATTCTGGGGGTCTGGGATCAGTTCCCATGGGGTCCTTCCTGGAGGAAGATCTCCAGATCTTCTAGCCCCCACCATTCCATCATTCTGGGGGTCTGGGATCAGTTCCCACGGGGTCCTTCCTGGAGGAAGATCTCCAGATCTTCCACCCTCCACCATTCCATCATTCTGCGATTCCATCCCAGAGACTTCCATGGCAGAAGATCTCCAGCTCTTCCAGCCCCACCACCCCGTCGCCCCGTGGCTGGGTCATGGGCCGACCTCCGGGCTCTCTCGGCAGGTCCTGAGGAACATGGTCCACTGCGCCGACCTCAGCAACCCGACGAAGCCGCTGCCGCTCTACCGGCAGTGGACCGAGCGCATCATGGAGGAGTTCTTCCGGCAGGGCGACCGCGAGCGGGAGCGGGGCATGGAGATCAGCCCCATGTGCGACAAGCACACCGCCTCCGTCGAGAAGTCCCAGGTGACGCCGCAGGGACACGGCAGAGGGGACACGGCGAGGGGGGGACCCGTGGGGGGCATGGTGTGGAGGTGGTGAGGGGGGACAGGGACTTTTGGGAGGCTCTTGGTGGGCCCAACTGGGTGTGTCGTGGGGACAAGACCCCTGGGTGCCACCACGGTGTCCCCAACTGGGTGTTCCATGGGGACAAGGACCCTTGATGCCACCATGGTGGCCATGACCGGATGTCCCATGGGCACAAGGTCCCTTGGTGCCACCACGATGTCCCCAACTGGGTGTCCCATGGGTACCAGGACCCTTGATGCCACCATGATGTCCCCAACTGGGTGTTCCATGGGGACAAGGACCCTTGATGCCACCATGGTGGCCATGACCGGACGTCCCATGGGAACAAGGACCCTGGGTGTCACCATGATGTCCCCAACTGGGTGTCCCATGGGCACAAGGTCCCTTGGTGCCACCATGATGTCCCCAACTGGGTGTCCCATGGGCACAAGGTCCCTTGGTGCCACCACGATGTCCCCAACTGGGTGTCCCATGGGTACCAGGACCCTTGATGCCACCATGATGGCCATGACTGGGCGTCCCATGGGAACAAGACCCCTGGGTGCCACCACAGTCATGGCCATCGTGGGGACAAGGTCCCTTGGTGCCACCACGATGGCCATGACTGGGCATCCCATGGGGCCAAGGACCCTTGGTGCCACCACGACGTCCCCAACTGGACGTCCCATGGGGACAAGGTCCCTTGGTGCCACCACGATGGCCATGACTGGGCATCCCATGGGGCCAAGAACCCTTGGTGCCACCACGACGTCCCCAACTGGACGTCCCATGGGGACAAGGACCCTGGGTGCCACCACGATGTCCCCAACTGGGTGTCCCATGGGTAAAGGACCCTCGATGCCACCACGATGACCATGACTGGGTGTCCCATGGGAACAAGGACCCTTGGTGCCACCATGACGTGTCCCCCACCACGTGTCCCCACGTCCCCGTTTCCCCCGTCCCCCCCCCCCAGGTGGGCTTCATCGACTACATCGTGCACCCGCTGTGGGAGACCTGGGCCGACCTGGTGCACCCGGACGCCCAGGAGATGCTGGAGACGCTGGAGGAGAACCGCGACTGGTACCACACCCGCGTCCCCCACAGCCCCTCGCCCCCCCCCGGCCCCCCCCGGCGCCTCGCCCCCCCCCCAGCAATGCTTCCGCTTCGACCTCGCGCCCGACGAGGAGGAGGATGAAGATGACGACGACAACGACGAAGGCCTGCGGGGCCCCCCCGCCCTGCCCAGCGTCACCCAAGAACCTTCCGTCACCCCCCCGGCGCAGCCCCCCGGGAGACCCCCCGAGGCGGGGGGAAACGGACTCGGGGCGGGGGACATGGGTGGGGGGTGGTGACCCCCCCCCCTAGATTATTTGGGGGGGGGGATATGGGTGGTGAGTGGTGACCCCCCCCCATAGATTATTTGGGGGGGGATGTGGGTGATGAGTGGTGACCCCCCCCCCATAGATTATGGGGGGGGGGGGCAGGTGGTTTCTTGCCCCTCCCCCCGAGCAGAACTGATTTATTTTATTTTAATTTAATTTTATTTTAATTAATTCTGGTTTAATTTCCTGGGGTTTATTTGGGGGGGGGTGGGCAGCGGGGGGGGGAGGTGGATTTTTATTGTATTTTGTAAAAAATGTTGAAAAGACAAAAAAAGAGGCAAAACGCCCCCCCCCACCCCCCAGGGGAGAAAACAAGGGAAGAGGGACAGACCCCCCCCCCCCAAGTAAACCGGGGGGGCCCCCCGGTCTGTCACCCTAAAGCCATTTACGGACCCTGGGGGGGGGCAATTAGGGGGCTGGGGGGGCACGAAGCCTTGGGGAGGGGGGGCTCAATCTGGGTGTCCCCCCCCTCCCCAAAGTCTTCTTCTCCCCCCTCCCCTTTTTGCACAGGGGCCCCCCCCAGGGTTGCCCCCCCCTCAAATTGTCCTCCTGGGGGGGGGGGGTGGGTGTTGCTCTATAGGGAGGGGTCTCATGCCCCCCCCCCCCCCGGAATGGTCCTGCTGGGGTCTGGCTGTTGGGGGGGGGGGTCCAGGCCATATTGGGGGGGGTCTTTCCCCCCCCCCCAAATCCCCCACTGAGGTGAAGCAATAACAAGGTGCCCCCCCCACGCCCCTCTTTGAGTGAGGGGGGGGGTTGGGGGGGGGCATCCCCCGAAACAGCTTTTTTTTTGGGGGGGGGGGTCCCACCATTTCTGTACTGTAGCATCAGGGCTGGGGTCCCCCTTAATTTGAGGAGGGGGCCACAGCCTGGGGGGGGGGGGGGCAGCGCAGTGGTGCTGGGGGGCTCACGGGGGATCTGCCCCCCCCCCCCCTAAATTTGGGGGCGGGGGGGAAAGCGGGGGGGGGGGGGCCTGGCCCCCCGTGACGTGGCCTTGTAGCGGTGGGATGTGGGGGGGGGTCCCTGGGGGGGGGTCCCGTGGGGGGGGGGGGTCGTGCAGAGCTTTTATTTTTGTACCTGGAGGTTTCTGTACATACTGTGAATAGTTTGGCCGGGACCCCCCCCTCCATGGGGGGGGGGGGTACTGGGGGAGACCCCCTCCCAACTTGTCAGCCCCCCCAGCCCCTGGGGGTGTTTCCCTCCCCCCCCCCCGGGGGTCTTTGTGGCCGGACCCCCCCCCCCCCCCATCACCCCCCCCCCCTCCTCCGCCATCAGCTCGAATAAAGAGGAGAAGGGACCGAGTGTGTGGGGGGGTCTGTGCTGGGGGGGGGTCTCGGGGATGGGGGGGGGGTCCCATGCCCCGGGGGGGGGGGGTCCCCATGAACCAGGCCTAGGCCCTGGGGGGGTCCCCAAGCCCAGGCCCAAGCCCAGGCCCAAGCCCAGGCCCCCGGGGGGGGGGGAATCCATTGCCCTTTGGGGGGGGGGTCCCACTGCTCCAGGAGGTCCCTTAGACCAGGCCCGGGCCCCGGGGGGGCTTCCCACAGCCTTGGTGGGGCGGGCACGGTGCCGGGGCGGGGGCTCACGGTTCCGGGTGGGGACCCCCGAGGCCGCCCAAACCATAGAGAGAAGCCTCCGAGCCGACCAGAAGGGCCCCAGGGCCGGGCGGGGTCTCCTCTACCGCCCCCCAGGCGCCCGGGCGGGGCGTCGGCGTCCGTTCAGCCGAGCGCGCATGCGCGGGGCGGGGCGAGGGGGCGCGCTGCGCTGGGGGCGGGATCGGCGCATGTGCAGAGCGGCCCCGCCCGGTTCAAAAGGCGGCGCGCGCGCCCTGGTACCACCCTCGTCTGTTTGTCCGGTACCGGTAACGGAGGGCGGGGGGTAGTACGGGCAGACCCGGCCGGGGTGGCAGGGGGGGTCCCGTCCAGGGGGGTCCCGGGGTGGTGGGGGTGTCTCCTTGCCCTCCAGAGCCCCCTCGGGCCTCCCCGCCCCAAACTGAGGCCTCTGCCCGCTCCCCCGCCCTCCCCGGGCCTGTCGCCCCCCGCTCAGGGCCTGACGCTGCCGCCAGCCCCCCCCCCCCCCCCCCCCCCCGCCAATCCGCAGACTCTGAGACACCCACACCCACACGCAACTCCCCCCCTCAAACTTGAAGGTTCCCCCATCCTCACAGGACCCCCCCCAGCCCTTCATTCCCCCCCGGGGCCTGCTCTCGTCCCCCCCAGCCCTTCAGCACCCCCCCCCCCCCAAGGCCCACTCTCGCCCCAGCCCCGCAGACCCCACGCCCCGGTCCCCCTCCTCTCCTTCAGCCTTTCTGCCCCCCATCCCTCCCCTCCCCAACACCCTCCACCCACCACCTTCCCCACGAACTTTGGGGTTCCCCCACCCTCACAGGACCGCCCCCAGCCCTGCAGCCCCCCCCAAGGCCTGCTCTTGCCCCCCCCACCACCACCCTCCTCTCCTCCAGCCTCTCTCCCCCTATCCCTCCCCTCTACAACACCCCCACCTTCCCTCAAACTTTGGGGTTCCCCCTCCCTCACAGGTCCCCCCAACCCCTGTTCCCCCCCCCAGCCCCTCTTTCCCCCCCCCCCCAGGCCCCCACCATGCTGAGCCCCCGCATGCAGGAGCTGGAGGAGGTCAGCAAGGAGCTGCTGAAGGTTCTGCACTCGGACTGGGCCGACAACCAGCTGCGCCGCAGCCTGGACAGACGGAGCCGCATGGACGACAAACTGCTGCTCTCACAGGCTAAGGCCGCCCAGTTGCTCCGAGGTGAGCCCCCCCCACTTCCCTCTGTGTGTCCCCCTCTTTAAAAAACCCCCACCAGTGTCACTGTGTCCCCCCCCCCCAGAGCTCAGCACGACCGAGGAGAAGGTGGCCCGGACCCTCCTGGAGCAAGAGGCCGAGCTCCAGCGCTCGCTGCGGCGGCTGCAGGACCTGGAGGAGGAGCTCGTCGATGTGCGCCAGGACAGTGAAGACCTTCAAGCTGCCATGGAATATCCTTTTTGGGGGGGTTTTGAGGTGGGGGAGGGTCTCAGCCACCCGGTTGTCTCCCTTGACGGTGGCACCCTCCTGCGGCGGGAGCTGGAGGAGCTGCGGGAGCGGAACCAGCAGCTGGAGGAAGCCGTGGGGCAGGAGGAGGAGGAGGTGCCCTCTGCTGCGTGAGTGACTGGGGGAGGGCACCCTGGAGGCCCCCTCAGCCCCCCTTTTGTCGCCTTGAACACCCTAATTTGTCCCCTGAGTCCTGAATTCGTCTCCTTGAACCCACCTTTTGTCCCCGAGCCCCCGATTTGGCCCCCTGAGCCCCCTTCTGTCCCTCTGAGCCCTATATTGTCCCCCCAAGCCCCTCATTTGGCCCCTTGAATCCCCTTCTGTCCCCCCCAGCCCTGAATTTGTCCCCCTAACCCCCCCCCTTTTGTCCCCCCCCAGCTATGTGACGCAGCTTTACTACAAAATCAGCCGCATCGACTGGGACTACGAGGCCGAGCCAGGACAGATCAACGGCAGTAAGTGTCCCCTACCTCCCCCTCACCCCCTCCATCCCCTAACAACCCCTTAAACCCCCCCTTTCTTCTCCCCCCCCCCAAAAAAGTCCACTACGGCCCTGATATCGCACAGCCCATCGCCATTGACGGCAGCCGCCACTCCCGCTGCTTCGTCAGCGATTACTTGTGGAGCCTGGTGCCGACTTCGTGGTGAGGCCGACAACCCCCCCGCGGCGATGCTGACCCCCCCCGGGGCGACACTGACTACCCCCCCGCTTCACTTTAATCACAAAAGTCTCTTTATTCATGTAACAATTTGGGAAATAATTAAAACCAGCCGCTGGGGCTGGACGGTGGGTGCAAATCTGGCTTCTCCTTCCCCTCCCCAAAACCACAATGGGGGGGTGGAGTTGATTTTAGGGGGGGAGGCCACGACCCCCCCCACCATGAGCTCAGTCCGGTGACACATAGAGGGGTTGGTGGTGACATCGCGGCCACCGTTTACCCGCCGCCGTGGGTGGCTGGGAAAAAAGGGGGGGAAACTGCAGCCCTACGGCTGGTCCGTGTCCGTCCCCCCCCTCCTCTTCCCCGACCCCCCCACGGCGGCGCCGGCGTTAGCAGGAGCAGCCGCCGCGCTCCCAGTCCCGCTCCCGGTTGCGCTCGCTTTGGCCGAGACATGGCTCCATGGTGACGGCCACCCCCACGCCGCTGCGCCCCGACGTCATCCGCGTCACCTCGGTCCAGGCGTCGCCCGCCGGGTCGTAACACTCCACCGAGTCGAGGAATGTGTGGCCATCGTAACCCCCTGCGATACGGGGCGGGGGGCGCGGTGTCACCCCCGGCACTGCCAGGACACCGCCAACCCCTGTCCCTGGGCAGCATGTCAACACATCCGGGCTGTCCTCCAGCCCGTGCCCCCAGGTTCTCCAAATCCACTCTGTGCCCTCCACAGCCTCTTCCCTATGTTCAGCTCCTCTCTGTGTCCTCCATGGAGCCCCTTCCCCATGGTCTCCAGACCCTTCCCCAGATCCACCATGTCCTCCACAGCCCCTTTCCCACGTTCTCCAGATCCCCCCACATCTTCCAGCCCCTTCCCCACATTCTCCAGACCCTTCTCTGGACATGCTCCAGCCCTTCAAGGTCCTTGCAGGGAGGGGCCCAAACTGGACCCAGCACTCGAGGGGATCCCTCCCCAGTGCAGGGGGACCGTCCCTGCCCTGCTGGCCAGTTCCTTTCCCTTCCTCCATCCTAATATGGGGGGGGACACCCCCCAGGACCCCCCCCCACCTACCCAGGACGTAGATCTTGCCCTGGAAGACGGTGACGCCGAGGGCGCTGCGCCGGTGCCGCATCGGGGCGGCCGCGCTCCACGTGTCCGTCTCCACCTCGTAGCGCTCGGTGCTGTTGAGCTGGTCGGTCCCGTCGTACCCCCCCATGGCATAAATGCAGTTATTGAGGGCGCAGACCCCTGCAAGGGGGTTAAAAAGGGATGAGATCCCCCCCCAGATCGACACCAGGGACCCCCCCCCCCCCCCCCGGCACGCCACAGCGTCGCCCGCCCCTCACCGGCACCGCTGCGGATGGTGGCCATGGGGGCGATGGGTCTCCAGGCGTCGTGCTCAGGGTGGTAACACTCGGCCGAGCGCAGGCGGGAGGTGCCGTCGAACCCCCCCACGGCGTAAAGGAGCCGGTTCAGCACCGCCACCCCCACCCCGATGCGCCGCGTCAGCATGGGGGCCACCAGCTGCCACTCGTCCCGCTCCGGCTCGTACCTGGAGGCAGGGGGGGACAGGCACCCGTTAGACCCCCGGTGGGGCTAGTCCCCCACCCAGGGTAGGATTTGAGCCCCCTCCAAGGTAGACCTGACCCCCTGGGGCAGATCTGGGGACCCCCAGGGTAGACCAGGGCTCATGTTATTCAGCCCCAGGGGCAGATCTGGACACCCCCCCCCCCCCCGAGCATATTTACCACCCCCCAGGTCAAGTACGTACCCCCAGGGGCAAATTTGTGCCCCTTCAAGTCAGATTTGTGTGTGTCCCCCACCCCAGGCAAATTCATACCCCCAGGGCAAGATTCATACCCCTCCCTGGGCAAATTCATACCCCCAGGGGCAGATTCGTACCCCCCAGGGGCAGATTCGTCCCTCCTGGGGCAAGATTCATCCCCCTCCTCAGGTCTTGCCCCGCTCCCAGTTGCCCCCCACCCCCAGCCCCTCACCTCTCCACGCTGCTGTGATGGACGCAGCCGTGCGACCCCCCCACGGCGTAGATGAGCCCGTCGATGACCCCCACCCCGATGCGGTTCCGGGGGACGCTCATGGGGGCGCACTGGGACCACTGGTTGGTCATGGGGTTGTAGCAGTCGATGGCCGCCGAGTCCGTGTTCCCCTCGGGAGAGTTGTTGCGCCCCCCCACCGCGTAAAAGAGCCCCCCCACCACGCACCCCCCCAGCCCGCTGCGGGGCAGCTGGAGATCGGCCAGCCGCAGCCAAGTCCCGTCGCGGGGGTTAAAAGCCTCCAAAAAACTCAAGGATTGGCGAAAGTAGCCGCCGGCCGCGTAGATGAGCTGCCCCACCTTGGGGGTCCGCGAGGGCGAGACCCCCGTGGGCTTGTGGAGGGTCAAATCCTGGAAGATCTGGGAGAGGTAATCCTTGGCGGGGGTGTCGGAGCGGAGGACCTCGCACTTCTGGAGCTGGGTCTGGAGGAAGAGGGGGGTGAGCGCGTGGCAGCGGACGGCCCGCAGCAGGGCGGGGACGAAGGGGCGCCGGCCCCCCAGGTCCCGCTTCACCCAGTTGATGCAGGCGTGGAAGACCTCCGACTCGCAGCGCACGTTCAGCTCGTCCCGGCTGATGAGCGTCGCCAGTTGGCAGTGGGAGAGGTTGAAGAACTCGTCCTGCTTCGACACCTGGGGGGGGGGTGAAAAATTAAATGGGGGGGGGGTCCGCAAAGCCAGGAACATCTGGGCGGGACCCAGCGGGATCTCTCAGTCTTCTCCGTGGCGATGAGGTCTCCATCTCCTGTTCCCTTCTGGAGGGGTAGGAATGGGACCCCCTGGATCTGCAACACCCCCCTGGATCTGTGACACCCCCCTGGATCTGCGACACCCCCCTGGACCTCTTGAAACCCCTCCAAATCTCTGACCCCCCCCCAAAACCCAACATCCCCTTCCTGGTACCCACCAGGACCTCTTGGTCTTCCCCACCTTGATGGTGTCTCCATCCCCTGTTCCCTCCTGCTGGGGTGGGGGGAGTGGGGGGTCCCTGAAGTGCGTGTAGATCTACTCCGGATCCCCCCCAAGTCCCCCCACCCCAGCCCCTGGGGTCTCTTCCCCAGTCTTGGGGGGCTCCTCCTCAGGACCAACATCCCCTGGGGGGGGTCCTTGTTCTTCTCCAGGACCCCAAAGCTCCAGGAGTCTCCTCCTGGGGTTCTCTCCCCAGCTCCTCCACCCCCTGGTAGCTGCTCCCCGGACCCCCCATCCTCCCCACTCCCCACTCTGGGGGGGTCCTCACTCCTCTCCAGGATCCCAAACCCCCTGGGGTCTCTTCCCCAGTCTTGGGGGGCTCCTCCTCAGGACCAACATCCCCTGGGGGGGTCCTCGTTCTTCTCCAGGACCCCAAAGCTCCAGGAGTCTCCTCCTGGGGTTCTCTCCCCAGCTCCTCCACCCCCTGGTAGCTGCTCCCCGGACCCCCCATCCCCATCCCTCCCCGCTCCCCACCCCAGGGTGGTCCCCCGCCCCGCCGCCTCACCTCCCCGAAGTGCATGTAGATGTACTCGCGGGCCTTCTGGTGGAGCTCGTGGCAGCCGATCTGCTCGGCGAAGTTGGCGATGCCGATGGCGTTGCTGGGGTGCAGCTGCTGGGCCAGGAAGTGGGCGCAGGCGCGGACCACGCTGTCGATCTGGTACATGACGGCGCCGTTCATGACGTGGACCACGCACTTCTCGCCCACCGAGATGTGGGCGGTGTAGGCGAACTCCACCAAGCGCTCCATGACGCGCGGGTGGACCCCTTCGATGGGGACCACCTCCATGCCCCGTTCCCGGAGCCCCCCGGTGAACATGGCTTTGAAGACGGGGCTGGAGGAAGCCAGGACCACCTTGTGGGCCGGGAAGTCGGCCGGGGGGACGTCGCGGCGGTAGCGGACGCGGAGGGTGACGTCGCAGAGCTGCCGGTCGAGGCGCAGCTGGTTCATGATGGCCAGGGCGGCCTTGGGGTGCTCCTCCAGGCTGTAGCTGAAGGAGCCCGAGCCCCCCCCCGGGGAGGGGGTCACCTCGGCTTGGCACTCGGGGGGAGGCGGCGAGGAGGAGGAGGAGGAGGAGGAGGAGGGAGGAGAGGGGGATGACATGGCCCCAGCATGGCAGGCCCCCCCCCGGGGGGGGGGGGATGTTTGGGGAGTGCTAAGAGAGGGGGGTGCGGGGGGAGGAGAACCTGTGGAGAGAGAGGAGGGGGTTAAGGGGGGGGCGGGAAGAGCGAAGGGACCCCCCGGGATCAGCCCCAGCAAGCCCGGGGGAAACTGAGGCACGGGGAGAGGGAAGGGAGCCCCCCCACATCACCCAGAGTGTGGACTGGGGAAACTGAGGCACGGGGAGAGAGAAGGGAGCCCCCCAGATCAGCCCCAGCAACCCCTGGGGAAACTGAGGCACGGGGAGAGGGAAGGGAGCCCCCCCACATCACCCAGAGTGGGGACTGGGGAAACTGAGGCACGGGGAGAGAGAAGGGAGCCCCCCCACATCACCCAGAGTGTGGACTGGGGAAACTGAGGCACGGGGAGAGAGAAGGGAGCCCCCCAGATCAGCCCCAGCAACCCCTGGGGAAACTGAGGCACGGGGAGAGGGAGGGGAGAGGGAAGGGACACCACCACCCCCCCCCGATCAGCTACACTATGCGCTGGGGAAACTGAGGCACAGGGGAGGGAGGGGAGAGGGAAGGGACCCCCCCCCCCCCAGATCAGCCCCAGTATGAGCTGGGGAAACTGAGGCACGGGGCAGGGGGTGTCCCCAGTAGCCACCCCGCCCTCCACCCCGGGGGGGGCCTGTGCCACCCCCCACCTCGTCCCGGGGGTGGTCCGGGAGGTACCGGGGGGGGCCCGGTTGGGTCGAGGGTTCCCGGGGGAGTCTGGGGGGGGGTCCCGGGGGTCTCACCCGGCCATGGCGCGGTCCCGGTGGCGGCGGGAGGCGGCGGGAACGCGCGAGGTGAGGGGGGGGGGGCCGGGGGGGGGCCGTGACTAAGCAGCGCGCGGAGCCCCCGTCGCGGTAAAAGTCCCGGCGGGCGGGGCCCCGCCCCCGGCGTGACGTCACCGCGCCACGCCCACAGCCCCGCCAGAATAAGAGTCCGCGGTGGGCGGGGCGGGACGGCGACGTCAGCGGGGACGTCACCGCGGTGGGAGGGGCTGCCGGTGTCCCCCGGGGTGTCCCCCGAGGGTGTCCCCGAGCGCGGGGAGGGCCCGGTGTCCCCCGGGGGTGTCCCCGTGTCCCCCGGGGTGGGGGAATCCCCCCGGTGTCCCCCCCAGGGGGTGTCCCCGTGTCCCCCGGGGTGGGGGAATCCCCCCGGTGTCCCCCCCGGGGGTGTCCCCGCGTCCCCCGGGGTGGGGGAATCCCCCCGGTGTCCCCCCCGGGGGTGTCCCCGCGTCCCCCGGGGTGGGGGAATCCCCCCGGTGTCCCCCCCGGGGGTGTCCCCGTGTCCCCCGGGGTGGGGGAATGCCCCCGGTGTCCCCCCCGGGGGTGTCCCCGTGTCACCCGGGGGGGGGGGGGGTGTCCTCCCGGTGTCCCCCCCCCCCGGGGTGTCCCCGCGGTGTCCCGGTTCGAGGGGGGTGTCCATAAAAAAAAACTTTTATTAAAAACTCGTTACAAAACCCGGAGAGGGGGGGGACAGGGGGACACGGGGACGCGCATGGGGACGGGGACGAGCCCGGGAACGGCGGGCGGGGACCGGGACAAGATGGGGGGGGACGGACAGGGACAGGGAGCGGGGTGGGGACAGGAGGGACACGGGGACAGGGACAACCCCGGGGACACGGGATGGGGACACGGGTGGGGACAGGGACGGGGACACGGGACAGGGACGAGCCCGGGGACCGGGGACGGGGACGGGGACAGGACGGACACGGGCACGCGGGTGGGGACAAGCACAGGGATGGGGACAGGAGGGACACGGGGGGGGCCACACTTCGGGGACAACCCAGCCCCCCCCCGCCACGGCCCCAGGGCCGGGCTGAGACCACGGCTGGTGACCCCGCTGGTGACCCCACCGGTGACCCCACCGGTGACCCCGCCGGTGACCCCGCCGGTGACCCCGGCCAGCCACCGGCCCCCCCCCCCCCCATCACCCCTCCACCCCCCCCGACCCCCCCGCCGGGCTCCCGCCCCCCCCCCCCCCCCCCCTCACCGACCCCCACCCCCAAAGCACCACCGCCGCCTCCCCGTCCCCCCGCGTCCCCCGGCGCCGGGCCGCCGCCGCCGCCGCCGCCGCCCCGTCGCCGGCACCGTCCGGCGGGCCGCAGCAGCCGCAGCACGGCCCGGCACATCTCGCGGCTGGTGCCGGTGTAGATGAGGGGGTTGAGGAGCGAGTTGGCCATGGCCAAGCCCAAGAAGTAGTCGGCGTGGTAGAGCACGGCGCAGGCCCGCGGGCAGCACCAGGCGTCGAGGAGGAGGAGGAGGAAGAGCGGCGCCCAGCAGGCCACGAAAGCGCCCACCACCACCGCCACCGTCTTGAGGAGGGCGGGCGAAGCCGGGCTGGCGGGCCGCGGGCCGGCCGCCCGGCGCACGGCCCGGTAGAGGCGGGCGTAGAGGACCACGACGGCCAGCAGGACGCCGAGGAAGACGGCCACGCAGAAGGAGACGTAGCGCTTGGAGTAGAGCGGCAGCACGGTGGAGCAGGCCGCCAGGTCGCCCAGGCAGTTCCAGCCCAAGCCGGGCAAGGCCGCCAGGGCGGCCGCCAGGCCCCAGCTGGCCCCCACCAGGCCCCAGAGGCGGCGGCGGGCGGCGGCGCGGGCCAGCCGCAGGCGCGCCATGGTGAGGTGACGCTCCACGGCGATGGCCAGCAGGCTGAGGAGCGAGGCGGCCAGCGTGAGGAAGACGCCGCCTTCCCGCAGGAACCAGAGGGCCGGCGTCAGGCGCAGGGTGGTGGCCCCCGACAGGGCGATGTTGGCCGTGTAGGCCAGGCCGGCCAGCAGGTCGGACAGGGTGAGGTTGCCCAGCAGGTAGAACATGGGCGAGTGGAGCTTCTTGGTGCGCCAGATGGTCACCAGCACCACCAGGTTCTCCAGCACGATGAGGCCGCACACCAGGAGGAAGAGGAGGCTCTGGGGACGAAGGCCGCCGCGGTAGCGGCCGGCGTGGAGCTTGCCGGTGAAGTTGTAGTGGAGGGCGAGGACGGCGTCGTCCGGCGGCGGCGGCGGCGGCGCCATGGCGGGACCCCCCCGGGGGCGGCTACATGGTGGCTGGGGGGGGGGGCTGCGGGGCGGGGAGATGGTGGGGTGAGAGGGGCACGGCGGCGGGTGGGCACGCGTGTGCCGCGACACGGCTGGGCACACGTGGGGCTGTAACACGGCACGGCTGGGGACTCGTGTGCTGCGACACGGCTGGGCACATGTGTGCGTGTAACGCGATGTGGCTGGGCATGTGTGTTCTGTGACACGGCTGGGCACACGTGTGCATGTAATGCAACATGTGTGTTCTGTGACACAGCTGGGCACACGTGGGCGTGTAACACGGCACAGCTGGGGACTCGTGTGCTGCGACACAGCTGGGCACAAGTGTGCGTGTAACGCAATGTGGCTGGGCATGTGTGTTCTGTGACACGGCTGGGCACACGTGTGCATGTAATGCAACATGTGTGTTCTGTGACACAGCTGGGCACACGTGGGCGTGTAACACGGCACGGCTGGGGACTCGTGTGCTGCGACACGGCTGGGCACAAGTGTGCGTGTAACGCGATGTGGCTGGGCATGTGTGTTCTGTGACACGGCTGGGCACACGTGTGCATGTAATGCAACATGTGTGTTCTGTGACACAGCTGGGCACACGTGGGCGTGTAACGGCACAGCTGGGGACTTGTGTGTTGCGACACGGCTGGGCACACATGTGCGTGTAACGCGACGTGGCTGGGCATGCGAGCGCTGCAAGACGTCTGGGCACGCGTGTGCATGTAACTCGATGTGGCTGGGCACGCGCATGCTCTGACATGGCTGGGCATGCGTGTGCATGTAACATGGCATGGCTGGGGACTCGTGGGCGTGTAATACAGCACGGCTGGGGACTCATGTGCCACGACACGGCTGGACACATGTGTGCGTGTAACACGGCACAGCTGGGGACTCGTGTGCTGCGACACAGCTGGGCACAAGTGTGCGTGTAACGCGATGTGGCTGGGCATGTGTGTTCTGTGACACGGCTGGGCACACGTGTGCATGTAATGCAACATGTGTGTTCTGTGACACAGCTGGGCACACGTGGGCGTGTAACACGGCACAGCTGGGGACTCGTGTGCCGCGACACGGCTGGGCACACGTGGGGCTGTAACACGGCACGGCTGGGGACTCGTGTGCTGCGACACGGCTGGGCACATGTGTGCGTGTAACGCGATGTGGCTGGGCATGTGTGTTCTGCGACACGGCTGGGCACACGTGTGCATGTAATGCAACATGTGTGTTCTGTGACAGCTGGGCACACGTGGGCGTGTAACACGGCACAGCTGGGGACTCGTGTGCTGCGACACGGCTGGGCACATGTGTGCGTGTAACGCGATGTGGCTGGGCATGTGTGTTCTGCGACACGGCTGGGCACACGTGTGCATGTAATGCAACATGTGTGTTCTGTGACACAGCTGGGCACACGTGGGCGTGTAACACGGCACGGCTGGGGACTCGTGTGCTGCGACACGGCTGGGCACATGTGTGCATGTAACGTGATGTGGCTGGGCATGTGTGTTCTGCGACACGGCTGGGCACACGTGTGCATGTAATGCAACATGTGTGTTCTGTGACACAGCTGGGCACACGTGGGCGTGTAACGGCACAGCTGGGGACTTGTGTGTTGCGACACGGCTGGGCACACATGTGCGTGTAACGCGACGTGGCTGGGCATGCGAGCGCTGCAAGACGTCTGGGCACGCGTGTGCATGTAACTCGATGTGGCTGGGCACGCGCATGCTCTGACATGGCTGGGCATGCGTGTGCATGTAACACGGCATGGCTGGGGACTCGTGGGCGTGTAATACAGCACGGCTGGGGACTCATGTGCCACGACACGGCTGGACACATGTGTGCGTGTAACACGGCACAGCTGGGGACTCGTGTGCTGTGACACAGCTGCGCACACGTGTGCGTGTAACGCAACGTGGCTGGGCATGCCCGTGCTGCAACATGGCTGGGCACATGTGCTGCAAGACATCTGGGCACACGTGTGCATGAAACCCAACACAGCTGGGCACATGTGCTGCAAGACAGCTGGGCACACGTGTGCGTGAAACCCGACACAGCTGGGCGCATATGCTGGAAGACAGCTGGGCACACATATGCGTGTAATGCGGCACGGCTGGGGACTCGTGTGATGTGATACGGCTGGGCACACGTGGGTGTGTAACGCGACACGGCTGGGTACACGTGTTGCAAGACAGCTGGGCACACGTGTGCTGCGAGACGGCTGGGCACGTGTGTGTGTAACACAACACGGCGGGGAACGCCTGTGCTGACACAGCTGGGCACACGTGTGCTGCGAGACGGCTGGGCACGTGTGTGTGTAACACAACACGGCGGGGAACGCGTGTGCTGACACAGCTGGGCACACATGTGCTGCAAGACGGCTGGGCACATGTGTGTATGTAACACGACACAGCTGGGGACACGTGTTGCGACACAGCTGGGCATGTATGTGCATGTAACCCGACATGGCTGGGTACGAGTGCTGCAACAAGGCTGGGCACGCGTGTAAACCAACAGAGCTCGGTAACCCAGCATGGCTGGACATGTGTGTGCAGGTGTGACCCAACATGGCTGGGCACACGTGAGCCACAACACGACTGTATAACATGACGCTCCTGGGCATGCGCGTGCATGTGTAACCCAGCACGGCTGGTCATGTGTGTAGGTGTAACCCAACATGCCTGGGCACACGTGTGCACGCATGAGGGCGTGTAACCCTACACGGCTCCACACACGCATACCCCAACGCAGCCGGACACATGTGCGGGCACGTCCCCCGACACGGCCGGGCGCACGTGTGCGCACTTGCAGGCGCGTCCCCCGACACGTCTGTGCACGCGTGCGCCAGCACAAAGGCTCCGTGTGCGCGCGCCCACGCGTGTGCCCGAAGCTTCTGTGTAACGCGCGCCCGCCCGCCCCGAAGGCCCGCGCACACGCGTGTGCGTGTTTCCCGGTGACGTGTCGGGGGCGGCTGCGGGGTCCCACGGGGGTGGGGTGGGGGGGTCCGGTCACCCGTGGGTGCGGTAAGGGGGGGGGGGGGGGGTCCCGTCACCCGTGGGGCAGGACGTAGCTCCAGTCCCCGCCGTGGGGCAGCCGTGGGGGGCTCCCGGTGCCGCCCCACCCCCCCGGGGTGGGGGGAAGGGCTCCGTTAAGGGGGGGCGAGAAGGGGAATTGCGCCCCCCCCCCAGCGCCTTTGTCCCGCGTCTCACTCCGTGCCTCAGTTTCCCCACGGTAACTCACCGCGCGCCCCCCCCCACCTCCACCGTGCGCGTTCGCCGCGGGGGGGGTCAGGAGGGTCTGGGGGGGGGGTCCCTGCCCACCCACCCCACCACCGCCCACCCCCCCGCACTCACCGGCCCCGGCTCCGCTCCGCGCTCCGCGCTGGCTCCGCTCGGCGCGGCGGGGCCGGGCGGGGCCGGGCGGGGCTTGGGCGGGGCCTCACCTGCCCCCCCGCCAAATCCCAACGGCGGGACCCCCCCCCCGGGGGCACCGGCCCCACCCGGGGCTGAGCCCCCTCCAACCCCCCCCCCCCGGAGCCCCGCACGACCCCTGCGCCCCCCACGGAGGAGCCGCCCCAGATGTGAACGAGCCCCCCCTAGATGTGCCCAAATCCCCCTTCCAGATGTGCCAAAGCCCCCCCCCATGCCCGAGCCCCCCAGATGTGCTCAAGCCCCCCCAGACGGGCCTGAGCCCCCCCCAGATGTGCCCAAATGCCCCCCGATGTTCCCCAGCCCCTTCGATCTGCCCCAAACCCCCCCAGATGTGCTCAAGACCCCCTAGATGTTCCTCAGCCCCCCAGATGTGCTCAAGACCCCCCCAGATGTTCCGCAAACCCTCCCAGATGTGCTCAAGACCCCCCCCCAGATGTGCTCAAGACCCCCCCAGATGTTCCGCAAACCCTCCCAGATGTGCTCAAGACCCCCCCTCCAGATGTTCTCCAGCCCCCCCAGATGCGCCCCAAACACCCCCAGATGTGCTCAAGCCCCCCCCCCCCCAGATGTTCTCCAGCCCCTCTGGACACACACACACCCCCCCGCGGGGGTCACGTGGGGCAGCCCCGGGGCCGAACCGGTCGTTCCCCCCCCCCCCCCCGCCCCCCCGCCCCGGTTCGGGCACTGGGAACCCCCGCGGGGGGGCGGGGGCGGGGGCCGGGCTCGGCGCTGCCGTGGGGCGGGGCGGGGGGGGGTGCCGAGGAGGGGGCTGGGACCCCTCTGGGGGGGCTGTCGGGCCCCCCCCCGTGTCCCCCCATGACCCCAGGGGGGGGTCACTGTGTCCCCCCGCCAGACCCAGGAGGGTCCCTGTGCCCCCCCAGTGTGACACTGTGGGGTCCCCCCCCATGACCCCCTCGGGGGTCCTTGTGACCCCCCCAATGTCCCTGTGCCCCCCCCCCAGGGTCACCCTATGGGGTCCTGTCCCCCCCCATGGCCTCAGGGGGTCCCAGGGACCCCCCAATGTGACCCTATGGGGTCTCTGTGCCCCCTCCGTGTCACCGCAGGGGTCCACGTGCCCCCTCATGACCCCGGGGGGGGTCCCGGTGCCCCCCCCAGGGTCACCCTATGGGGTCCCTGTCGCCCCCCATGGCCCCAGGGGGCCCCTGTGCCCCCCCGATGTGACCCTATGTGGTCCCTGTCCCCCCCCATGACCCCGGGGGGTCCCTGTGCCACCGCAGTGTGACACTTTGGGGTCCCCCCATGACCCCCCCGGGGGTCCTTGTGACCCCCCCAATGTCTCTGTGCCCCCCCCCAGTGTCACCCCAGGGGTCCCCGTGCCCCTCCCAGACCCCTCAGGGTCCCTGTGACCCGCCAATGTGGCACCTTGGGGGTCCCCGCCCCCCCCCCCGATTTGTCCCCGGGGGTCCCTGTCCCTCCCCCGGGCCGTCACCATGGCGACCCCGCCCCGCCCTCCTTCGCCCCGCCCACTTCCGACGCTACTTCCGCCCGGCGCCGGCGCCGCTTCCGGCGTCGCGCCCATCACTAAGATGGCGGCGGCGACAACGGGCGGCGGTGCCGGTACCGCCCGGGAGCGGCCCCGCCCCCGCCGGGGCCCCGCCCCTCCCCGCGCGCCGCCGCCGCCGCCGCCATGAGCGCGGGGCCGAACGGGCCGCGGCGGAAGGGCGGGGGGGGCGGCGGCGGCCCGGCGGGGTCCCCCGGGAGCGAGGGGGGGGCGCGGGGCCGCGGCGGGGGCGGCCGCTTCCTCTCGGCCTGGAACAGCGTCCGATACGGTGCGGGGGGGGGGAACCGGGGAACCGGCGGCGGGGGGCGGCCCGGGAGGGTCCCGGGGGTGCTGACCCCGCCCCTTTGCACCCCCCCCCCCCCCCAGGCTGGACCCTGCGCCCGAGCCCCCACTTCAGCCCCCGCTCCCCCCTGCACCTCCTGGGCCGCCAGTACACCCTGAGCACCCCCGGTGAGCGGCGGGACCCCCCCGGGGCGGGTTAGGGTGCTGGGGGGCGGGTCAGGGTGCTTAGGGGGTGGGTTAGGGTGCTGGGGGGCTTTCAGAGTGTCTGGGGGGGGGTCAGGGTGCTCAGGGGGGGTCAGGGTGCTGGGGTGTGTCAGGGTGCGGGGGGGGGGGTTGTCAGGGTGCCGGGGGTGAAGGTGTTCCGGGGGGTGTCAGGGTGCTTAGGGGGCTTTCGGAGTCCTGGGAGGGGTCAGGGTGCCTGGGGCGGTGTCAGGGTGCTTGGGGGGCTTTCAGAGTGCTGGGGGGGGGTCAGGGTGCTCAGGGGGCTTTCAGGATACCCTGGGGCTGGGTCAGGGTGTTCAGGGGGTGTCAGGGTGCTCAGGGTGGGGTCTCCAACTCGTGTCCCCCTCTTCCCCCCCCCAGAGGAGCGGCACCGATTCCGGCGGGACTTCGCCTCACGGCTCTGGCTGACCTACCGGGGGGGTTTCCCGGCGCTGGAGGGGCTCCCCCCCCGCACCACCGACTGCGGCTGGGGCTGCATGTTGAGGAGCGCCCAGATGCTGCTGGCCCAGGGCCTCATCCTGCACCTCCTGGGCAGGGGTAAGGGCCGGGAGGGCTGGGGGGCAGCGAGGGGAACCCCCCCAAACCCCGAGGGAGCCCCCCCAGCACCCCCCAGTGCTCCTTGTACTGCCGCAGACTGGATGTGGCCCGAGGTGCTGGTGGAGCTGGAGGCGGCGGGGAGGAACCAGCGGGCGAGGGACCCCCAGGGACGGGCACGGGACCACCCGGGACGGACCCAGGACCACCCGGGACGGACCCACGACCACCCGGGACAGGCCCAGGACACCCTGAGACAGACCCGGGACCCCCCAGCGCAGCTCCAAGATGTCCCAGGACAGCCCCAAGACCCCTCAGGATGGACCCAGGACCCCCCCAGATGGACACGAGACCCCCTGGGACACCCCAAGATACCCCTGGGGCAGCCCCAGGACCCCCGAGGACATACCCGGGACCCTCCAGGACATCCTCAGGACCCCCTTAGACATCCTCAGGACCCCCTTAGACGTCCTCAGGACCCTCTGGAACGTCCTCAGGACCCTCCGGAACGTCCTCAGGACCCTCCAGGACGTCCCCAGGACCCCTCAGGCCACCCCCAACCCCCCCCGTCTCACTCTTGCCCTCCCCGGGACGCCGAGCGGTGGCACCGCACCCTCGTGTCCTGGTTCTCCGACCACCCGCGGGCGCCGTTCGGCATCCACCGGCTGGTGGAGCTGGGCCACGGCGCTGGCAAAAAGGCTGGCGACTGGTACGGTCCCTCCATTGTCGCCCACATCCTCCGGTGAGCAGGGTGGGGGACCGGGGGGGGTCTCCCGGTGATTTTGGGGACCCCCCCGGCCTCACCGGTTCCCCCCACCCCACGGCAGGAGGGCAGTGGAGACCTGCCCGGAGACCCGCAGCCTCTCGGTCTACGTCTCGCAGGATTGTACCGGTAAGTGCCGGTACCGGGAGCGGGGGGTGGATGGGGCACCGGGACAAGCAGTCCCCCCCCCCGACCCCCCCCCCATTTTTGGTGGGTTTTGGCAGTTTACAGAGGGGACGTCGCTGGCCTGGTGGAAGGGGACGCCGAGGGCCCCGCGCCGGGGGCCGGGCAGGGCCGCGCCGTCGTCGTCCTCGTGCCGGTGCGGTTGGGGGGCGAGACCCTCAACCCCGTCTACGTGGACGGTGTCAAGGTGGGTGATGCGGTGACGCCACTCCTGCCTGGCTGTGCCGCGGGGCTGCTGGGCGGCTCCCGGTGCTGGTGAGAGACCCTGGTGCTGCCGAGTTGTCCCCCAAGCAGCTCCAGTGCTGCCGAGCAGCTCCCGGTGCCACCGAGCGATCCCGGTGCTGCCGAGCAGCTCCCGGTGCCACCGAGCGATCCTCTCAGTGCCACCAAACGGCTCCCGGTGCCGCTGAGCGGTTCCGGTGCTGCCAAACATATTCGGTGCCACCGACCTGCTCCCGGTGCTGCCAAACGGCTGCCGGTGCTACGCAAGGGCTGCCCCTCGTGCCACTGAGAGGCTCCCGGTGCTACCGACTGCCTCTGGTGCTGCCAAACGGCTCTGCTGAGGGGCTCCCGGTTCTACCGAGCGGCTCCCGGTGCCACCGACACCCCCCCCTCGCCCCATTTCCCCCTCCACAGGAGCTGCTGAAGCTGAAATCCTGCCTCGGCATCATCGGCGGCAAACCCCGGCACTCGCTCTACTTCGTCGGTTTCCAAGGTACCGGCACCGGTGAGGGGGGTCCGGGGGGGGCCCACCCCCCCCGATTAATTACCTCCCCCCGTAATTAATTTTTGCTTCCCTAGACGATTTCTTGCTCTACCTGGACCCCCACCACGTCCAGCCCTTCGTCGACACCTCCCGGGAGAACTTTCCCCTGAAGGTGGGTGCGAATAAACTGGGCCGGGGGGGGTGTCCAGGGGGGTGTAAACACCCCCCCCCCAATTTTTCCTGACCCCCCCCTCAGTCCTTCCACTGCGGCTCCCCCCGGAAAATGCCCTTCGGGAAGATGGATCCCAGTTGCACCATCGGGTTTTACGCCGCCGGCGGCAGCGGACTGGACGAGCTCTGCGGGGACTTGGCCCGGGTGAGCACCGGGGGGGGGGGGGCGGGTTTGGGGTGTCCCCCCCCTTCCAAACACCGTAAGCCCCCCCAGCACCGAGGTGGGGGGTGTTTAGGGGTGTGTCCCCCCCCCCCAGCACCAGGGTATGGGTTATTTTGGGGTGCCCCCCCTTCTTTTTGACCCCATAACCTCCCTAGCACGGGGACAAGATTTTGGGGTGTGTGTCCCCCCCCCCTTCCTGACCCTGTTGCCCCCCCCCCAGGTCCTGGCCCCCCCCTCGGCGCCGGAACGTTACCCCATCTTCACCGTGGCCGAGGGACAAGCGCCACCGCACGACCCCCCGCCACCGGCCCCCCCACCCCCCCCCCGCACCGGCAAACGCCCCAAAAAACCCAACACCGAGGAGTTCGTTTTCCTGTGACCCCCCCTCGGACACTGGCTCGGGGTTGGGGTTGGGGGGCCACAAAGACGCCCCCCCCCCAATCCCCCACCCCCCCTCAGGGTTTGGGCGGCTTCGGCCGCACTCGCTGCTCGCGGCGGGGGGGGGGCTTATTTATTGCTCCGCTCAGGACCCCCCCCCTCGCTCGCCCCCCCCCCCCAAATTAAACACGATCTTGAAGCTGAGGTTTGGGTGGTTTTTTAGTGCCCCCCTCCCGTGACGCTGGCTCAGTCCCGGGGGGTTTTTTGCCCCCCCCCAACTTTCTTCCGCCGCTGCTGCCGCAGCAGCTGCCGGTACCGGAGGCGCCGGGGGTTGAGGCCGAAGGCTTCCAACCGCCTCCCGCTGAAATCGCGCCCCCCCAACCGCACCGACCCCCCCAGGGGGGTCCCCCCCACCTGCCGCCGCCGCCGCTGCGGCCGGGACCCCTCCTCGGCCTGGGGGGGGGGCCGCTGAAACCGGGGGGGTCCCCGAAACTCCCGGCTCCTCCTCCCGCCGCTTCCGCTTGTCCCGGCGTTTCTTCCCCAGTTTGGGCTTCGCCGACGGCGCCGGTTGCGGCTCCTCGGGCCTGGGGGGGGGCGGAAAAGGGGGTGAGGGGGGGTTGTCCTCCCTCAGCACCCCCCCACAAGCCCCCCCCCCCCCCCCGACTTACGCAGCCGCCAGGGATTTGAAGATCTGCTGCTTTTTGCGGGGGTCCTGCGCCCGCCGGCTGTAGTTGGCCTGATCCTGCCGCTCCTCCTGCTCCGAGCTGCGGGCAGAGGGTGCTGGGACCCCCCCACCCCAAAATCCGGGGGGGGGGGGCACCCAGGACCCCCACTCCGCTTTGTGCCCCCTCCCTCACCGGTACATGCAGGTCTTGCGCAGCGAGCACCAGCGGTTCAGCTCCTTGTCGTCGGCCGCCAAAATCTGGCCAGGGTGGGGGGGGAACAACATGGAACGGGGGGGGTCAGACACCCCGGGGGGGGTCAGGGGGTGCGGGGGGGGGGGTCGCAGCGGCCTCTACCTCGTCAGTGGTGAGGCCGAAGTCGCAGGGGACGACGCTGCGGTACTTGAAGCGACAGGGAAGGTCCCCGACCAGGTCCTCGTAGTCCAGGCGGTAAAACTCGTCCAGGTACTGCTCGAAGGTGCCGGTGGCTACCGGTGGGGAGGGGGGATGTGTGTGGTTTGGGGGGGGGGGGGGGGGGGGGGGGGGGCTCAGGAGCCTGGGGGGCTCCCAGGGGTTTGGGGTGGGGGGGGGGGGGGTCCTCACCGGGGTCAAACGGCGGCTTCTCGCGCTCCACCGCCTCCCGGAACCGCGTCTTGCGCCGGGGCTTCCCCAGCGGCGGGGGCCGTTTGGGGGCGGGGGGGGCGGCGGGGTCGTAGTCAGCGTCCATCTGGGGGAGGGGGGGGGGGTGTGAGGAAAAGGCGGGGGGGCTGTTTGTGCCACCCACCCCTGTGACGAGTTCCTGCCGGTCTCAGCCTGGGGGGGGGCCCCCGGACTCACCACAAAATCCGGGTCCTCGCAGTGGGGTTCGGCGGCGTCCCCCCCGTCCTCCCGCCCCGTCCAGGCGTCCCAGTTCCAGTCGTCTGCGGGGGGGGGGGGGGCGGTGGGACGCAGTGATGTCACACCGGTGTGTCTCGCCCCCCCCCTGCCGTGACACCCCCCCCCAGACCCCCCACTCACCCTCCAGCCCTTCCTCCTCCTCAAACTGCGGCTTCTCCTCCTCCTCCCGGCCGTAATAATCCTCCCCAAAACACTCCTGGGGGGGGGGGGGGGGGGCAGAAGGGGGGGTCAGCAAGGCGGGGGGGGCGGACGGGACACCCCAAATTGGGGGGGGGGGGTGTCTAGGCCCCCACCGCCATGAGCCGGTCGTGGCGAGCGGGGTCGAAGTCTTCCTCCAGGAGGGCGCCAGTGAAGCCGACGGTGGGGTTGCCGGTGGCCCGGCGCAGCCGTTCCAGCCGCCCGGCCAGTTCCTGCCGCTTCAGGTTCTTCAGCTGCTTCAGCTCCTCCCGCTTCCGCGCCTTCTCCTGCCGGACAGACGGACACGGTGGGACGGGCAGACGCAGGGTGACGCCCCCCCCCCCCCCAAAGATCTTCATCCCCCCCCCAACACTCACCTTCTTCTTCCTCTCCCGCCGCTGCTCCCGCTTCTCCTTGCGCCGCTCGTCCCGGCGCCGCACCGAGGTGGGGATGCTGCGGGGGTACGTCTGCACCTGGGGGGGGGGGACGGCAGTGTCACACCCCCACCTTGACCCCCCCCCAAGTCGCTGAGACCCCCCCTCCAAGTCGCACTGATCCCTCTTACATCAGACACCCCCAAATCACTTTTAATTCCCCCAAATTGCTTGGACTCCCCCTTAAATCACCCCCCCAAGTCACTGTGACCCCCCCTTTAAATCACTGACCCCCCCCTTAAATCACTGTGACCCCCCCCAAACCCCTCTGACCCCCCCCAAATCATGCTGCCCCCCCTCAACCCACCTCCAGGAGCTCCGCTGAGGAGCAGCAGGCACTGAAGGGGGGGTGTGTGTGTGTAAGATTTGGGGGGGGGAGTGTCAGATTTGGGGGGGTCTACAGCGTTTTGGGGGGGTCCTCAACACCGGGGGGGGGTGTCCTATGTGCCCCCCCCATCACCCTCTGAGCCAACAGTGAGGAGGAAGATGGGGAGGGCTTCAAGGGAGCAAACCAACGCCCTAAATCGTGACTCTCCCCCCCCTCATTTTCTGCCCCCCACCCTCTAAATTTTTCGGGCCCCCCCCTCAATTTTTTGGCCCCACCCCTCCTTAGTTTTTTTGCCCCCCCCCCCTCCCCAGTTTTTGCCCCCCACCTGCTCGGCTCCCGGCTCCTCGAAGCGGAAGTTGTAGCGACGCTCGAAATCCTCCTGCTTGGCCAAGAAGAGCTCGCCCTCGTCCGAGGAGTCTCCCAGGAGGGGGGAGGACGCCCTGGGGGGGGGGGACAGGGGGGGTCAGGAGGGTGGTGGGGGGGGTTGGGGGGTAGGTTTTGGGGTGGGGGGGGCCCCTCACCCTTCGGCCTCCTCCTCCTCCTCGGGGCGGTAGCGCTGCTCCAGCAGGTAATCGCGGAGGAAGCGCTCGGAGGGCTCCAGCGCCGGGTCGGTCCAGTAGCGCTGGAGGGGGACCTGGGGAGGGGGGGGGCACGGGGGGGGTCATGGGGGGGGCTTGGGGACATGGGGGGGGGTCATGGGGGGGTCACAGGGATGGGGGGACATGGGGACAGGGGAGGGTTGGGGACACGGGGGGCGACGAGGGGATGTGGGGGGTCACAGGGATGGGGGGACATGGGGGGGCTTGGGGACATGGGGGGGCTTGGGGACATGGGGGGGGTCACAGAGGGTCACAGGGACACAGCAGAGGCTTGGGGACATGGAGGGGGGGTCACAGGGACGCGGGGGGGACACACAACCCCCCCCCCCCCAGCCATCGCTGCCCCGAGCTGTGCCCGGCCTCAGCCCCTCACCAGATCCTGCAGTGGCTCCGGGGGGGGGCCCGCGCCCCCCTGCCCCTTCAGCCAGCGGATGTAATCCTCTTCCTCCTGCTCCTGGAGGGGGGGGGGGGGGACACACAGGGAGCGTCAGCCCCGCGACCCCCCCCCCCGCACCCAAAGCCCCCCCCCCCCAAACCCCCCCCTCACCTTCTCCTCCGCCGTCCGGTCACGGCGCCGGAGCAGGGCAGAGCCCCCCCCATCCTCCTCCTCGCTGTCAGCTACGAAGGCTCGGAAGCTACGGCGGTGGGGGGGGGGGGGCACACAGTTACACCCCCCCCGGTGCTGGGGACCCCCCCAGAACATCGCAGCCCCCCCCCCAAATCACAACAGCCCCCCCCCACCTCTCCTTCAGCTCCCGCTGCTCCTCCGCGTAGCTCCTGGAGGCGACTCTCTGCGGGCAGAAACGGGGGGGGGGGGGGCAGCGATTTGGGGGGGATAAGAGCAGTGGGGGGGGTCAAAATGATTTAGGAGGGGGGCAGAATTATTTGGGGGGGTCGGAATGATTTGGGGGGGGTCACATTAATTGGGGGGGGGGGCCCAAGTGATTTAGAGGGGGATTTGGGGGGGGATAAAAGTGATTCAGTGATTTGGGGGCTCAAAGTCATTTTGGGGGGGGGTCAGAGTGATTTGGGGGGGTCAGAGGTTTGGGGGGGGTCACAGTGATTGCAGAGGTCAGGGATTTGGGGGGGGGGTCACACACAGACCCCCCCCCCCCAACTCACCTTCCTCCTCTCGGCCGCCGCCTCCTCGTCCTCCTCATCTTCCTCGTCCACGTATTTGCTGGGGGGACGGCGGGAGGGTCAGAGCACCCCCGGGGGGGGGCAGAGGCTCAATCCAAGACACACCCCCCCCCAAAAAAAAGACCCCGCCCAAAAAAAGACCCCCCTCCTCACCCCTCCTTCTCCAGCACCACCTTCCGCTCATAGTCCTTCAGGTACATCGGCTTCGCCGGCCGCTCTTCCTCCTCCTCCTCCTCCTCATTGCTCCCCGACGAGGACTCTGGGGGGGTCGGGGGGTTTTGGGGGGGGTCCGGGCAGGTTTGGGGGGCGTCGGGGGGTCGGGATGGGTTTGGGGGGGGGTATTGTGGGTCTGGGGGGGGGGTTCTGGGGAGGGTCTGGGGTGTCGGGGGGGTGTTTTGAGGGGTCTGGGGGGTTTTAGAGGGTTTGGGGGGATTTGGGGGGGTCCGGGGGCGTTTTGGGGGTCCGGGGGGGTTTTGGGGGGGTCCGGGGGGGTTTGGGGACCCCCCCCCGGTACCTGTCCGGCTGTAGAAGGTGGCGTCGCGCCGGTAGATCCGGGGGTCCCGCGTCTTCAGCAGCGCCAGAGTGCGGAAAAAGTCCCGCTCCAGGCGGGGGTCGAGGGGCTGGGGGGTGGCGGGGACACCGGGGGTCGGCGGGGGGGTCCCGGGGGGTCCCCGGGAGTCGAGGACGAGACACCCCCCCCCCCCCCCCGCCACTCACCACCTCGTCGCCGCTGGAGCTGGACTCGGAGCTGGAGCTGTCCCCGCTGTCCCCATACCGGTCCCGCACTGCGGGAGTTCGCAGCTACCGGCACCGCGGCGGGACCGGGGTGTCCGCCCGACACCCCCCCGCCCCCGGTTACCCCCTCCACGGTGTTCCCGGTGTCACCCCCCCGCCCCACGGTACCGGGCTCCAGGACCCCTCGATCCCCGCCTTAGATCGGCCCCCGGTTCCGCGCCTCGATCCCCGTTACACCCCGGTCCCCGGGGTCCCCCCGGTCTCCGTTAGCTCCCGGTTCCGCCCGCCCCGCTCCCCGTTACACCCCGGTCCCGCCTCCCCCCGGTCCCAGTTATGTCCCGGTCGCCGTTACACCACGGTTCCCGCTCTCCCCGATCCCCGTTATGTGCCGATCCCCGGTGCCCCGGTCCCGCTGCAGGCCCCGCCCCCGGCCCCGCCCACTCACGCCGCTGCAGCTCCTCGCGCCGCCGGTACCGCCCGTACCGCTCCGCGAACGCCGCGTTCACGCGCAGCTCCGGCTCCGGCATCGCCGACCACGTGACCGCCGCTTCCGCCGCCGCTTCCGCCGCCGTCACGTGCTGAGGGCGCGATGGCCCCGCCTCTTCCTCCCAGCTCTTAAAAGGGAAACGCGTCGGGCGCCGCGGGTGGGGCCCACCCGATCCTGCTTCCCGTCCGGGACCCCCGCCCAAACCGCCCCCCCGCCTCCCGCCCCGGGACCCCCCCCAACAGATCCACGGGGTCGGTGGTCTCGGCTCCGCCTTTATTTGCACAGAGGAGAAGGAGGAGGGTGGGCGCAGGGCGGGGACCCCGCGGTGGGGTGGGGTGGGGGGATCCGGGGCGGGGGGTCCGTGGTGGTCCCGGGGGGGGGGGGGGGGGGTCCGGGGGGTGCAGGGACCCCCCCTCTAACTGGTGCGGAGCTGGTAATCTGCAAGAGGAGGAACGAGAGGTGAGGGGGGGGTGTTCCCGGGCTGGGGGTCCCGGGGGGGGTCCTGGGGGGGTCCCGGGGGGGTCCCGGGGGGGGTCCCGGGGGGGTCCCGCACTCACCCCCGCTCTGGGTGATGTAGCGCACCCAGGGCAGCGCCTGGTACCCGCTTTTCTCGATGATCTTCATGTACCGCACCTTAGTGGGGGGGGGAGAAGGTGGAGCTAGACCCCCCCCGGGCACCCCGACCCCCACCCCGGGCACCCCGACCCTCCCCCCCCCCCCCCAGCTCTCAATGTGTCCCCCTGCCCCATCCCCACCACCCTGGAGACCCCATGGCCACGTCCCCCCCACCCCGTCCCCCCCACCCCATCCCTGGGGACCCCATGGGACACGTCCCCACGTGGAGCCGCCACCCTGGAGACCCCATGGCCACGTCCCCCCCACCCCGTCCCCCCCACCCCATCCCTGGAGACCCCATGGGACACGTCCCCGCATGGAGCCGCCACCCTGGAGACCCCATGGCCACGTCCCCACCACCCTGTTCCCCCCCACCCCATCCCTGGAGACCCCATGGGACACGTCCCCACGTGGAGCCGCCACCCTGGAGACCCCATGTCCGTGGAGCCACCACTGTGTAGACCCCACGTCCACGTCCCCACCACCCTGTTTCCCCCATCCCATCCCTGGAGACCCCATGGGACACGTCCCCACATGGAGCCGCCACCCTGGAGACCCCATGGCCACGTCCCCACCACCCCGTCCCCACCAGCCCATCCCTGCAGCCCCCATGGCCACATCCCCACATGGAGCCACCACCCTGGAGACCCCATGGCCACGTCCCCCCCACCCTGTTCCCCCCCACCCCATCCCTGGAGACCCCATGGGACACGTCCCCGCACGGAGCCACCACCCTGGAGACCCCATGGCCACATCCCCACCACCCCATCCCTGGAGCCCATGGGACACGTCCCCACATGGAGCCACCACCCTGGAGACCCCATGGCCACGTCCCCACCACCCCATCCCTGGAGACCCCATGGGACACGTCCCCACATGGAGCCACCACCCTGGAGACCCCATGGCCACGTCCCCACCACCCCGTCCCCACCAGCCCATCCCTGCAGCCCCCATGGCCACGTCCCCACCACCCCGTTCTTGGGGACCACATGTCCATGCCCCCACACGGAGCCACCACTGTGGAGACCCCATTTCCACGTCCCCACCACCCGGTTCCACCCCATCCCTGGAGACCCCATGGGACACGTCCCCGCATGGAGCCGCCACCCTGGAGACCCCATGGCCACGTCCCCACCACCCCGTCCCCGAAGACCCCGCGGCCCCCCGTTCCCCCCCGCCCCGGGCGGCACCTGGATGCCCGAAACGGTGAAGTAGGGGATCTCGAAGCGCACGGAGATGGGCGGCCGTCCCTCCTCCTCCTCCTTCTCCACGCTGGGCAGCCCGAAGTGGGCCCGCATCAGGTGCTCCTTCCCCCCCTGCCAGGGCACCCGCGGGGTGGGCACGGGCGACGGGCCACCCGGGGTTGGGGGGGGGGGGGGGACGGGGACGCAGGGTGGGCGACCTCACCGGGAAGGACTTGATGGTCCAGATGACGAGGTTCTTCTCCGGGAGGTACCTGGCGGAGCCCACGCTGGTCTTGAACTTGGGGGAGTCGGCGTCGCTGGGCACCGGCACCGCGATCTCCACCCCGTTGGCCACCGACTGCTTCTTGAACTGGCCCTTGGCCTTGGGGAGGGGAGGGGTGGGGTGGGTGGCCAGGGTCCTCCGGGGGTCCCCCGCCCCGGCGACCTGGCCGCCGTCTCACCTTGACCATGATCTCCACCCGGCTGTGGGAGAACTTCTCGATGACCGACTCGATCCAGATGAGCGGCTTCACCTTGGGGTGGGGTGGGGGGCAAAGAGGTGTCACACCCCCCCACCCCCCGTGCCCCCTCGCCCCGGGGTGGTCCCGGCGGTCCCGGCCCCCACCTGGGTGTGGAGGCGGTAGGACATGAGCTCGAAGTCGCCGTCGGGCGGGATGAAGGAGATGGTGCGGTCGTTGTCGAAGCGGGACAGACGGACGCACTGGTGGAACTTGACGTCCTCCAGCTCCACCGACTTGTTCTTGCCCCCTGGGGAGGGAGGGTCGGCGTCGGGGGCGGGGGGGCGGGTGGGCGAGGGGTTTGGGGGGGGGGGGGCCGTCCCCGAGCGCCCCCCAGGGACACTCACGCCCCGTCAGCTCGAAGAGGACGCGGTCGTTCAGGCCCAGGCGCAGCTCGGGCATCCCCGAGAGGAAGACCTTCAGCTTGATGGTGCCCACCACCTCGCTCAGCAGCACGCTGCCGTTGGCGCTCACCTGCGGGCGCCGGCCTCGCCTTCGTCACCGTCGCCGTCACCGTCACCAGCCCCGTCACCTTCACCGCCACCGTCACCTTCCCCAGCTCCATCACTTTCACCATCGCCACCATCGTGACCTTCACCAGCTCCCTCGCCGTCACCAGCCCCATCGCCGCCACCATCATCATCATCTTCACCAGCCCCGTCACCGTCACCATCATCTTCACCAGCCCCATCACCGCCACCATCATCATCATCTTCACCAGCCCCATCACCATCACCATTATCTTCACCAGCCCCATCACCGCCACCATCATCATCATCTTCACCAGCCCCGTCACCTTCACCACCAGCTTCACCACCATCATCATCTTCACCAGCCCCATCGCCGCCACCATCATCATCATCTTCACCAGCCCCATCACCGTCGCCATTATCTTCACCAGCCCCATCACCGCCACCATCATCATCATCTTCACCAGCCCTGTCACCTTCACCACCACCTTCACCACCATCATCACCTTCACCAGCCCCATCGCCGTCACCATCATCTTCACCAGCCCCATCACCACCAACATCATCATCATCTTCACCAGCCCCATCACCGTCATCTTCACCAACTCCACCAATGTCTCCATCCTCATCCTCAGCTCTACCACCATCACCATCCTCATCACCAGCCCCATCCTCATCCCCATCAACGTCACCATCCGCATCCCATCCCGATTGTCATCCCCACCACTATGATCATCATCTTCATCCCCATCACCGTGATCATCACCATCTTCATCCCCATCCACATCCTCATCCCCATGACCAGACCCATGACCAGCCCCATCCTCATCCTCATCCCCACCAATGTCACCATCCTCATCCCATTCCGACTCTCCTTCCCATCCCCATGATCATCACCTTCATCCCCATCCCCGTGATCATCACCTTCATCCCCATCACTGTGATCATCACCATCTTCATCCCCATCCTCATGACCAGCCGCGTCAACGTCATCACCTCCATCCTCATCACCACCCCCACCACCAGTCCCACCACCATCACCAGCCCCATCACCATCGTCGTCTCCATCACCATCTTCCTCCCCATCACTGGTCCCACCACCATCCCCAGTCCCACCACCATCCCCACCAGCCCCCGCCGCAGCGGGACGCCCCCCCCCCCCCCAGCCCCGCGCCCCTCACCAGCAGGTTCACCGCCTCGATGACGTCGATGAAGACCTCGTTCTTCTTGTACTTGATGCCCTCGGAGCGCCAGGACACCGCGTTGGTCACCGTGGTGGGGACGTGCGACTTGCCCGTCTCCAGCTTGTTGCCCTCCTGCGTGATGTACCTGGGGTGGGCGGGGGGTCGGGTCAGCGGGGGGTTCGGTGGGTCTGGGGTGGGGGTCCCTCGCCCCCCGCCGCCCCGCTCACTCCTGCAGGATCTTGCTGTCCGTGGTCTGGGGGAACCCGAAGTCCATCAGCTCGTCCAGGAGCTCGTAGACGATGACGAAGTTGTCGCGGACGCTCTCCTCCTCCAGCTCCTTGAAGTACTCGCAGAAGACCTGGGCGGGTGGGGGGGTCACCGAGAGCTTCCACCGCCCCCCCCCCGCGCCGACGAGGACCCCCAGACGGGGGGGGGGGGACAGCGCCCTCCCCAAAGCCCCCCCTGACCTCACCTCCACCACCTTGTAGAGGAAGGAGTAGACCAGGGAGGCGTTGCCGTTCTTCTTGGTGGTGGCCACCACTGATGGGGGGGGGGGCGTTAAGGGGGGGAAAGGGGAGCGCTGGGGGGGGGGTCCCCGTGACCCGGGGGGGCTCCCCGTGACCCCGGGGGGTTCCCTATCGCCCTGGGGGGGCGGTGTTCCCCATGACCCTGAGGGGGTCCCTGTGATGCTGGGGGGGTCCCGTGACCCCGGCGGGGGTCCCATGACCCTGAGGGGTTCCCTATGACCCCGGGGGGGGGGTCCGCGTCACCCTGGGGGGTGGGGGGGGTCACTCTGAGGGGTTCCCCATCACCCTGGGGGGGTCCCCGTGACCCTGGGGGGGTCCCCATGACCCTGGGGGTGTTCCTATGACCCTGGGAGGGGTCCCCATCACCCTGGGGGGGGGGGCATCACTCTGAGGAGTTCCCCATGACCCTGGGGGGGGGGGTCCCCATGACCCTGGGGGGGTCCGCATGACCCTGGGGGGGGGGGTCCCCGTCACCCTGGGGGGGGGGGGGGGTCCCCTGACCCTGAGGGGTTCCCCGTCACCCTGGGGGTGTCCCCATGACCCTGGTGGGGGTCCCCGTGACCCTGGGGTGTTCCCCATGACCCTGGGGTGTTCCCCATGACCCTGGGGGGGGTCCCCGTGACCCTGGGGGGGGTCCCCGTCACCCTGGGGTGTTCCCCGTGACCCTGAGGGGGCTCCCCGTGACCCTGGGGGGGGGGTCCCCGTGACCCCGGGGGGGGGGGTCCGAAGGATACGGTAGAGGTTGGCGTGTTTGATCCAGAGGAAGTGGACGTGGCGGTGGCTCAGCAGGGGGGTGAGGGCCCCCTCCTCCTCCCGCTGCAGCAGGACCCCCATGAAGTGCTCGATCTCCCCCAGCCCCACGTCCCCCTTGTAGTTGCGGCTGATCAGCGGCTGCGGGGGGGGGGGGGGGTGTCAGCATTGAGGGACCCCCCCCCCCAACCCGCTGCCCCCATGCCCTGAGGTCACGGAGGTCACCGGCAGGTCCCGCCGTGGGGCGTCGAGGGGACGGCGGGGTGCGGGGGGTGGGGGGGGTCCCCCAGGACTTTTTGGGGGGGGTCTTTGAGGTGGGGGGGTGTCGCGGGGGGGGGGTGCCTCACCTTCCCCTTGAGGTCCAGGATGAAGAGGGCGGAGGCGGCCATGGCGGGGCCCCGGCAGCCACCGCGTCGCCGTCACCGTCACCTGCCCCAGGTGAGCGGAAGGGGACGGCCCAGCCCCACGGCACCCACGGCGGGGGGGGGTGGGGGGGGGCACAGGGCTCCCACCCGTGGGCTTTGGGGTGGGGGGGTGGGGGGGGGGGAACACACCCCAGGCTCGGTCACCTCACGGCGGGCACGGGATCCCCCCCACCCAGGGCACCCCCCCACCCAGGGGACCCCCTGACCTATGGGACCCCCCCATACGAGGGACTCCTCACCCTGGGGACCCCCCACCCAGGGGATCCCCCCACATGGGACCCCCCCACCCAGGGGACTCCCTGACCTATGGGACCCCCCCCGCACTAGGGTCCCAGGGGGACCCCCCACACATGAGACCCCCTGACCTATGGGACCCCCCCACATGAGGGACCCCCCCACCCAGGGGACCCCCAGACCTCTGGGACCCCCCCACATGAGGGACCCCCCCACCCAGAGGACCCCACACACATGGGACCCCACACCCAGGGGACCCCCTGACCTATGGGACCCCCACATGAGGGACCCCCCCACCCAGAGGACCCCCCACACATGGGACCCCCCCACCCAGGGGACCCCCTGACCTATGGGACCCCCCCATACAAGGGACTCCCCACCCTGGGGACCCCCCACCCAGGGGATCCCTCTCACATGGGACCCCCTGACCTATGGGACCACCCACACGAGGGACCCCCCAACCCACCCAGGGAACACCCCCCACATGGGACACCCCACCCAGGGGACCCCCCTGACCTCTGGGACCCCCCCACATGAGGGACCCCCCCCACCCAGAGGACCCCCCACACATGGGACCCCCTCACCCAGGGTACTCCACACCCACCCAGGGGACCCCCACCCATGGGACACCCCCCAGGGACACCCCCCCCACACCCAGGGGACCCCCAGACTGGTTTGGGGGGGTGGGTCTGTGCAGCACCCTGGGTCCCCCAACCCACCCGGGGCGGGGGGGTGTCCCTGCAGCACCCGGATCCCCCACCCTGGGGGGGTCCCCGTGCCCCCAGACCCACTCTGCGGGGGGGGTGTCGTGCACTCCCAGACCCCCGGATCCCCCACGAGGGGGGGTCCCCGCGACCCCAGACCCCCGAATTTCCCCCGAGGGGAGGGTCTCCGCGCCCCCAGACCCCCGGATGCCCCCCGGGCGGTTCGTACATCCCCGGTCCCCGCCCCCCCGGGGGGGTGGTCCCCGCCCCGGGGGGGGGGGGCGGAGCCGGGGCCCGGTGCCCGGGGCCGCCCCTCCCGCAGCCGCAGGCTCATCCCCGGGGGTGGCGGGGCCTGGCTGGGGCCCGGAGCATCCCGGAGCCGCCGCCCCGCCATGGAGGACCGAGCCGCGGGCAGGAAGGACCCGGACGGCGCTTACGGTACCGGCACCGGGCAACCCCCCCCCCTTCCCCGGGGCTCCCCCCGGCTCCGCTCTCCGGGGGTCCCCGAACCCCCCCCCCCCTTCAGCCTGCCTGGGGGGTCCCGGGGGCTTGGGGGGGGGGACGGGACCCCTGGGTTTGGGGAACCCCCGGGGCGTGGGGACCCCCCCGGGTTTGGGGAAACCCCCCGGGTTTGGGGACCCCCCCCCAGCTTAGGGAACCTCGAGGCTTTGGGGACCCCCCCGGGTTTGGGGACCCGCCCCGGGGCTTGGAGACCCCGAGGGTTTGGGGACCCCCCAGGCTTTGGGGAACCCCCTCGGGCTTGGGGACCCCCCCCGGGTTTGGAGACCCCCCGGGCTTGGGGACCCCCCCCGGCTTAGGGAACCTCGAGGGTTTGGGGACCCCCCCCGGGCGTGGGGACCCCCCAGGGTTTGGGGAAACCCCCCAGCTTGGGGACCCCCCCGGGCTTGGGGACTCCCATATTTGGGGACCCCCCCGGGCTTAGGGACCCCCCAGGGTTTGGGGACCCCCCCCAGGCTTGGGGAACCCCCAGTTTTGGGGACCCCCCCGGGTTTGGGGAACCCCCACGTTGGGGACCCCCCCAAAGCAATAGCAACAGCCGGGGGGGTCCCAGCCCCCTTCCCCCCCCCCCGGGGGTGGGCGCTCCGCTCCTGCGGGGGGGGCGGCTCAGAGACCCCCCTCGGCTCCATCTGGCCGCCGCTACCGGCCCCGTCCCGGTGCCACCGGCGGCCACCGGACCCCCCATTTACCGGGCACCCGATGGGGGGGGGGGGACGGACACGCACCATCCCACCCCCCCCCACCTCCGCTGTTGTCCCCGGGGGGGCCCTGACATCACCGGCACCGGGACCCCCCCCCCCCCCCCCGCGGCTATTCCCGGTTACGACGCTCCGGTTATTTATTGAGCACCTAAAAATAACCCCGGGGTGGGGACCGGGACCGGGCACCGGGACCGCGGAGCCACCGGCAGCGCCGCCCCGCCCTCGTTAGACCCGGTACCTCCCACCGGTGCCTCCCGCCGCCGCCCCGGGCGTGGCCCCGGACCCCGCCCCGGTACCGGTGGCCGCCCGGGAGCCCCGGGAGCGCTTCGGCGGAGCCGGAAAAGCCGCCGAAGCGCCGTTTGAGCACCGGGAGGGGGCGGGGGGGGGGGGCGGTTTGTTGTTGTTTTTATTTGGGGGGGGGGGGGGCGGTTTTGTGCGGGTTCAACCGGAGGCGCCTCCGGTATCCGGTAACGGCGCCGGGGCTCGCCGTCATGGGGGGCGACGGGGAGAGCTACTACGGGAAACACGGTAAGGGGTCCGGGGGGGGTCCCGGAGGGTTGGGGGGGGTCCGGGGGTGGGGATGGGGGTGGGGGGGGCACCGGCCGTACCGGAGGCGGCGGAAGTTTCAACGGCAGAAAAAACAACCCCGAAACGGGCGGAAAAAGATTGAAAAAAACAAACCAAAAACCGGGGGGAACGAAGGAAAAGCGAAAGTAACGGCGGAGCCGCCCCCGGTTTTGGGGGGGGGGTGTCTGGGGGGGGGGGATCGGTGCTGGAAGTGGCGGGGGGGGGGGGGGCACCGGTAGAACCGGCGCGGCGGCGTCGGTGGCGCCGGCGGTTGAACGCGGAACGACGGGGCCGAACCGGTTCGGCGGGGGGGGGGGGGGGGGGTGTTGGGCGGGGTGTCCCGTTCCCCCCCCCGCAGCGATGACCCCCACCCAGGGTCGGTGTTTTTGGGGGGGGGGGCTGGGGGGGTGTCGCGTGCCCGCCCCCGGGCCGGTGGGGTTTTTTTGGGGGGGGGGGCCTGGGGGGTGTCCCCCCCCCCCGGGTCGGTGTTTTTTTGGGGGGGGGGGCTGGGGGGGTGTCGCGTGCCCCCCCTCGGGTCGGTGGTTTTTTGGAGGGGGGGGCTGCGGGGTGTCGTGTCCCCCCCGGGTCGGTGGGGGTTTTTTTGGAGGGGGGGGTCGGGGAAGGGGGGGGAGACCCCCCCCCAAAAATACCCTGAGGTAAATGTGTCTCCGGTTTGGGGGTGCTCTGAGTCCCTCCCCCCCCCCCCGGCCCGGGGCTCCCAGCCTTGGGATGGGGGGGGGGGGGCCGGGACACCCCCCCCCCATCGCCCCGGTGCCTCGGGGGGAGGTTTGGGGCGTCCCGGGGGGTGGTTTTAGGGTAGAAACAGCATTTCCAGGGGGGGGTCTTCGGTTCACGGGGGGGGGGGGGAAATGGCATCGGGGGGGGTGAGGAGGATGAGGAGCCTCTTCCTCCCCCCCCCCCCCCAACATTTTTTTTTGCCCCCCCCAGGGACGCCGCAAAAGTACGACCCGACGTTCAAGGGTCCCATCTACGACCGGTAAGAGAAAACCAACCCCCCCCCCCCCCCCCCAAATTTTGGTGCTGCCGGAGCCGCTCGGGGACCCCCCCCCCCCCCCGCCGCACTGACACCGCTCCGACCCCCCCCCGACACACACCCCCCCCCCCCCCGGGCAGGGGCTGCACCGACGTCGTCTGCTGCGTCCTGCTGGTCGTCGCCATCCTGGGCTACGTGGCGGTGGGCGTCGTGGGTGCGTCCCGGGGGGGGGCATGGCACTGGGGGGGGGGGGCATGGCACTGGGGGGGGGGGGTCATGGCACTGGGGGGGGGGGTGTCATGGCACTGGGGGGGGGTGTCATGGCACTGGGGGGGGGGGCATGGCACTGGGGGGGGGGGCATGGCACCCCATGGGGAGGGGCATGCACTGGGGGGGGGGGGTCATGGCACTGGGGGGGGGGGGCATGGCACCCCATGGGGAGGGGCATGGCACTGGGGGGGGGGGTCATGGGCACTGGGGGGGGGGGGTCATGGCACTGGGGGGGGAGGTTGTGTCACCCCTGGGGGGGGTCACTTCACCCCTGGGGGGGGGGTCGTGTCACTGGGGGGGGTTCACGGCACTGGGGGGGAGGTTGTGTCACCCCTGGGGGGGGTCACTTCACCCCTGGGGGGGGTTGTGTCACTGGGGGGGGGGTCACATCACCCCTGGGGGGGGGTCGTGTCACTGGGGGGGGTTCACGGCACTGGGGGGGAGGTTGTGTCACCCCTGGGGGGGGTCATGTCACTGGGGGGAGAGTTTGGGTCACCCCCTGGGGGGGGGTCCCATCACTGGGGGGGTGGGTGTCACGGCACTGGGTGGGTCACGTCACCCCTGGGTGGGGTCATGTCCCTGGGGGGGGGGGGTCACAGCACCCCTGGGGGGTCGCGTCACCCCTGGGGGGGGTCATAGCACGGGTGTGGGGGGGTTCCTGTCACCCCTGGGGTGGGGGGGGGGTCATGTCACCCCATTTTTTTTGCTGGGGGGAAACTGGGTTCCGGTAAAACCGGGTGTGGAGGGTGGTGTTGGGGGGGGGGATAATGGGGGGGGGGGGTAACAATGACTATGTTGTTCTGCCCCCCCCCCCCCCCAGCGTGGGCCCACGGGGACCCCCGGAAGGTGATTTACCCCACCGACAGCCGGGGGCAGTTCTGCGGGCAGTGGGGAACCCCCAACCAGTAGGTGGTCGGGGGGGGGGGGGGCGGGGGTCGGGGGGGGGCATTGGGGGGCGTCGGGGGGGGGGGGGCGGAACAGCACTGGGGGTTGGAGGGAGTTTGGGGGGGGATTGAGGTTTTTTGGGGGGGTCTGAGGAAGTTTGGGGGGTTGAGAGGGGTTTGGGGGGGGCTTGAGGGTTTTTGGGGGGGTTTGGGGGGGCTTGAGGGTTTTTGGGAGGGGTTTGGGGGGGCTTGAGGGTTTTTGGGGGGTTGGGGGGGTTTTCAGGATATTTTTGGGGGTGGCTTAAGGGGTTTGGGTTTGGTTGAGGGGGGCTTCAGGGGGTTGATTTTTGGGGGGGGTTTGGGGGGTTTTGAGGATTTTTTTTGGGGGGAGTTGAGGGGTCTCGGGGGGGGTTGGGGTTTTTTTTGGGAGGGGCGTGGGGGGTTGTTGGGGGGTTTCGGGGGGTGCGGGAGGGTTTTTTGGGGGGTTGGTGGGGGGGTTGGGGTTTTTTTTGAGCGGCTTGGGGGGGGGTTGAGGAGGGTGTTGGGGGGTCTGCGGGTTTTCGAGGGGTTTGGGGGTTTTTTTTGGGGGGGGGTTGAAGGGATTCGAGGGGTTTCGGGGGGGTTTTGGTGGGAATTAAAAGATTTGAGGAGTTTTGAAGGTTTTTTGGAGGGTTTCGGGGGGCTTCGCGCCTCCCCCCCCCCATCCCCCCGGCGCTGGGGTGGGTGGGGGGCGCTCCCCGCGGTGCCGGCGCTCCCCGACCCGATGGGTGCCCCCCCCCCAGGGACAAACCCTTCCTCTTCTACTTCGACATCGTCAAGTGCGCCAGCCCGCTGGTGCTGCTGGAGTTCCAGTGCCCGACCCCCCAGGTACCCCCCGGCTCCCCCCGCCGCCGCCGCACCGGGGCTCCGGCTGCCGGCCTCACGCCTCTTCCTCCTCCTGTCTTCCTCTTCCTCCTCGCTTTCCTTCCCCCCCCCCTTCCTCTCTCCCCGCTTTCCCCCCTTCCTCTTCCTCCCCGCTTTCCCCCCCTTCCCTTCCTCCCCGCTTTCCCCCCCTTCCCCTGTCCTCCCCCGCTTTCCTCCCCCCCTTCCCCTTCCTCCCCGCCTTTCCCCCCACTTCCCCTTCCCCTCCCCCGCTTTTCCCCCCCTTCCCCTTCCTCCCCGCTTTCCCCCCCCTTCCCCTTCCCTCCCCGCTTCCCCCCTTCCCTATCCTCCCCGCCTTTCCCCCCCTTCCCCTGCCTCCCCGCTTCCCCCCCCTTCCCCTTCCTCCCCTCTTTCCCCCCCCTTCCCCTTCCTCCCCGCTTTCCCCCCCTTCCCTTCCTCCCCGCTTTCCCCCCCTTCCCTTCCTCCCCGCTTTCCCCCCCTTCCCCTTCCTCCCCGCGTTCCCCCCCTTCCCCTTCCTCCCCGCTTTCCCCCCCTTCCCCTTCCTCCCCGCTTTCCCCCCCTTCCCCTTCCTCCCCGCTTTCCCCCCCTTCCCTTCCCTTCCCTTCCCTTCCCTTCCCCTTCCTCCCCGCTTTCCCCCCCTTCCCCTTCCTCCCCGCTTTCCCCCCCTTCCCCTTCCTCCCCGCTTTCCCCCCCTTCCCCTTCCTCCCCGCTTTCCCCCCCTTCCCCTTCCTCCCCGCTTTCCCCCCCTTCCCCTTCCTCCCCGCTTTCCCCCCCTTCCCCTTCCTCCCCGCTTCCCCCCCTTCCCCTTCCTCCCCGCTTTCCCCCCCTTCCCCTTCCTCCCCCGCTTTCCCCCCCTTCCCCTTCCTCCCCGCTTTCCCCCCCTTCCCCTTCCTCCTCCCGCTTTCCCCCCCCTTCCCCTTCCTCCCCCCGCTTTCCCCCCCTTCCCCTTCCTCCCCGCTTTCCCCCCCCTTCCCCTTCCTCCCCGCTTTCCCCCCTTCCCCTTCCTCCCCGCTTTCCCCCCCTTCCCCTTCCTCCCCGCTTTCCCCCCTTCCCCTTCCTCCCCGCTTTCCCCCCCCTTCCCCTTCCTCCCCGCTTTCCCCCCCTTCCCCTTCCCTCCCCGCTTTCCCCCCCCTTCCCCTTCCTCCCCGCGTTTCCCCCCTTCCCCTTCCTCCCCGCTTTCCCCCCCTTCCCCTTCCCTCCCCGCTTTCCCCCCCCTTCCCCTTCCTCCCCGCTTTCCCCCCCTTCCCCTTTCCTCCCCGCTTTCCCCCCCTTCCCCTTCCTCCCCGCTTTCCCCCCTTCCCCTTCCTCCCCGCTTTCCCCCCCTTCCCCTTCCTCCCCGCTTCCCCCCCTTCCCCTTCCTCCCGCTTTCCCCCCCTTTCCCCTTCCTCCCCGCTTTCCCCCCCTCCCCTTCCTCCTCCGCTTTCCCCCCCTTCCCCTTCCTCCCCGCTTCCCCCCCTTCCCCTTCCTCCCCGCTTTCCCCCCCTTCCCCTTCCTCCCCGCTTTCCCCCCCTTCCCCTTCCTCCCCGCTTTCCCCCCCTTCCCCTTCCTCCCCGCTTTCCCCCCCTTCCCCTTCCTCCCCGCTTTCCCCCCCCTTCCCCTTCCTCCCCGCTTTCCCCCCCTTCCCCTTCCTCCCCGCTTTCCCCCCCTTCCCCTTCCTCCCCGCTTTCCCCCCCTTCCCCTTCCTCCCCGCTTTCCCCCCCTTCCTCTTCCTCCTCCAGATCTGCGTCTCCACATGCCCCGACCGCTACCTGACCTTCCTGACCGCCCGCGCATCCGCCGACCTCGCCTACTACCGGCGCTTCTGCGTCCCCGAGTTCCACGACCTGCAGAAGGTGGGTGGTGGGCAGCGCCACCGGGGTGTCCCCCCCGCCCGCCCGCCCGCCGCGGCGGCGGCGTTAACGCGGCCGGTCTGTCCCCGTCCAGCCTCCCCTGCAGGTGCTGAAGGACAAGGAGTGCCCGGCCGTGATCATCCCCAGCACCCCACGTACGTCCCGGGGAGCCGCCGCTCTCGGGGGGCTCCTCTTCGCGGTGGGGGGGGGGGGGGGATGTGTCGGAGGGTCCGGCGTAGGGTCGTGAGCGCGGCGGCGGGGCCGGTGACGCTGCTTTGCCCCCCTTCCTCCCCGCCCAGTGGTGCGGCGCTGCTTCCCGGCCATCCACGCCAAGCAGGGCGTCATCATGGTGGGCAACAAGACCACCTACGACGACGGGCACGGGCGCCAGAGGAACGTCACCGAGCTGCTGGAAGGGGCCAAGTGAGTCCCCGAGCCGTGGTGGGCGGCAGGGGCAGGGCAGGGCTGGTGCCCCGGCACTGGGGGCACTGGGGAGGGATCCCCTCGAGTGCTGGGTCCAGTTTGGGCCCCTCCCTGCCAGAAGGACCTGGAGGGTCTGGAGAACGTGGGGCAGGGTCTGGAGACCGCGGGAAAAGGGCTGGAGACCGCGGGAAAAGGGCTGGAGACCGCGGGAAAAGGGCTGGAGACCGCGGGAAAAGGGCTGGAGACCGCGGGAAAAGGGCTGGAGACCGCGGGAAAAGGGCTGGAGACCGCGGGAAAAGGGCTGGAGAATGCGGGGAAAGGTCTGGAGACCATCTGAGGAGCAACTGGAGGACCTGGGGGGGTTGAGCTGGAGACCAGGAGGCTCCGGGGAGACCTTCCGGCTCCCCACAACTCCCTGTCCTGCCTCGGCCGGCGATCCCGTGGCATCGCCGCCACCGCCTCACTCCCGGTTGGGTTTGCGGTTGCGTTGCAGGAAGGCCAACGTGGTGCTGGAGGCCAGGCAACTGGCCATGAAGATCTTTGAGGACTACACGGTCTCCTGGTACTGGATCATCATGTGAGCCGGGGCCCGGCAACGCGGTCGCGCCCGTCCCCTTCCCGCCACCGCCGCGCTCCCGCGGGGCAGAACGCGCCAATTCCCGGCGGTTGAATTAATTTTCGGCGCCGTCTCCACTCGAACCCAACGAGAGGCGGTTGGAGGGCGGTTCGGAGCGCCGCCGCTCGGCTCCCGCCCCTCCGGAACCCCCCCCCCGTTGTTTTTTTTTTTCAGCCCGCCCCGTCGTTAACGCCGGGGGTGGTGGGGGGGTGGTGGGGAGGGTGGCGGCGCCGGCCGGTTGTCGACGGGGTGGCCGCTTTTCGCAGAGGTCTCGTCATCGCCATGGTGGCCAGCCTGATCTTCATCGTCCTGCTGCGCTTCCTGGCCGGGGTCATGGTGTGGGTGATGATCGTGATGGTGATCCTGGTGCTGGGCTACGGTGAGCGGGCGCTCGGGGCGCCTCCTGCCCTTGCCGGCGGGATCTGGGGGAAGAACCTTCGCGTTCCGGGTGGCTTCCGCCCCAACGCGAGGTCGACGACCTCGGCGGCCGCTCGCCGGCCGCGCCAACGTGGCCGTTCGCTCCGCCCGCAGGAATCTTCCACTGCTACCTGGAGTACGCGAAGCTCAAAGGGGAGGCGGGTTCCGACGTCTCCCTGACGGACCTGGGCTTCCAGACGGACCTTCGGGTCTACCTCCACCTGCGGCAGACATGGTTGGCCTTCAGTGAGTCCCCGTCCTGCGCCCCGGGGGGCTTTGGGGTCTCCTCGTGGCTCTTGGCCAAGGGTTGAGCTTGGCTCGATGGCCGCGGGACCGGGGGGCTTTGGGGTCTCCTCGTGGCTCTTGGCCAAGGGTTGAGCTTGGCTCGATGGCCGCGGGACCGGGGGGCTTTGGGGTCTCCTCGTGGCTCTTGGCCAAGGGTTGAGCTTGGCTCGATGGCCGCGGGACCGGGGGGCTTTGGGGTCTCCTCGTGGCTCTTGGCCAAGGGTTGAGCTTGGCTCGATGGCCGCGGGACCGGGGGCTTTGGGGTCTCCTCGTGGCTCTTGGCCAAGGGTTGAGCTTGGCTCGATGGCCCCGGGACCGGAGGGCTTTGGGGTCTCCTCGTGGCTCTTGGCCAAGGGTTGAGCTTGGCTCGATGCCGCGGGACCGGGGGGCTTTGGGGTCTCCTCGTGGCTCTTGGCCAAGGGTTGAGCTTGGCTCGATGGCCGCGGGACCGGGGGGCTTTGGGGTCTCCTCGTGGCTCTTGGCCAAGGGTTGAGCTTGGCTCGATGGCCGCGGGGCCGGGGGGCTTTGGGGTCTCCTCGTGGCTGTTGGCCAAGGGTTGAGCTTGGCTCGATGGCCGCGGGACTGGGGGGTGGGCGCCACTCCTCTGCGGGAGTCCAGGGAGGGTCTGGTGCCGGGGTGGACCCGCCGGGGAAGGGAGCAGTGGCCCTCGGGCGCCCGCCATGCCCTGGCGCTACCCCGGGGCTCTCCGTCTCCTCGCAGTGATCATCCTCTGCATCGTGGAGGTGGTGATCGTGCTGCTTCTCATCTTCCTCCGCAAGAGGATCCTCATCGCCATCGCCCTCATCAAGGAGGCCAGCAGGTCCGGCCGGCGTCGCCCGTGGCCGGTGTCACCCGGGGCTGGTGGGGACGGCCGGGCTCCGCTCGCCGAGGTCCTGGGGGTTCTCACCGGCTTCTCCCCGGCAGGGCCGTGGGGCACGTCATGACGTCGCTGCTGTTCCCCTTGTGCACCTTCTTCCTGCTGTGCCTCTGCATCGCCTACTGGGCCAGCACCGCCGTGTATCCTCTTCCTCCTCCTCTTCTTCCTCACACTTCTGCTCCCCGGGAGGAAGCTGCTCAGACGCCAAAGGTCTTCCAGGGCCCGTTCGACGTCGTTATGAACCATGGGGGCGAGGGGGGCGAGGGCACCCCCAGTTTGGAGATGACCCCCAGTTGGGTGGGAGCGTGGAGCTGCTGGAGGGGCGGGAGGCTCCACCGAGGGCTCTGGGCAGGCTGGAGCGAGGGGCTGAGACCGAGCCCCTCCCTGCCCTGGGGGCACTGGGGAGGGATCCCCTGGAGTGCTGGGTCCAGTTTGGGCCCCTCCCTGCCAGAAGGACCTGGAGGGGCTGGAGCGTGTCCAGGGAAGGGTCTGGAGACCGTGGGGAAGGGTCTGGAGAACGTCTGAGGAGGAACTGGGGGACCTGGGCGGGTTGAGCCGGAGAACAGGAGGCTCCGGGGAGACCTTGTGGCTCTCGACAACTCCCTGACAGGAGGGTGGAGCGAGGTGGGGGGGTCGGTCTCTCCTCCCCAGGATGAGAGGACCCGTCCTCCAGTTGCCCCAGGGTCGGTTCCGGTTGGACTCCCATCCGTTCGCCAACCCACCACTCCTCCGGTCCCTTCAGTTTAACTCAAAACCCGACGCAGAAAAGCGGCCGCAGGACCAAACCCGAGCTGGGCTCCGGGGTTGGTGGTGGTGGGGTCCCAAACCGGCATCTCCTTAACCCCCCGTGCCTCAGCTTCCTCTCCACCTCCAACGAGGCCGTCTACAAGGTGTTCGACGACAGCGCCTGCCCCTTCTCCGGGCAGACCTGCCAGCCGGAGGTGAGGCCGCCGGCAAGCTCCTCCCGGCGCCGCCACGGAGCGGCCGGCGGCGGAGAAGCTCACGACCCGCCCCGGTGTGTCCCCCCACCCCGCAGACCTTCAACGCCAGCAACGTCACCAAGCTGTGCCCGGATGCCCGGTGTAGCTTCGCCTTCTACGGGGGCGAAACCGCCTACCACAAGTACCTCATCGTCCTCCAGTTCTTCAACATCTTCATGTTCTTCTGGTTGGCCAACTTCGTCATCGCGTTGGGCCAGGTGACGTTGGCCGGCGCCTTCGCCTCCTACTACTGGGCCTTCAAGAAACCCGACGACATGCCCGCCTTCCCCCTCTTCTCCGCCTTCGGCCGCGCGCTCCGGTACGTCCCGCCTCCAGGGAGGGCTGCGGAGCTCCTGGAGGTCGAGCTCGTCTCACCGGCGCGATTGTCGTCCAGGTACCACACGGGCTCGCTGGCCTTCGGCTCGCTCATCCTCGCCATCGTCCAGGTCATCAGGGTGTTGCTGGAGTACCTGGATCACAGGTTAAAAGGTACCGGGGCGGGTGGGGGGGGGGACGGATGGGGGGGTCGGCGGCCGCCGTTGGGATAATTCCAGAATTTTGGGAGAGGATCGAGAGAATCCCGAGGGGTTTCCCGGGGTGGGAGCTGAGGGAGCGCCGGGCTGAGTCCTGGGCGTCCGCGGGGGCGCCGGGGAATTCGGTGTCCAACCACGCGACGCTGTCGATGGTGGAACTCCCTGACGGGAGGGCGGAGCGATGCGGGGCTCAAGGTGGGGGTCAGGCTCCTTCCCCAGCGCTGGGACCGGAGGACCCGTCCTGCAGGTGCCCCAGGGCAGGTTGAGGTTGTCCCTGAGGAGCCATTTCTGTCCCGTTGGGGTTGTCCAGGGCAGTGGTGGAGTCCCCATCCCTGGAGGGGTTTCCCAGCCGGGTCCAGGTGGTGCTGGGGGCCGGGGGTCGGCGGGCACCGGGGTCTCCCGGGGGACCTCGGAGGCGTCTCCCGCTCACCCTCGCTCCTCCAGCCGCCGAGAACAAGTTCGCCAAGTTCCTCCTGGGCTGCCTGAAATGCTGCTTCTGGTGCCTGGAGAAGTTCCTCAAGTTCCTCAACAGAAACGCCTACATCATGGTGAGGGTCTTCCGGCGGCGCGGCGGCATCTCGGCGCTCTCCGGGGGGGTTCTTTGGGGCCGTGAAGCTCGTTGGCGTTTTCCCGGCCGGCTCGCTCTGACCTTCTCCAGGACACCGGGCTGGACATTCAGCTCTTGGTGCCCATCAGTGGGTGAAGAAGCTCCGGGTGGGGGTTGTCCCCCAGGACGGGGTTCCTCGCCCCCCACGCCGTCCCCGGCGGTGACGCCAGCGCGGCTCCGTTTCTCTCCCCCCTGCCCCGTTTTGGTCCCTCTAGATCGCCGTCTACGGCACCAACTTCTGCACCTCGGCCAGAAACGCCTTCTTCCTCCTCATGAGGAACATCATCAGGTGAGGGAGGTCCCGGGAGGGCTGAGGAAGGTGAGGGAGGTCCCGGGAGGGCTGAGGAAGGTCAGGGAGGTCCCGGGAGGGCTGAGGAAGGTCAGGGAGGTCCCGGGAGGGCTGAGGAAGGTCAGGGAGGTCCCGGGAGGGCTGAGGAAGGTCAGGGAGGTCCCGGGAGGGCTGAGGAAGGTTAGGGAGGTCCCGGGAGGGCTGAGGAAGGTCAGGGAGGTCCCGGGAGGGCTGAGGAAGGTCAGGGAGGTCCCAGGGGGCTGAGGAAGATGAGGGAGATCCCAGGGGGGACCATCTAGAGCCTTCCAAATGACCAGAGGTGGTCACCTCCAAGTTCTTCCGGATGCCGAAGGTCCACCTGGACCTTCCCGCCTCCTCTCCGGGTTTTCACGGCTCGTCGGCCGCTTCCGCCCGGCCCCGGCTCCTCATCCCTCTCTCGTTCCCAGGGTGGCCGTCTTAGATAAAGTCACCGACTTCCTCTTCTTCCTCGGGAAACTCCTCATCGTGGGGAGCGTCGGTAAGCGCCCGGCCGCCCGTTTCTCCACGGGGCCGCCCAAAGCTTCCGTAGCCGGTTCCACCTTCCCGGAGCTCCACTCTCTTCGCCCATCTCGGCGAAACGGCTCCTTTCCGCCCCGTTTTCCTTCTCCCCCCGCCCCGTCGCTCCTGCCCGGCCTCGCGCCGTGCTCCTCACCCTTCGCTTCTCCAGGGGTTCTGGCCTTCTTCTTCTTCACCCACCGGATCAAGCTGGTGGAGGACACGGCGCCGGCCCTCAACTACTACTGGGTCCCCATCCTGGTGAGCCACCGGTCGGTTCGGGAGCGGTGGGAGGACGCGCCGGCCTGGAAAACCCCCTCTGGCTGCTCCTGAAGGACCTTCTTGGCCAAGGGGGCGGTTGCCCTCCCCGGTCAATAAGCCCTTTGTCTCATCCGGCTGCGCGGAGGCGGTCGGCGCTGCTCGTCCCCGGTCGATCCGGTGCCATCGCCCTGCCCCGTTCTCGCCGCCTCCTTCCCCCGGGGGATTGGGGGGTTCGGCACCGGGACGGCGGGTCGGGGCTCTGCCAGCGACGGCGCGGCTTCTCTTGCAGACGGTGATCGTGGGCTCCTACCTCATCGCCCACGGCTTCTTCAGCGTCTACGGCATGTGCGTGGACACCCTCTTCCTCTGCTTCTGTGAGTGTTGCCCACCCCGGCGGGGTCCGTGTCCCCCCCTCCACAGGGTCCCTGTCCCCCGGCCATTGTCCAGGTTTGGGGCTGGCTCCGTGGTTCTTCTCTTCCTTTTCCTCCTCCCTCCGCTCTCGCCAGCCCCCGCCGCGGGACCTGGCGTCGGCCCCGGGCTGCGGCGCGTCCTGGCGCTTCCTGGCACTTCCTCTCGCTCTGTCTCGTTCGGTGCTTTGGGCTTGGTGCTGCCTGACTGCGACTAACTGCTGTTTTCCTCTTCCTCCCTCTCTCTTCCTTCCTTCCTTCCTCCCTCTCTCTTCCTTCCTTCCTTCCTCCCTCTCTCTTCCTTCCTTCCTTCCTCCCTCTCTCTTCCTTCCTTCCTTCCTCCCTCTCTCTTCCTTCCTTCCTTCCTCCCTCTCTCTTCCTTCCTTCCTTCCTCCCTCTCTCTTCCTTCCTTCCTTCCTCCCTCTCTCTTTCTTCCTTCCTTCCTCACTCTCTCTCCCTTCGTTCCTTCCTTCCTCACTCTCTTCCTTCCTTCCTTCCCTCTCTTCCTCTCTCTTCCTTCCTTCCTTCCCTCTCTCCCTCTCTCCCTCTCTCTTCCTTCCTTCCTTCCTTCCCTCTCTCTTCCTTCCTTCCTTCCTTCCCTCTCTCTCTCTTCCTTCCTTCCCTCTCTCTCTCTTCCTTCCTTCCTCCCTCTCTCTTCCTTCCTTCCTCCCTCTCTCTTCCTTCCTTCCTCCCTCTCTCTTCCTTCCTTCCTCCCTCTCTCTTCCTTCCTTCCTCCCTCTCTCTTCCTTCCTTCCTCCCTCTCTCTTCCTTCCTTCCTCCCTCTCTCTTCCTTCCTTCCTCCCTCTCTCTTCCTTCCTTCCTCCCTCTCTCTTCCTTCCTTCCTCCCTTCCTTTTATTTCCTGGTTTGTTTTCCTCCCTCTCTCCCTCTTTCCTTCCTTCCTCTTTTATTTCCTCTTTTTTTTCCTGGTTTCTTTTCCGCCCTCTCTCCCTCTTTCCTTCCTTCCTCTTTTATTTCCTCTTTTTTTTCCTGGTTTCTTTTCCGCCCTCCCATCTGTTTCCCTCGCCCCTTTTCCCCTCGTTTCCCCCCTTTTTCCTCTCCCCCCCATTCCCCACCCTCCTCCTCCTCCTCTCCCGCTCTCCCTCCTCTCGGCCGCTCCCTCCTTTTCCCCGCGCCAAGGCGAAGATCTGGAGAGGAACGACGGATCTCCCGAGCGCCCCTACTACATGTCCCCCGAGCTCAGCCACATCCTGCTGCGGGGCCACCTAGAACCTTCCAAAAGCGCCGAGAGCCAGGGCTAGGGCCAGGGTGGTGGGTGGGGGTGTCACGGGATGCGCCGGGTCCCCCCAGCCCCACCGCGGGCGCCACAGCTTCCCCCCCGGGTGCCCTCACGGAGGGCAGCGCCGCTTCCGCCGCGCCCGGCGCCGTCTCCAGCCCACCCACCGCGTACTCCCGTCCGGAACGACCCCGGCGCGTCGCCCGGGGTCCCGCACCTCCCAGTAGCAGCCGGGAGCCGGCGCTGGTTGCCCGTAGCGCAGGTTTTTTTTTTGGGGTGTTTGAAGCCGGGAGAGGAGCTCTGCTCGAGGAGGGACCTCGTGGGGCGGGATGGTGGTTCCTGGGACGGGCCAAGTGGTTCCGCAGCCAGAAAACGGCTCTGCGCCGCCCCAGGAGCCTCCGTCGTTTGCTCCCAAGTTCCTCCAAGTTTGTTCCCAAGTTTTTCCAAGTTTGTTCCCAAGTTCGTTCCCAAGTTCCTCCAAGTTCGTTCCCAAGTTCCTCCCCAAGTTTCTCCAAGTTCGTTCCCAAGTTCCTCCCCAAGTTTCTCCAAGTTCGTTCCCAAGTTTCTCCAAGTTTCTCCAAGTTCGTTCCCAAGTTCGTTCCTCCAAGTTCGTTCCTCCACGTTCCTTCTCTCCCTCTCGTTCTATGCAAAGCCCCTAAAAAGATTTCTTGCGGGGGTCGCAGCAGCTTTCCAGCCCGGAGCGTCCCCAGGCCCCTCGTCGTGACACCCCAAAGCTTCTCATGGGTGTGGGGTCGAGCCGGGAAACTGCGGGGTCGTCCTGGTTCCAGCTGGTTCCTCATGGTGGTGGCTCGTCCTGGTGGGCTCTGCCTTTCTGAGGGGGTTGAGCTGATGTTTTGGGTGCGGGGTGGAGGAGCCAGGGGGGCTGGAATGACTCCCCTTAGACCCCAACCCACCCCCGGAGCTGGCCGGGGAGCGTCACGGCCCCTAAAGACCACGGAGGAGGGTCTGGAGAGCGTGGAGAAGGGTCTGGAGGACATGGAGAAGGGTCTGGAGAACATAGAAAAGGGGTTGGAGACCGTGGGGAAGGGTCTAGAGACTGTGGGGAAGGGGCTGGAGACCGTCTGAGGAGCAACTGGGGGGCCTGGGGGGGTTGAGCTGGAGACCAGGAGGCTCCGGGGAGACCTTCTGGCTCTCTGGAGGTTGGGCTCAAGGTCAGGCACTGGTGGATCTCCAAGCTCTTCCCCACCCAACGCCCTCGCTTTCCCCCCAACCCCGTCGCTCCTCCAGCGGGACGAGCGCGGTGACCCCCCACACCCCACCCCACCAACCCGCTCTCCCCCCCGCGCCGGGGGGGGCTCTCTCTCGGCAGTGGAGGACCTGGAGCGCCACGACGGCTCGGCCGAGAAGCCCTATTTCATGTCCCCCGACCTCAAAAAGCTCCTCAAGAAGCGGAACAAAGCCGACGCGTAGCCCCGGCCCCCCCCGCCCCCCCCCGGCCTCGTTATTCCCCGCGCTGAAAACTCGTTAACGAAGCCCCCGAGGGACGATTCGGATCATCGGCATCGATTTGGGCTGAAATCGTGGGATTTACGGCTGATTGATGGCTGATTATGGCCGATTTTGGGGCCAAATTACATCTTCCGGGCGTGCAGCGCCGCCCGCCCGCCGTTAATTAGCAGCGTTAATTAGGTTTTATAGCGGGGAGGTAACGACGGCGGCGCTCGCGCCCCCCCAGCTAACAGCTCCTCGATCTGGGGTTTAATTTCAGCCCCTTCCCCGCCCCCCCAAAAATATTTAATTATGGCTAATTCCTCACTCGAAATCGCTGCTGAGCACCTTTAGGTCGTTAATTAGCGGGGAAAAACTCGTTAGCGCTGCTGGGTGGAAGAGGGGAGTGAGGGGTTAATGAGAGGGTCGGGACGGACGGACGGACGGACGCTCTGTCGCGTCTTTTTAGGGCTCGCCGGCCCCGACTGAGCGCCCTCCACCCCCCCAAATACCCCGTAAATATTAAAAATTAATAATTAACACCTCAACTAATTAACAGCCAAGCGAAGTGACCGGGCAAGAGCTTAAAGCAACGGATTAAAACCATAAAAATTAAAATTAAATGAAATTTAACCCCCACCCCCCCGAAGGGGTCGAGGCGCCGCCCCAAATCGGCCGCTTTTTTGGGTGGATTTAATTAACAATTAGTTCGTTAGCGCCAAAGGGTCCTTTTTGCTGCTTTTATACCTTTTTGGGGGGGGTTTTTTTAGTTCCCCGCGGGATTTTTGTAAGATGAGGGATATTTTCTACCCGAATTATTCAATTTGGGGGGATTTTTTGGTATGTTTTGCCCCTTTCGGCTCCGTCGGCGTTAAAAAAAATTGATTTTTTATGGCAGATTCGGGACGATTCGGCCCCGCGGGGCCGCTCACCACCCCCAAAAACCTTCAAAATCGCCTTTTTTCCTCCTTTTTCCCCAAAACGAGGGATCTGGGGTCAAAAATCAGCGGCGTGGGCAGGATTTTGGTGGCCAAATTTGGCCCCCACGAGGGTTTTGGTGGCCAAAGTTGGCCCCCACGGGGGTTTTGGTGGCCAAAGTTGGCCCCCACGGGGGTTTTGGTGGCCAAATTTCACCCCCACGAGGGTTTTGGTGGCCAAATTTTGCCCCCTGAGGGATTTTGGTGGCCAAGTTTTGTGCCCACGAAGGTTTTTCAGCCCAGATTTCACCCCCTTGACGATTTTGGTGGCCAAATTTTGCCCCCATGAGGATTTTTTGAGCCAAAATTTTGCCCCCACGAGGATTTTAGTGCCCAAATTTCCCCCCCTCGACGATTTTGGTGGCCAAATTTTGCGCCCACGAGGATTTTGGAGCCCGAATTCCGCCCCCCGCATCGCGCCCCGCCAATAAAAGTGCCTGTTTGGAGCCGCTTTCTGCCGTGTTTTCCCTTCGCCAAGGGCCCGTGGCCATGGTGGGCAGCTGGCCCACAGCCCCCTCGGGGCCTCCCCGTTCTCGTCAGGCCACTGGGCCCCACAGGTCACCCGTCCCCACGGGCCACTGGTGGCATTGGGCCAGTGGTCCCCTCAGACCACCAGACCCCACAGGCCACTGGTCCCTTCAGGCCAGTGGTCCCCTCAGGCTGCTGGTGCCCTGATGGGTCCCCATGGGCCACTGGTCCCCCCAGGCTACTGGTCCCCATAAGTCACTGGTGGTCCCCTCAGACTGGTCCCCACAGGCCAGTGGTCCCCTCAGGCCAGTGGTCCCTTCAGACCACCAGCCCCCACAGGCTACTGGTCCCTTCAGGCCACTGGTCCCCTCAGATGGGTCCCCCCAGGCCGCTGGTCCCCCCAGGCCAGCAGCCCCCACAGTCCTTTCAGACCCGTCACCCCAGGCCGCCGGTCGCCACAAGCCGCCGGTCCCCGTAGGCCGCCCTGGCCCCGCCCCTTCCCGCGCAGGCCCCGCCCCCTCTCCCGAGGTCACGCCCCTTCACGGAGGGCCGGGCCCCAGCTGGCACCGCCCCTTCCACCACACTCTTCCCCTCACCGCGCCTGCGCAGTCCCGCCCGCCGCCGCGCCCCCTCCGCTTGCGTCACCCTCCCGCCGGCCTCACCCATTGGCTCCCTCCGCCGCGCTCCACGTGACTCCCCTGTTTCCCCCCCCCCCCTACACACACACACCCGGCTCCCCCCCCCCCCGCCCCGTAACCGAGCCACCCCCCCCCTCCCCTCGCGCACGGCCGCGCGCCCCCCGCCGGCGGCGGCTCCGCCCCCCGCGCTGCAGTCTCGCGCCCCGCCGCACCCGCGCGCCCCGCACCGCGCCCGCGCGCGCGGCCCCCCCCCCCTTTTTCCCCCCCCTTTCCCCCCCTTCCCCCCCCCCCCCCTCGCCCCGGCAACCGCGGCCGGGCCCAACCTCAGCCCCGGGCCCCGCCGCCGCTTCGGGAGCACCGACAGCGCCGGGCCGCCTTCTCCATCCCCACCCATCCCCGGTAGGAGCCGGCGGGGAGCTGGGGGGGCGGTGCCGGGCGGGCCGGTAGGTCGGTGCGGGGTGAGGGGGGGGGTGTGGAGGAGGACCGGGGCGGGGGGATGGCGGCGGCGGCGGCGGGCCGCGGGCCGCGCCGGCGGTGACCCGGCCCCCTCGGCCTCCTCCGCTGCCTCCCGGCTCGGCCCATTGTGCTGGGGAGACAAAATGGCGGCGGGCGGCCGTTGGGCCGGGGGTGAGCGAGGGGAGGGCTGAGGCCTGGGGGGTGGGGGTGGGGGCGCAGCAGTTGGGGAGGGGGATGCGCCATGTTCCCCCCTCCCCATCCCGCTACCCCCCCCCCCTTTCGCCGCCGCCCCTCACGGTGGGGGGGGGGGGGGGCGGGGAACGGACGGACCCGCCGGTGCTGAGGGGGGGTCGCGCCGTGCTGGCCCCCCCCCCCCCCCCGCCTCATTTCCCGCCGCCGCCGCTTTGTTCTCGCCGCGTTTGCAAATGGCGGCAGCGGCGCCCGCCTGCCCCTTCACCCCCCAGCCGGGGCCGCCGGTTCCCGCGCACACGCGGGTGCTGCCGCCCGTGGCGGGGGGGGGGGGGCGGTGCGGGGAGGACGGAAGGGTCGGTCCCAGGCTGGGGGCGGCGGTCCCGGCCCTTCCCGGGGCCCGCAGGCCGCCGGTTCCACGGTGTGTGGTGGGGGGGGGCCACAGGTGAGATGGCACCGTCCCCTTTGGGGCGACCTCACCCCCCCCCCCCCCCCCGCCCGGTTTCCCCCGTTATTCCCGTTATTTGTAGCCGCTCCAGGACAATTAACTGCTCCTGACTGTCGGCGGGTGCTGGGGGTGCCCTTAGCCCCAGGAGGAGCCGCCCACCCCCAAAAGCCGCCCGCAGCCTCAACCAGGTACGAAAGGCTGAAAAAAAACACCTTAAAAATCCCTGGTTTACACAAACCCCCAAAACACGTGGGTTCAACTTTCCCCCCCGCCTCGGCCCTTGGCAGCGGAGCCGGCTCCTTCCCTCGGAACCGAGCGGGAAGTTTGTTGGCGAGACGGAGCTGCGGCTGGAAATGGCGGGAGGCAGCGAGCCGGGCTCGACGCCGGGCTGCGATTTCAAAATTGTCCCTTTTTTTCTCCCGTTCTAGCGAGGCGCGGGTGTCTTTGCCCCGCGGCGGCGCCGCCGGGCGCTCCCTGGGAAGGAACTTCGGCGGGAAGCGGGGTTCTGGGTCCGCGGGGCTGGGTTTTGGCTCGTCCCTTCCCTCGTTCCCGCTGACGTCTGGTGTTAATTGCAATTAAATCCGCGTTTGGGGCGGCAGCAAAGTCATCCCTGCACTTAAACGCTGGTGGGGTCGGAAACGAAGCTGTTTCTGCACCGTGGAGTAGCCGGATGGCGACGAAAAAATGAGCTTTTCCCTGTTTTATCCTAGAAAATTCCTCAGTTCTGTGAAACGGGGAGCGCGGGGAGGGTCTCGCTTCCCGCCCCGGCCCCTCCTGTGGCTTCAGGGTTATAAACCACAAAGTATCGGGGCAATTTGTCCCGATTTTGTGATTATTCCGGCACTTTGGGCTGTTCGTACCTGAAATTGGCTGCCGTTTGTGTTGCCTGAAGGGTGAAGCGGTCGGTTTTGGCGGGGAACGGCCCGACCTGGGGTGGATTCCGGGGAAAAAGGGAAAAGCGCCTCCAGTTTGGGTTTATTTTGAGCGAAACTTGCTGCGAACGGGGCTCCCGGAGCAGCTCCGTGGGCTCTGGGACAACAGAGGCACCATCGACTGGCTCGGAAAACCAGTTTCTGGGCAGATCTGGTGTGAACGTGGTGGTGAAGCGAAGTGAAACAGGACCATCATCATCCTCAAATGGGAGTTGCCAGGGAGCAGCAGGGGTTGGCGGGGCTGGGGCTGCCCCCAGGTAAACCGGGAGCTTTAGGGGTCAAAGGAACGACCGGGGCATCGAGTGGTGGGAAACGAAGGTGAAGCCTCGTCCCGAGGCGCCGTGTGGAGGTTCCAGGGAGGCCGCTGCTCGCGGCGAGCCCCGCGGGACCCAAATGCATTGAAACGGCAGCAAAATGCTGGGATTTTAACCCAGAAGTGGCTCCTGGCGGGGAACAAACCACCGTGGGTTCAGCTTCTACGGTTGGGTTTTGGGAGCTGTGAGCTCTCGTGTCCGAACCGGTGTCGCCGCTGTGAGTTTATCCCGTTTCCCCCTGGTAAAGCGAGTGAAGAGTCTCCTTAGGTGGATTTGGGGTGAAAAAACCCCACTCTGGGTTCGAAGAGCCGCCTGTCGCCTCGGCAGGCGGGTCCTGCGCCTCGAGGAGCGCCCGGAACTCCTCGACGGGGGGTTTCAGGGGGTGGTTTAGGAAGAGGAGTGGAAAAATCCGGATAAATGGGGAAAAAGGAGCCAAAACCCTCCGAGAAGGCGGAGGGCAACCCAAGCAGGCGGGTGGGGGTCCGAGGTGGCACCTTGTGCCCCGTGGCCGGTAAATGAGTGAGTTGAACGGCCGGAGGGGGTAAAACCGAGCAGGGGGCTGCACCGCCGGGCTCTCCCGAGCCAGCTCCCACCCTTCCGCTCCTCGTCCCTGCTGGTGGTTCTGGCGGGGCCGCACCGACCCGTCACTGTCACTAACCACCTTCCTGTCTCCTTCAGGTCACGGCGCAGCGCGGTGCTGGTGCCGCCGGTTCGGTGGGAGGAGCTAAATAAGCACCTTCGGAGCGCTCGGACATCGCTCCGAGAGGAAAAAATGGTGAGAAGCGGCGGGTCCCGCACCCCGAGGGGGGGATATGCTGCGTCTTGTCCCATTCTAACCGGTCCCCGAATTCCTTGGCAGCGCCCGATGCGGATCTTCGTCAACGACGACCGGCACGTGATGGCCAAGCACTCAGCCGTGTACCCGACGCAGGAGGAGCTGGAGGCGGTGCAGAACATGGTGTCGCACACGGAGCGGGCGCTCAAAGCCGTGTCCGACTGGATCGACGAGCAGGAGAAAGTCGGCGGCGAGCAGCCGGAAACTGAGACCATGGAGACGGCGGGCGAGGAGGAGGGCAAGGATGGAGGGTGAGGACGGGGCCCGGCATCTCTCTGCTGAAAGAAACAAAAATGAGGCAGGGGAGGGAAGAGTTGGGTGTCTTTGGGGGAGCCGGGAGGAACTCGCCAGCCCCGGGGCAGGGCGGGCGGGTTCTCCCCCGCCGGTGACCGCCGCGCTGTGCCGCAGGGACCAGAAGGCCGCGGAGCAGCTGACCAGGACCCTGCGGGGTGTCATGCGGGTGGGGCTGGTGGCCAAAGGCCTCTTGCTGAAGGGGGACCTGGACCTGGAGCTGGTGCTTCTCTGCAAAGACAAACCCACCTCCGAGCTGCTGGAGAAGGTGGCCGACAACCTCGGGGTGCAGCTGGCGGTGAGTAAAACCCGCTGGGGCGGCGGAACAGGGGGAAGAGGCACCGGCGACGGTTCTTTCAGTGCCGTTTTCCTGTCTCGGAAAAGCGATTTTCGTTCCGCAGACGCATTATTGAGCAAACTCGGCTCCCTCGGCTGAAGTTTCGCTTCTAAACGTTGTTTTGGGGTGGGAAAAAGATATTTGGAAGCGCCGGCTGACGGGCGGCACGACCCCTTCTGTGGCAGGCCATCACCGAGGACAAATACGAAATCATCCAGGCGGTGGGCGATGCCGCCATCATCATCAAGAACACGAAGGAGCCGCCGCTGACGCTCACCATCCACCTGACCTCGCCGGTGGTGCGGGAGGAGCTGGAGAAGCAGCTGGCCGGAGGTAACGGGAGCCGGCGACGGGCTGGCAGGCGGCGGCGGCCGGCGGAGCATCTGCTCCGCTGTTGGGGCCCGAACGCGGCTCTTCCAGCGGAAATTCAAAAACTTCGCGGCCTCGGGACTCCCGGGCTGAGCTCCTGAGGTGGAGGAGCGCCTTTCAGCCGGGATTTTGCTGGGGTTTTTTTTTAAATTTTTTATCTTTTTATTTATTTCACTTGGGTTTTAGTTCACCAACACGTCACCTCTTGGTTTGTCCCGTGGGGACACGAAAACACAAAGCCAGGGTTAAAACCAACCACACCAAAGCACCTCGAAGGCCTCTCTGCATGTCCGCGGGGCCGGGTGTGTGTTGCAGCAAGAGCGATGGGTGCTGGGGGACCCCCCCCTCCCCGCCGCCGGGCAGAGAGGCAGAGTTTTGGATAAAGCTCCTCCCAAGGGCTCGCCCGTTCCCTTTGGGACAAGACCCAGGCGGGCGCTTTTCCGGGCCGCACCGCGCCGCTTTTTCCGGCGTTATCCGGCCTTATCTAAAACCCTGGTCGGGAGAAACCGGGCGCCTTTCCCAGCCGTCGCTTCCGTCTTGCTGCAGCACAGACCGGCCGCTGTCGTTGTCGCTCTCTCCTCTGTGGTTTTGATCTCTGACCTCCTCTACGAGCCTTCTAGTTCGTCCCCTGGAGGGACGCTGGACCTTTGGCCAACAGGACGCTCTCTGTCCCGGTCGGGGCCGCGGCAGTCGCACCTCCGGGCGGAGGAGGCTCCCTCGATCCTCCCGCAGCTCTTCCCCCGTCCCGCTCCCGCTCCGCGCGGGGCCGGGCGTCCCCGTTCCCCCCCATCCGAGCCGCCGGGCTCCTCGCTGAGCCCACCAAACGCCTCCCATCTCCGCGGCCTTAATTAACGACGCCGGGCCGTTAGCCCACCCCACCCCCCCCCACCCCATCGCCAGCCCCAGGATCTTTTGGGAGCCTCCGCCACCCATTGCGAAGCCGCCTCGGCCCCTCTCCGCCGACAGAACCCCCTTGGTCAAACTGTGCCTTGTCTTCTTATTCCACCCACGACTAGAAACGCTCGCAGGCAACGACGCCCCGGACGTTCTGGACAGGCAGAAATGTCTTGCTGCCTTGGCGTCGCTGCGACACGCCAAGTGGTTCCAGGTTTGCATTTTGTTCTTCTATTTGTCTTTAAAGTAGCGAGGTTTAAGGGGCCGACCCGTAATTCCTTTTTAATTTTTTTGGTACCTTCGGTTTAAAATACTTGCCGTCGGACGGTAGTCGGAGGCGCCGAACGCGGCGGCAGCCGTCGGCGGCGGCGAAACGTTGCGGAGGAGCCTTTTTTTAACGAGCAGAGGCGTAGCTGCCGCTTTGGGCGAAGAGTAACGGCGCCTCCCCGCTAAACTGGTTCTAAACTGGTGGGGCAAAAGCGCCGCTGACCCTCGGCCAAGCAGCACCGCGCGGAGCGAACGGTCGGCGCAGGCCGGGCGGGCGCTTCTGCTGACGCCGCCTCCGCCTCTGCTCCCTCCCCGCAGGCCAGGGCCAACGGGCTGAAGTCGTGCGTCATCGTCATCCGGGTGCTGCGGGACCTCTGCACGCGGGTCCACACCTGGGCCCCGCTCCGCGGATGGGTAATTCCTCCGGTTTTGTTCCGCTTTGGGGGGGGGGGAGGGGGGCGGGTTCGGGGCCGGCGTCGAGCCCGCGCGCCTCCCGCTGCGGCACCTGGGCTTTGGACCACGCCGGCAGAGCTTCGGCGGCGGCGGCGGCAGACGGCGACACCTCGGCCTTTCTGCGGCGTGAACCGGTGAATGGGGGGAAGCGGAAGCGGCTTCCAGGCGCGATCGTTGAGTTTTGGGGAATTGGAAGAAGCTTCGAGCCGTAATCGTTGAATATTGGGGAATTGGAAGAAGCTTTGAGCCGTGATTGTTGAATATTGGGGAATTCCAAGTGGCTTCAAGCCACAATCGTTGAATTTTGGTGAATTTGAAGCAGCTTCACGTCACAGTCGTTGAATCTGTGGTGAATTCCAAGTGGCTTCGAGCCCCGATTGTTGAATTTTGGCAAATTTGAAGCTGTTTCAAGCCACAATTGTTGAATTTTGGTGAATTTGAAGAAGCTTCAAGCCACAATCGTTGAATCTTTGATGAATTCCAAGCGGCTTTGAGCCATAATTGTTGAATTTTGGTGAATTTGAAGCAGCTTCGAGCCATAGTCATTGAATTTTGGTCAATCTGAAGCAGCTTCGAGCCCCATTTGTTGAGTCTTTGAACTGAATTTGAAGCAGCTCGGAGGCGTCATCGCGGCCCCTCCGTGTCCCTCACCCCCCACCCCGCCCCGTCTCTTCCAGCCCCTGGAGCTGCTGTGCGAGAAGTCCATCGGGACGGCCAACCGGCCGATGGGCGCGGGCGAGGCGCTGCGGCGGGTGCTGGAATGCCTCGCCTCCGGCATCGTCATGCCAGGTTAGGTGCTTCTCTGCATTTCCATTTCAAAGGCGAGCCGGAACCCCAAGCGCGGGGCCAAGCTTCTGGGCACGTTCCCTTGCCGTTAGTGGGTGAGAACCCCCCCCCGGCTCCAGCCCCCCCGACCTCCAACGGGTCCTCCAGGACCTCGCCGCCACGTGCGTTCACAGCTACCACGGCGTTAACCCCCTGCTCCCTGCCCCGTAGAGAGAGGGACCAGCCGCCAATGAGCGTTACAGATGGGTCGTGACCGGCTTCGGCGCTCGGCCCCTCCCCGTAAACCAGCCCAGGCGAGGCTCAGGCTGCCGGAGCGTGCCGGCCCGCCTCCTCCGAGCGCCGACCGCTGCCGAGGGAATACTTAGATCAGCGTCTTTAGCAAACACCAGGATAATTCTCTGCATATCTTCCTTGTTTCCTGCCTTCAGATGGTTCTGGTATTTATGATCCTTGTGAAAAAGAAGCCACTGATGCTATTGGGCATCTAGACAGACAACAAAGGGAAGATATCACACAGAGTGCTCAGGTATAGTTATGTTCCGAAAACTTAACCAGTTCGGCTGCCTCTCAACTCCCCGGTGGGCCGTGGTAGTCTAGTCCCCCACCCCCAGGTTAACGCCGGTAACGCCCGCGGCGAGGCCCGGCCGCACCGATGGGTCCGGCCCCAGGAGGACACTCGTAGCTCGGCCCAAGCAGAAGCCAAGCGTCGGGTTTAAATAGCGACTCGCTGCCGCGACCCCCCCCTCCCCGTTTTGGGTGGAAGCGGCGCCGGTTCGGAGAGTCCCTGTTTAAACCGACGAGGATGGAGTAGGGGTGGGCAGAACCTTCCTGTCGGAGTCGGAGCAGGGAGCAGAGCTTGGCGGAGCCGCCCGCGCACCTCCCAGTGACACCGGTTTGGTCTTTTAGCACGCGCTGAGGCTCGCGGCTTTCGGCCAGCTGCACAAAGTGCTGGGGATGGATCCCCTCCCCTCCAAAATGCCCAAGAAACCAAAGAACGAAAACCCCGTCGATTACACCGGTAGGTGCTCGGCCAGCAAAACCCACCCCGGGTCCCGGTCCGCGGCTGGAAACCGGGACGGCGACGGTGGGTTTACCGGGGCTCGCTTGTCCCGTTACAGTTCAGATCCCTCCCAGCACCACCTACGCCGTCACCCCCATGAAGCGTCCGATGGAGGAGGACGGGGAGGAGAAGTCGCCCAGCAAAAAGAAAAAGAAGATTCAGAAAAAAGGTATTGAGTTAACGAGAGGTAGGTCCGAGGAGGGGGCCGGGGGGCGCTGGGGGGGCCGAGGCGGGGGACAGCAGCGGGAAGGGCTGGTGCGGCGCTGTAAGTGGGGTTCTAACCCTCTCTTAAGGGGTTAAACCCTTAAAAGGGGTTTAACCCCCCTAACGCTGCGATTTGTCCTGGTGATAACTTCACCTCTGGCCGGGGTGGGGGGAAACTCAGCCCAGAATTGTCTGAAATTGCTGCTTTTGAGACCACAAACATCCACCAACTCCCGGGTGTTCTCTTTATCCAGAGGAAAAACTCGAACCTCCCCAGGCCATGAATGCCCTGATGAAACTCAACCAGCTCAAACCGGGGCTCCAGTACAAACTGGTCTCTCAGACTGGGCCCGTCCACGCTCCCATCTTCACCATGTCCGTGGAGATCGATGGCAGCACCTTCGAGGCGTCGGGGCCGTCCAAAAAGACGGCGAAGCTGCACGTGGCGGTGAAGGTAGGAGCCACCCCCCGCGCTGGGGCGGGGTGAATCGGGGGGGTCCTGAGCCCTTTCCTCCGGGATTTACCCCAAAAAAGGAGCCACGAGAGAACCGCTCAGACCCCCCCCGCCTCCACCTCCCTCCCATAGGTGCTCCAGGACATGGGTTTGCCCACGGGGGTGGAAGGCAAAGACTCGGGGAAAGGCGATGAGTCGGCCGAGGAAACGGAGCAGAAACCCGTGGTGGTGGCTCCCCCTCCCGTGGTGGAGACGGTCTCGACGCCCACCGCGGCGTCTCCTCCCGCTGATCAGACCCCCGAGGTGAGCGCCGAGGGCTCAGGGAGGGGGTCGGAAGCGCCACGTAGCCGCCGGGCGCCGTTGTCCGGGGTGAAAGCACGGGGGAACCTGGAGGTGAAGCTGGGGGAAGCCAAAACGAGGTGTTGGGGAAGGCGGCTTCGGCCCCGACGCGTTTTTTTTTCTCGGGGGGTTTCACGGGCGTTTCTCCGCTCCAGAACGTGAAGCAGCAGGGCCCGATCCTGACGAAGCATGGCAAGAACCCGGTGATGGAGCTCAACGAGAAGCGGCGCGGCCTCAAGTACGAGCTGATATCGGAGACGGGCGGCAGCCACGACAAACGCTTCGTCATGGAGGTGAGGTGGAACTTCAGCTGCTCCAGAGCGGGCTCCAGCCCCCCAGATCACGAGCGGGTGGGGCTGGGAGGGTCCTTCTCCAGATGAGACGGTCAAAGCCACCTCCAACCCCACCTCGAGCGCTTCCAGCTCGGGGGAGTCTCTTCAGGCCCCGTGAAAAAAGGGGTGGTTTGGCCCAAGCGCTTCCGCTCTGACCCCGGCCGGTTTGATCCTTCCGAAGGTGGAGGTGGACGGGCAGAAGTTCCAGGGAGCTGGTTCGAATAAAAAGGTGGCGAAGGCCTACGCCGCGCTGGCCGCGCTGGAGAAGCTCTTCCCGGACGCTCCCGTCGCCATCGAGCAGAACAAGAAGAAAAGGGCCCCGGTGCCGGCCCGGGGAGGCCCCAAATTCGCAGTGAAAGTAAGAAAAACCTCCCTCTCCGGCCACTCGGCACCGCCGCCGATGGTTCCGTGGTACCAGAGCTCCCAGTTTGGGGTTTCATGCCGCTGGGGGGAGGAACCGGGGACCTGCCGCCCGCCACAGGCAGCAGCGGCACCACCGGGGAGATTCCCCTGACTCGGTGCCCCCCGCGCCACGGCTCTCGGCACATCCCCTCGAGCCAGCCGGATGCCGGAGACCCCCCGCCACGGGGTTGGGCGCCGCATTAACCCGTCTCCCTCTGTCCCCCCGGCTCCTCCAGCAGCACAACCCGGGGTTCGGCATGGGGGGCCCCATGCACAACGAGGTGCCGCCTCCCCCCAACATGCGCGGCCGCGGCCGAGGCGGCAACATCCGAGGCCGCGGCAGAGGCCGGGGTGGCTTCGGCGGCAACCACGGTGGCTACATGAACGCGGGTGAGTCGCCGCTCGGCTCTTCAAACCCCCCCGAACCCCCCAACCCCGACGGGCGCCTTCGTCCCGGCGACGATCTCCGCGGATTCTCACCCGTTTCTCCCCCGGCAGGCGGCGGATACGGCAGCTACGGTTACGGCGGCAACTCGGCGACGGCCGGCTACAGTAAGTGGGGTTTTCTCTTCCACCCGGGGACACGCCGCGCGGGACCCCCTCCCCTCCTTCGGGCCTTCGCTCTTCTGTCCTTTTTTGAGTGAAAACTCATGAAAACCGGGCGCGTGGGGGGGAAAAACCGCCGGCGCCGCCCCCGTCCCTCCACCCACCCCCCCCGGGGACTCTTTTACATTTCTCTGCTTTGGGGCCACGCGGAGCTCGCGGTTGAGGTGCCTCTCCCGGCCAACAGGGTCTCGAAGGAGCCTTCAGCGGGGGGCGACAGGAGCAGAGAAATCTAAAAAAAAAAAAAAAAAAAACCAAAAACGGCGACTTTTTCCCCCGTGGCGGCGCCTTGTGGCATCCGCGCAGGATTCTAATGTCTCTTCTCTGCTCTGTCTCCTCCTTCTGTAGGTGACTTTTTCACAGACTGCTGCGGCTATCATGACTTTGGGTCTTCCTAGAGCAGCTCAAAGTGGTGCCCACACCCCCAAAAAAAAAACCCCCAAACCCCCCCCCCCAAAAAAACCAACCTTTTTACTCCAATTTCCTCCAAGTCCAACCCCCAAAGCGTCCGGGCCGCGTCCCCGCCGGGTTTCTCCGCCGTGGCTTTTCACCCCCTGAGTCCGCCGAACTTCAGGCGTTTTTTTTTCTCGTGGTTTGCCTTTGGACTCGGGTCCCGTCGATGTAACGCAACGGGGAGGGAGGGGGGGGGATGAACAAAAAAAAAAAAACCCAAAACAAACTAAAAACCCTCAACGAGCCGCCGGGTTTGGGCGCCGCGCCCGCCTCGGCTGTTTTTGATGGGAGGAATCCCTCGATTTTTAACGGACCGAAGGGTTTTACTCCGCCTTCGTCTTGAATTTTAGGGGGTTTTGTACAAAATTTTTAACCGATCCCAGCCCCGGCGCCTCCAGCCGGGCGAGACGTGGCGCGCGGGATTTCCAGCCTCTGTAACGCGCCGGGGGGCGGCGGCGGCGCGGCCGGGGGCTCGCGTGCGGCCGGAAGTGTCGCGGTTGTGCGCCCCCCACTCCCGCTCCAATAAAAGCCGGGCACCGGGGGGGGGGGGGGCCCGTCGGTGACGGCGGAGGCGCCACCATCCCCTCGGGACGAAGGACGCGGCGGCCGCCCCCAAACCGCCCTCAATAAACCCCGAGAGTGAAAATCGGCCGGCGCCGGAAGGGGCCAGGGGTGGAATTGGGGGGTGGGAGCCCGGGGGGGGGTTGGGAGGGGTGGGTCTTGGCCCCACGGCGGCCGTTGGATGCGGCAGGGGGGAAGGGAGCGGGGCGGGAACACCCCGGCTGCGGAGCAGCGGGGTCGGGAAGTCCGAGGAGTGGAGCAAAGTGATCGGAGGGAAAATGGGGATGGTGAAAAAATAGTGAAAATAGTAATAGTAAAGAAAAAAGTTAAAAAGTAGTAAAAATGGTTAAAAAAAACCCAAAAAGGCAAAAAAAAAAAACGGGGGGGGAAAAAAAGGACACTCTGCCCCCCCAATTTGTCCCAACGTAGTTTGAGCCCCAGTTTAAAGCTCTGCAGAGCGTCAACATCGTGACTTGGTGGTTGTGACGTGTCAAAGAACTGGAGCTTAGTCCTGGGACTGGGATTAAAGTGGGGGGAACTGGGAGGTGAAGCCGGGGTTGGTCCTGGAGGTGAAGCCGGGGTTGGTCCTGGAGGAGAAGCCGGGGTTGGTCCTGGAGGTGAAGCCGGGGTTGGTCCTGGAGGTGAAGCCGGGGTTGGTCCTGGAGGTGAAGCTGGGGGAACCGTCGGGGCGTTGTTCCCCGGCTCTCAGGACGATGCTCCCATGGTCCCGTGTCGATGCCGTTCACGACTCCCCGTTGACCGAACCCAACCTTTCCCGTCTCGTGGCCCGTGGGGGCCTCGAAGCCCCTCGCGGGGGTGGATCGTCACCGTGACCCCTCGACCAGCCCCGGCCCGCCGCAGCCGCCGCCGGGGCTGACGCTCTTCTCTCCGCTCAGGCCAGTTCTACAGCAATGGCGGCCACTCCAACTCGGGCGGCGGTGGTGGCGGCGGCTCCGGTTACGGCTCCTACTACCAGGGGGGCGACAACTACAATTCGCCGGTTCCCCCTAAGCACGGCGGGAAGAAGCAGCAGCACGGGGGGGGCCAGCAGAAACCCTCCTACGGCTCGGGCTACCAGTCCCACCAGGGCCAGCAGCAGCAGTCCTACAACCAGAACCAGTACGGCAACTACGGGCCGCCGCAGGGCAAGCAGAAAGGCTACAACCACGGCCAGGGCAACTACTCCTCCTACTCCAACTCCTACAACTCGCCCGGGGGCGGAGGCTCCGACTACAGCTACGAGAGTAAATTCAGTGAGTGGCGGCTCCTGCTCCGGGGAGTGAACTGGGAGTTGGGTGGAGAAGCTGGGAGAAGGTTCGTGGTGGAGGCGCCCAGTGGAGATGGGACACGGCAGGCGGGGGTGACACCAAACCGGGGAGCGGAGGGAGGGGGAAGCTCTGCCCAGGCTGCCCGGGATGGTGGTGGGTGCCAGGAGGGTCGTGGTTGGGGGGCGATGGTTGGACCAGCCTTGAGGTTCCTCCAACCCAACACCAGCCCAGGGCTCCTCGGTCGGCCCCGGCGCTGGGGTGGGATGGAGCTGGTGGAGGGGCTGGAGAGAAGCGACTGGGGGAACTGGTGGGGGTCATGGGGGGGAAAAGGAGCCTCGGGGGAGACCTTGTGGCTCTCTGGAGGTTGGGGTCAAGGTCAGGCTCCTTCCCCACTGCTGGGACCAGAGGACCCGTCCTGCAGGTGCCCCAGGGGAGGCTGAGGTTGTCCCTGAGGAGCCATTTCTGTCCCGTTGGGGTTGTCCCAGCCTGGCCCAGGCTGCCCAGGGGCAGTGGTGGAGTCCCCATCCCTGGAGGGGTTTCCCAGCCGGGTGGAGGTGGTGCTGGGGGGGACAGGGGTCAGGGGGGACCTGCTGGGGCACTGGAGGAGCTCCCAGCTCTTCCCACCCCAAACCAGTCCCATTTAAACCCTCTAAAAGCTCCTCCTGGCTCCTTTCTCCCCCACCCACCCCTCTTCTCCCCCCCGCAAGGTTACGGCAGCAGCGGCCGCGGCGGCAACAACTACTCGGGCGGTTCCTCCTACAACACCGGCTCCCACGGCGGCGGCTACGGCGGCGGCTCGGGGGGGCGGCGGCGGCGGCTCCTCCTACCAAGGTAAGCAAGGTCAGTACGCTCCGCTTCCCCCACGGCTCCCCACCACCACCACCGCGGCGGTTCCGTGACCCCCCCGGTGACGCCGCCGCTGCTCACCACCCCCCCCCCCCACCCCCCGGCAGGTGGATACTCCTCCCAGTCCAACTACAACTCCCCCGGTTCCGGCCAGAGCTACAGCGGCCCCCCCAGCTCCTACCAAACCTCCCAGGGCGGCTACGGCAGGAACGACCACAGCATGAACTACCAGTACAGATAAAGCCCTGCCCGCCCCCCCCTCCTCCGGTAAAACTGCCCCCCGGACCCCCCCCCCCCCCACCTCCAGTAGCCACCGGCTGTGTGTGTCCCCCCCACTCCGTAGCTGTATTTTGGGCATCGCCGTATTTAATGGGTCGTTAGTCGCCGTCGCCACCTCGGGGGAATGGGATGATGATTATTTTTTTTGGGGTTTTTTTTTGGGGGGGGGGGGGGGTGGGGAGGGGGGCGCGTCCCGGTTTGGGCTGGTTTTGTCTATTTAAAGGCGGGGGCGGAAGCGTCGAGCCCCGTCGGGGGGGTGTGGGGAGTGTTGGGGTGGGGGGGGTGTGGGGGGGGTCCCGCCGCCCGTCCCCGCTGTCGTGGCGTGACTTCGCGGAGCTTTTCTCTGTCTTTTAACGCTTTAGTGGTTCCGTTTTCTAAGTGAAGGTTTTACTGGGGGGAGCGGGGGGGGGGGGGTGGAGGGTTGGGGGGGCTTGGGGGGGTGGGGGGGCCGCAGCGCCACCCAGTACAGACCAATAAACACCAACCTCTCGATGGCTTCGGCTGCCAGTGCCTCCTGTCGCCGCCAGGCCCCGGAACAACGCCTCCGGGTTGGGGATGTGCCCCAGTGTCCCCCAGTACCCCCCAGTATCCCCCAATACTTCCCCAGTCTCCCCCAATATCCCTCAATTTCTCCCCAGTATGAATGACCCCAAACCCCCCAGTGCAGCCGATGGGCTCCGGGAGCACCAGGCTGAGCCCCGGCCCGCGCCAACCCCCCGCCGGAGCCGGTGATTCCTGGCACAAAGGGCCGCCCCGTCCCCCCGCGGCGGGGCTGAATTCTCGGCACCTTGAACCCGGCGAGAGGGTTCGGTGAGCGCCGGGAGGGGCCGTAACCGCGGTCAAACCGAACCCCTGGCAGCGCTTTCCCGGGCGGCAGCAGCGTTTGCCGGGCGAGGAACCGGCGCTGCTGAGCGACTCCCGCTCCCCCACGCTCCGGCAGGTGCCGCATTCCCTCCGTGCCCCGAAATTGCCCCTTTTCCCCCCAAACCAGCCCCGGCGCCGCCTCTTCGGCTCCTCTCGGCAGCGCCAGAAGCGGCCGTAGCCTTATCGGCCAAGGTCGCGGCGCCGTTGGCGTGGAAACGCCTCCTCCGGGCGCGGCACGGAGATTCGGATTAAACTTTGCCCCGGACCGCACGGTTCCTGGTTCCCTCGTCCCCGCCGCGGCCGGGGGGAGCCGCGGCGGCAGAGACGAGGCAGGCGGCGAACCGGGTCGGGCTGGTCGCAGCCCTTTTATTACAAACATCGACTAGAAAATATAACTTATCGGCGCGGCTTCGCCGCCGGCGCGGCCCCGGGGGGCTCCGAGCGATCGATAACGTTAATAATAATAATAATAATTAAAGAGGTGAGCAAAGTGAAGCGGCCGGCGCTGGCGGCACCGACCGGCTGGCGGCTCAATCTCAGGGGGGGTCCCCGAAAGACCTGAGGTTTGGCAACGGCCCCGAGCGGTGGCGGCTCGAGAGCCGGCCACTGGCCGGAGGGGAGCGGCGCCGCGGCAGTGGCCCCGGCGCGGTGCCGGCGCTAGCCGTGGCACATGGCCGGCGTGGTGGCCTGGAAGTGGGGCCAGATCTGGAGCAGCTCCTGGGGCTGGTAGTGGTGGACCATGACGAGGCGGGAGAAGCGGCAGCGCTCGTAGTGCAGCCGGTACATGTTGAAGACGCCCCAGGGGCTGCCGGTGACGGCGACGCCCAGCGCGTGCAGGCAGATGCCGACGAAGGCGTCCTCCATGTTGATGACGGGCACGACTTGGGCCGCGCCGTAGACCTTGAGGGCCAAATCGCCCGAGAGGACGTAGCCGGGGCCGCCGCAGTAGGGCGGGTAGGTGGCGTTGGGGTAGACCTCGGGCGGCACGTACCACTTGTACGCCGGGCTGCGCAGCGGCCCCGTGTTGCGGTAGACGTAACCGGTGGCGAAGTCCTTCTTGGGGGGCAGCAGGAAGCGGCTCACCAGGTAGGGCAGGTTGAGGAAGACGTCGCGGTCGGCCTTCACCACGTAGCTGGCGTTGGGGCAGTGCCGGCTCACCCACTCCAGCCCCATCAGCGTCTTGAGCGTCAGGTTGTGGTAGGTGTCCAGGAAGTCCTGCTGCAGCAGGTCGCCGTGCAGCCGGCTCTCCTCGTCCAGCACCGGCCGCAGCGCCGGCCCGAACACCGGGTGGACGCCCAGCAGGAAGAGGCGCACCACCTCGACGCCCGGCACCCCGCTCTCGTTGCCCCACGTCTGCCGGATGGCGCTGCGGCCGGCCGTGTCGGCCGGCTCCGTCGCCACCAGCAGCACCAGGAAGGGGCGGCGGTGGCGGCACTTGTCGGGCTGGTTGAGGAGGAAGCGGTAGGGGTGCGGGTAGGGGGGCTGCAGCGGGTGCCGCCGCCGGCGGCGGCGGCGGGGCCGTGCCGTTGTCGCCCCAGCGGAAGGCGGCGGCGGCGGGCGGGCGCGGGCGGGCGGTGGTGGCGGCGGCCGGGGTGGCGGCGGCGGCGGCGGGGTCCCGGGCGGAGGGCCGGAGGCGCGGCCCCAGCAGCAGCAGCGCCAGCAGCGCCGGCCCCAGCAGCAGCAGCCGCAGCCGGGGGCCGAGCGGCGCCTTCATGGCTGCGGGGAGAGGCGGCGGGTGGGCGGGTGGCACCCAGAGAGCCCCCCCCGGCACCCACCCAGAGAGCCCCAGCACCCACTGGGCACCCACCCAGAGCTCCAGACACCCCCCGGCACCCACTGGGCACCCACCCAGAGAGCCCCCCGGCACCCAGCAGGCACCCACCCGGAGCCCCCCGCACCCACCCAGACACACCCCAGCACCCCACTGGGCACCCACCCAGAGCCCTCCCAGCACCCCCTGGGCACCCACCCACAGAGTCCCCAGCACCCCCTGGGCACCCAGCCAGAGACACCCCGGCACCCACTGGGCACCCACCCAGAGCCCCCCCAGTACCTACCCATTTGCTCTCAGCTCTCCCCAGTGCTCCCAGTTTCCCCAGGGTGCAGCTCCCGTCTCTGCCCAGTGCTCCCCGTTTGTCCCACGACTGCTCTTGCTGCAGCTCCCAGTTCATCCCAGTTACCCCCAGGTGCCGCTCCCAGCCCTTCCCAGTGCTTCCCAGTGTCCCCCAGTTCCCCCCAGGTGCCACTTCCAGCCCTTCCCAGTGCTCCCCAGTGTCTCCCAGTTCCCCGCAGGTGCCGTTCCCAGTGTCTCCCAGTGTACCCAGGTGCTGCTCCCAGCCTTTCCCAGTGTCTCCCAGTTCCCCCAGGTGCCACTTCCAGCCCTTCCCAGTGTCTCCCAGTTCTCTCCAGGCACTGCTCCCAGCACTTCCCAGTGTCTCCCAGTTCCCCCAGGTGCCACTTGCAGCCCTTCCCAGTGTCTCCCAGTTCCCCCAGGTGCCACTTCCAGCCCTTCCCAGTGTCTCCCAGTTCCCCCAGGTGCCACTTGCAGCCCTTCCCAGTGTCTCCCAGTTCTCTCCAGGCACCGCTCCCAGCACTTCCCAGTGTCTCCCAGTTCCCCCAGGTGCCACTTGCAGCCCTTCCCAGTGTCTCCCAGTTCCCTCCAGGCGCCGCTCCCAGCCCTTCCCAGTGTCTCCCAGTGTCCCCAGGTGCCACTTCCAGCCCTTCCCAGTGTCTCCCAGTTCCCTCCAGGCACCGCTCCCAGTCCTTCCCAGTGTCTCCCAGTGTCCCCAGGTGCCACTTCCAGCCCTTCCCAGTGTCTCCCAGTGTCCCCAGGTGCCACTTCCAGCCCTTCCCAGTCCTTCCCTGTGTCTCCCAGTGATTCCCAGTGTCTCCCAGTTCCCTCCAGGCGCTGCTCTCAGCCCTTCCCAGTCCTTCCCAGTGTCTCCCAGTGTCCCCAGGTGCCACTTCCAGCCCTTCCCAGTGTCTCCCAGTTCCCCCAGGTGCCACTTCCAGCCCTTCCCAGTGTCTCCCAGTTCCCTCCAGGCGCCGCTCCCAGCCCTTCCCAGTGTCTCCCAGTGTCCCCAGGTGCCACTTCCAGCCCTTCCCAGTGTCTCCCAGTTCCCTCCAGGCGCCGCTCCCAGCCCTTCCCAGTGTCTCCCAGTGTCCCCAGGTGCCACTTCCAGCCCTTCCCAGTCCTTCCCCGTGTCTCCCAGTGCTTCCCAGTGTCTCCCAGTTCCCTCCAGGCGCTGCTCCCAGCCCTTCCCAGCCCTTTCCAGTGTCTCCCAGTGTCCCCAGGTGCCACTTCCAGCCCTTCCCAGTGTCTCCCAGTTCCCTCCAGGCGCCGCTCCCAGTCCTTCCCAGTGTCTCCCAGTGTCCCCAGGTGCCACTTCCAGCCCTTCCCAGTGTCTCCCAGTTCCCTCCAGGCGCCGCTCCCAGCCCTTCCCAGTGTCTCCCAGTGTCCCCAGGTGCCACTTCCAGCCCTTCCCAGTCCTTCCCTGTGTCTCCCAGTGCTTCCCAGTGTCTCCCAGTTCCCTCCAGGCGCTGCTCTCAGCCCTTCCCAGTCCTTTCCAGTGTCTCCCAGTGTCCCCAGGTGCCACTTCCAGCCCTTCCCAGTGTCTCCCAGTTCCCTCCAGGCGCTGCTCCCAGCCCTTCCCAGTCCTTTCCAGTGTCTCCCAGTTCCCCCAGGTGCCACTTCCAGCCCTTCCCAGTGTCTCCCAGTTCCCTCCAGGCGCCGCTCCCAGCCCTTCCCGGTATCCCCCGGTATCCCCGGTGTCCCGGTGCCGCTCACCTCTCCGGTGCCGCTCTGGGCCCGGCCGCCGGGGCCGCGGCTGAAATCGCGGCTGACGCAGCCCGGGGTCACCCCACCCCGTCCACGAAGCTCCCCCCGCCCCCCCCGGGGTGACGCGGGGCCCCGCCCGGCCCCGCCCGCGCGGGGGCGACACGGGGGGGGGGGGATCGGATCGCGGAGCCCCCCCCCCCCCCGAAGGACCCACGGGGCCAAGGGCAGAGACCCCTGAGACCCCCCCCCCGGGGCCAGACCCATTTCCCCCCCTAGACCCATTGGGGACCGTCCAGACCCATTTGAGCCCCCCCCAGACCCATTTCCCAGCCCCCTCCAAAACCCATTTGAGCCCCCCCCCAGACCCATTGCCCCCCCCAGACCCATTGGGGACCCCCTAGACCCATTTCCCAGCCCCCCCCGAAACCATTTGGGCCCCTTTTGCCCCCCCCAGACCCATTTGGCCCCCCCCCCAGACCCACATTACCACCCCCCCCCAGTTCGTTTAGGACCCCTAGACCCATTTGGGCCCCCCAGACCCATTTTCTAGCACCCCTCAACCCATTTAGGCTCCTTTTACCCCCCAGACCCATTTTGCCAAACCCCCCACACTCGTTTGGGCCCCCCCAGACCCATATTACGACCCTCCCAGTCCATTTGGGCCCCCCCCGACCCATTTTCCCTCCCTCCCAGTCCATTTGGGGATCCCCCAGACCCATTTCCCAGTCCCCCCCCAAAACCATTTGCGTCCCTTTTGCCCCCCCCCCCAAACCCATTTCCCCCCCGCCCAGACCCACTCAGACCCACTCAAACCGCTCTCCCCCCCCGCAAAACTTTATTTGGATGCCGCAGCCCCCCCCCCCTTAAAAAAAAACCCCAAATAGTAAAAACCCACCAAAACCAGTATAAAAAAATACAAATAGATAAAACCGGGGGGTCTCGTCCCCCCCGGGGGATTTTTGGGGGGGGGGGTATCCCGCTCAGTCCAGGGCGATGCCGACGGAGCCCAAAGCGTCGCGGACCCAGGGGGGGACGCGCTGGGGGGGGCCGTACATGGTGCCGAGGAACCGCCGGACGAACTGGGGGAAGCGGCCGGCCAGGATGCTCTCGCGGATGGAGCTCATCAGGTTCAACTGGGAGCGGAGCGGGGGGGTTACTGGGGAGACTGGGACCCCCCCCCCACCACCACCACCACCCCCCCCGGCGTGGTCCTGGACCCCCCCCCCCCCGCCCCGTACCTGGTAGGCGACGTTGTGGAGGGTGAGGAGGTGGAGGGCGGCCGTCTCGCTGCGGAGCAGAGCGTGCAGGTACGCCCGGGTGTGCCTGGTGGGGGGGGGGGGGGTGTTGGAGGGGGGGGGTGTCAGCACCCCCCCCCCACCCTGACACCTCCCCCCCCCCCCCCAGCACCCACCGCTGGCAGGTGGGGCAGCCGCAGCTCTCGTCGATGGGGCGGAAATCGTTGGCGAACTGTTTGTTCTTCAGCTGCAGGGACCCCCAGGGCACCAGGGCCGAGCCGAAACGCTGCGGGGGGGGGATGTCAGGGTGAGGACCACCCCCCCCAGGGTGTCCCCTGAGACCCCCCCCCCCCCCCCCAGCCTCTCACCGCCGTCCGGGTGGGGAAGACGCAGTCGAACATGTCGCAGCCCAACGCGACGCAGACGACGAGGTCGGTGGCGTAACTGGGGCGGGGGGGGGGTGAGGGGTTCAACCCCTTCACCCACCCCCCCCCCAAAAAAAAAAAAAAAAAGAGGTGGGGGGGGTCAGCAGAGACACACACACCCCCCCCCGGACCTACCCCACGCCCATGAGGTATCGGGGCTTGTCGGGGGGCAGCAGGTCGGTGCTGAGCTTCACCATGCGCCAGAAGCGCCCCTTGTCCTCGCCCCCCGCTCAGGCCCCCGATGGCGAAGCCGGGGACGTCCCGACGGGTCATTTCTGGGGGGGGGGCGGCGGTGAGACACCCACCCCCCCCCCCGGGAACCCCCCCCCGTGAGTGGGGGGGTTGGGGGGGGTGTGTGTGGGGTGAGAGGGAGGTGGGGAATGGGGGGGGGAAGAGGAGGGGGAGGAAGGTGGGGATGGGGGGAGGATGGGGGGGTGGGGGTAAGATGGGGAGGGGGAGGAGGAGGATGGGGAATGGGAGGAAGATGAGGAGCAGGTGGAAAATGAGGAGGAGGAAGGAGGGAATGGGGGGAGGATGAGGAGAGGGATGAAGGTGGGAGGAGGATGGGGAGGAAGAAGAGCGCGAGGAAGGTCGGGAGTGGGAGGAGGATGAGGACCAGGTGAAGGTGGGGAGGGGAGGAAGATGATGGGGAGCTGGGGGGAGGATGGGGGGGGGGGGAGGATGAGGAGGGGGAGGAAGGCGGGAAACCAGCAGAGGATGAAGAGGGGATGGGGAACGGGAGAGGGAGGAAGGTAAGGGAGGAGGATGAGGAGCAAGAGGAAGGCTGGGAGCAGATGAGGAGGAGGATGAGGAGATGGAAGGAAGGCCAGGGGAGCAGTGAGGAAGATGAGGAGCAGGAGGAAGGCCAGGGGTGGCAGTGAGGAGGATGAGGAGCAGGAGGAAGGCGGGGGGGGAGGAGGAAGATAATGAGGAGTGGGAGGAAGGCTGGGGAGGATGAGGAGGAGAATGAGAAGCGGGAGGAAGGCCAGGGGGGGCGGTGAGGAGGAGAATGAGAAGCGAGAGGAAGGCCGGGGGGGCGGTGAGGAGGATGAGGAGCAGGAGGAAGGCCGAGGGGGGCGGTGAGGAGGATGAGGAGCGGGAGGAAGGCCGAGGGGGGCGGTGAGGAGGATGAGGAGCGGGAGGAAGGCCGGGGGGGGGCCGTTACCTTCCAGGCAGCGGGTGCGCAGGGCCGGGTCCAGCCCCCCCTGGACGATGGCGAAGAGCCGCTGCTGCTGGGGCCGGCGGTTGGCGGCGATGCAGCGGTCGAGCCAGCGCACCGACCTGGGGGGGGGGGGTGGTGGTGTGGGTGGGTCAGGACCCCCGGGGGGGGGGGGGTGGGTGGTCCCGGGGGGGCGGTCTGGGGGGGTCCCGGACCTGTGCATGGCCTCCTCGACGCGCGGCCCCGTGGTGGTGCTGCTGACCACGTCGTCCAGCTGCATCACGATGTCGGCGCCTGGCGGCGGGGGGGGCGGTGTGTGAGGAGGGGGTGTCCTGCGACACCCCCCCCCCCAATTTGGATTTTTTTTTTTTTTTTTGGGGGGGGGTCCCCCCCTCAAAAGGCTCACCCAGGGCGTTCTGGATCTCCATGGACTTCTCGGGGCTGAGCAGGATCTCGCGGCCGCCGTAGGGGGAGCGGAAGCGGACCCCCCCCCTCGGTCACCTCCGACAGCTCCAGCAGCGAGACCATCTGGAAGCCCCCGCTGTCCTGGGGGGGGCGAGGCGGGGAGAGACCCCGGTAATGGGGCTTCCCCCCCCCCAAAATATAAAAACCACCCCCCCAGGGCAGGATTGGGAACACGGGGGGTGTAGGAAGGGGGAGCTGGGGGGTCCTGGGGGTGTCATCCCCCTCCACGGGGGGGTCTGGGGGTTTCTCCCCCTCCCAGGTGGGGGGTCCTGGGGTGTCACCCCCCCCCCACACGTTGGGGGTCATCAAGGGTTCCCACCCACCCACCCACACGGGGGTCCCGGGGGTGTGGTTTCCCCCGGGGTGGGGGTCCTGGGGGTGTCGTCCCCCCCCCCCCCAGTGAGGGTCCCACGTGTTCCCCCCCCCCCCCCCGGCTGAGGGTCCCAGGTGTGTCCCCTCCCTCCCCGGGCTCCCGGGTGTCCCCCCGCCCCCCCCCGGTGAGGGTCCCGGGTGTCCCCCCCTCCCCGGGCTCCCGGCCCCCCCCTCACCGTCAGCAGGTTGTGGGGCCAGTCCATGAAGCCGTGGAGGCCCCCGGCGCGCTGCACCAGCTCCGGGCCCTGCACCGGGGGCGGGTCAGACCGGCCCGGGGGGAACCGGGGAGGGGGGGCCCGGCCCATCCCCGGGGAGCGGAGACCCCCGGGGTGGGCGGGGCTAGCGCGCCTGGGGGCGGAGCTAACAACGGCGCGGGGCCACCGCGTGTCCGCCCGCCCACGGGCACAGGTGGGCTAAGCCACACCCCCTGGGGCTGGAAGGGGCGTGGCCTCGTACGATATATCCCTCCCCAGGCTCTTGGTGGGGGTCAAATGGGCGTGGCCCTCTAGGGGGCGTGGCCGCGCTTGGGGGGCGTGGCCAGTCGGGAGCTGTGGGGTCAGAGGGGGCGTGGCCCTCCCGGAACCGCAGGGCGGGGCTTTTCCCTGGGGGCGTGGCCATGCCGTAATCAGTGGCGTGGCCTTCCCGGCAGCGGGACCGGGGTTCTCCCCGTGTCCGCCGCTCCCCGCTGGTCCCTGCCGGTGCCCCGGTCCGTGTCCCCCTTCCCCCCGCCCCGCTCACCGGCCGCGTGCCCAGGTGGTAGGTGTTGCCGAGGCAGATGCGGCAGCCGAGGGCGGCGAGCTGGGCCGCCGTGATGCCTTTGGCGGTGCCGCGGGTCCCTACGGGCATGAAGACGGGGCAGGGCACGGGGCCGTGCGGCAGCCGCAGCTCGCCGGCCCGCGCCCGGCTCTGCCCGCACTCCGCTATCACCCGCAGCAGCGGCGCCGGGGCCGCGCTGGGCGCCGCCATCTTGCCGCTGCCCCACGTGGCTCGCGCTTCCGACCGCCGCGGCGGCCCACCGGAAGTGGCCGTAACCAGGGGCAACGCGGGCGCCATGTTGGGGCCGAGGCCTCCGTGCTGGGCCTGGGCGGGGGGCGACGACGCTTCTGCCACCTCCGTGTCCCCTGTCCCCCGGGGGGACCCCCCTCCTTTCCCCCTCCCCGTGATCCCCGGGAGAGCCCCCTCACTTCCTCCCCATGACCCTCAGGGAGAGGCCCCCGGGGGACCCCCCTGCCTCAGTTTCCCCTCACACCATGGCTCCGGCCATCCCCTCGGCATCCTCCACAGCCGGGATTTCATCACCGGGACCGTGACAGCCCCGGGCAGGTCTGAGAGCAGAGGGACCCCCTGCCCTGTACCCCTTTGCCCTCCCATGTCCCTCCTGGGAGGGTCCCAGCGGCTGTTAAGGCCCAGCGGGGTCCAGGGCCCACCGTGTGGGCGCGGCGGAGGCTCTGCCAGGGGTGGGAGCAGCACCTCGGCCCTCGGGGGTGGGAAACGCTCCTTGTTTGGGTAGAAACGGCTGGGTTTGTTTCTCCAGGCTCGGCCGTTATCAGCTCCCTGCGCCGGGGAGGCGAGAGGGCCGGCTCCGGACGAGGGAACCCCCCCGTCGAGAGGAGGTAACTCCCCCAGGAGGGGCGAGCGGCTCCCAAAACAGCCCCCACGGGTCCCAAAACGGCCTCACAGGACCTTAAACCCAGATGAAATTGGCCTCAGAACAATCCAGTGGCCCACCTGGATCCCCCTTTCTTCACTGCCCCCCTCCCCGCCAGCAGCCTCAGCCCTTTGGGAGCTGAACCGGCTGCGCCGAGCCCGGCCTCGAGCAGCCCCGTTTCCTCCTTCACAGTCCCAGCTGGAAGATGGAGGCGGTGTCCCAAGAGCCCCCTGTGCCCCCGGACCCCCCGGAGCAGCGCCCGGAGAAGCTTGTCCTGCTCAGCCCAGAGGGGAAGCTGCTGGGGCCAGAGCTGAGCCGCATCCGCAGCGGTAGGACACCGGGAGGGAGGGATCCCCCCCACCAGCGGGGCTCTGGCCCCCTCCCAGTCCGTGCTGGGAAGCTCTGGGGGGGCTGCTCCCACCCCAGCCGCATTCGGGAGGTCCCCAAATCCACCCACGGAGCGGGTGGCGGTGCCACCCTGAGGTGTTTGGGGGTGCCGAGGGGACCCCGAATCACCAGGTGAGCCCCGGGAGGGGGCTGACGGTGCCTTCCTCCCGCTCCCTGCCCCAGAGCTGGCCCTGCCGCCGGAGCGCCCAGCTGCCCAGCTGCCCTCCGAGCCGCCCTCGGGCTACCCCTGCCACCAGCGCCGCTTGCTGCCTGCCGGCCCTGCAGCCGCCAGCCCCCAGACCCCCGCCGAGCCCAGGTAGGAGCCACCGCCACCGGTTGGGGGGTGCCGGGACCCGTCTTTGGGGTCCTCCCCACCCCCCATGTCTCTTCCAGGAGCAGTTCGGACCTCCTGTGTGCCGGCCGCTTCCCAGAGGGGCTCAGCCAAGTGGTCACCGGGATGCGGAGCCCAGTGATGCCGAGACGCCGGGGCAGCCCCTCGGCAGCGGGAACCGGTGCGGGGGGCGCGGGGCAGTGAGGGGAGCCCCGGGCCTGCACCAGGGGGGTCCCCGCAGGGCCGGGGCCTCAAATAAAGACCCCCCCAAGGCAACCACCGCGGCTGGGGATGGTGCTTGGGGCTGCCGGGGAGAGGGACCTCGGGGGGGGTGACCCGAGGGGGAGCCGGGGGCGTCGGCCCGGCCCCGGGGCCTCGCCTCGGGGCTGTCGTCGGGGCTGCGCGTCTACACGGCGGTCTACGGCCACGGGAAGGAGGGGGGGGGAAAAGGGTCAAAACAGCCAATCGGCCGGCAGGGGCGGTTGATTGACAGCTGGCTGGCGAATCGCGGGAGGGCGTTCTTGCCGTCCGCGTTCCCTCCGATTCCCACTCTCAGGCTGGGTTGATCAGTGGGGTGGAGTGGCAGGCGCGCTGTCCAATGAGAGAGGGAGGGCGGGTGGGGAGAGGCGGGTGAACTCGTCGGTCTCTTTCGGGCACTGATTCGCTGGCTTTCTCGAGCGGCAGTCCTCTCTGCCAATGAAATGGCGGGAAGGATGCGGGGGGGCGGGAGCTACAGCAGCACCCCCTCAGCTGACAGCCCCAGCCCCACCTCCCATTGGCTGGCAGGGATGAGCGACGCGGCGGCAGGCCAATGGAACGGCAGAGAAGGGGCGCGGCTTCCCGGTGCCGCCCTCCCCGCTGATTGACAGCGCTCTGCTCCGCTCCGCTGGGCCGCGTCCCCTGATCGACGGCCCGGCCGGCCAATGGCCGCGCGGCCTGAGGTGGCGGGTGGGGAGCGGGGCGGGCCCGGCCCCGCGGCGCCCCGGGGAGGGTGTCGCCAAGTACCGGATGAGGAGACTCGGAGGGGAAGTTTTGCCGCCGCCGCCGCCGCGGGCCCTGTGAGGAGGAGCCGCCGCCGCCGGCAGAGCGGGACCGCGGTGTCCCCGCCCCGCCGCCGCCATGGGGAACCGGGGCATGGAGGAGCTGATCCCGCTGGTGAACAAGCTGCAGGACGCGTTCAGCTCCATCGGGCAGAGCTGCCACCTCGACCTGCCGCAGATCGCCGTGGTGGGCGGGCAGAGCGCGGGCAAGAGCTCGGTGCTCGAGAACTTCGTGGGCCGGTGAGTCCCAGGACGGCGGCGGCGGCGGCGGCGGGGAGGAGCGGGCGGGCGGGCGGGCGGGCGGGCGGTGCCGCCGCTGCGCCGTCGGCGTCAGCGCGTTCGTGAATCCCGCCCGCGTAGGGCGCGGCCTGCGGGACACCCCCCCACCCCCCGCCTCGCCGCCACGCAGACGCCCCCCCCCCCCCCCGCCCCCCCCGGTACGTTACGCACTTGGCGTAAGGAGCGGCCCCGGGGGGCGGCGGGGCACCGGCGGCCCCTTCGCAGGCCCGGGCCGGGCCGTAGCGGCGTTGTGGGACTCCCAAGAGGGGGCTCCCGCCGCACCGGGACCCCGCGGGGTGCTGGAGCCACCCCCGGGCGTGGCTGGGCCCGGGATGTGCCCTGGGAGCCCCCGAGGCTGGTCACCGGGCCCGTGGCTTTTGGCTCCCCGCCCCGCCATCATCATCCTCGGGGCGGGCGAAGGCCGGGTGACGCCGTGCCGATAGTGTCACCCCCGCGCCGGGGCCGTGTGACCTCCAGATAGGGCCCCACGGCAGCGGGGGGATAAGGCCGGGCCGCGGGCCCGACGCCCAGCCCGGGGTGCGGAGGGTGCGGAGCGGGACGTGGCCGCCCCGATAACAGGGTGGGGGGAGCGGAGCCGCTTCCACCCCCCCCCCCCCCGCTCCGGGCTGGGGCTCTGGCTCCGTCCCCTCCTGGCACCGGCCGGCACCGCTCTCGTCACCGACAACGCAGCGGCCGCTCCCTCCCGCTCCTCCGCCGCGCCGACACTGACCGCCGCATCCCCCAAACCCCCCGGGACGGGACGGTTCCCCCCCCGTTTCGGGCCGGTTGGGGCGTCGCGGTTGCAGCAGACGTTCCCTTTCACCGGAGAGACACGATTCGGAAGTGCCGCCGCGGTTTTGCCACCGTTTTTCTCCACCGACGGGTGGGATTTGCGGCCGGGGGTGGGTTTTCAGCCCCCGTGGTGTTGGCGTTGGGCTGGCGGAGCTCGGACCCCCCCCCCAGTTAAACCCAGTCTAGGTCAAAACGGTGAAAATTTTGGCAGCTGCTCATTACGGCGCAGCGGCAAAACCACCCCCGGTCACTAAAAATCATTATTTCCAGGCGTCGAAGCCTCCGTTGATGGTTTTAATTGGGGGGAATTGGCGCCGTCGTCCCCAGGACCCTCTCGCTTCGTCCTGCAGCTCCCGTTAATAAGCGCTAATGACACGCGGGGCTGCTTCGACCCTGCGCCGGCGGCATCGAGCGCGGCTCCGGGGCCGGCAGCAGCCGCCGGCGCTGGAGCTTTTCTGTCCGAAGCTTCCGAGCGTGTCGCTGGGTGCGAACGGATGGATGGACAGACAGACGCGCTGCTGGGCTGGAAAATGGAGGCGGGGAGGAACCAGGAGACGCATTTGGGTGGGTTTGAGCCTCCAAAATAGGGTGGAAATGGGGAAACTGGGGTGTGAGGAGCCCGCGGGGAAGCGTTTGGTGTCTGAGGTGAATAAATGACACAGGGAAGGCGTGGAATTCTCTGCAGAACAAGCAGTTTTGGGGATGTTTGGGGTGAATCCCCTTAAAATAGGAGAGAAAGGTGATGAGCCCCATGGAAACGACCCAAAACCACCCAGGAATCGCCTCGAAACCTGCGAACGAGACGCTGGATTTAATTCATCCCCGGGGAAGGGGCCGGAAAAGCTGAAACAGGGCGTCAAAACTGCCTTGGCGGCGGCGGGAAGAACCATGGCGGCGAGAGGCGGCATTGACCGGCCCCTCTCGGGGGGCTCCGAGCCACCCCTGGCCCCCGGCAGCACCGACGGCGCCGTCCAAAGGGCGTTTTCTGAGGCCGGGGTCAAACGCGGCCGTTGAGCGCGGCGGCCGCCGGGCCCGGCCGGACAATGGGGCCGTTGTGATCCGGCCCTGCCGCGGCAGCGCGGTCAAGGAACCGGACCTCAATGGGGCTTTATGAGGCCACTGGTGCCGTTACCGGCGCTGCCGGGCCTGGGGGACAGAGGTGGCCGGATGGCGGCAGCGGGCGCCATCCCCTTCTCCGGTGGTCCGTAAAATGGGGCTAAAAGCCAGCGTTTGGGCCAAGGCGGCTCGTCGGGGTCTTTACACCGGGGCTGAGACGAGGTTTAAGGGTCTTTGAGGGGGAATTGACCCCCGGGGGGAGGAGAGCGCCGCAGTCTGGGGGCTTCTCTGCAGCTGTTCCCCGGGTGCGGCGTCGGCAGAAGAGTTTTATGGCAGCGATCGGCATGGATCGGGGGGTGCTGCTTCTGAAACACGGCTCGGAGGGACGTTTCTGAGGTGTTTTATCCCTGGATTTTGGGGAAGAGCTGCCGTGGAAGGGTCCGATGAGGGAAACGGGGGCGCGGGGCTGAGCCGGGGCAGCCCCAGGTGCCTTTGGCACCCAATGTCCTTCCTCCAGCCCCGACCTTTGTCTTCCTGCTCGCGGCGTTTCCTGGAGCCGCACGCGAGTTGGGGTCAAGAACCGGGCGAACCGGGACAAATCCGGCTTCAGCGGCAGTTCAGACGCAGGTCTGACGTCTCCGGGGTGCGTCAGCCCCCGCTGAGGTCCTGCCCCGCGCCCCCAAAACCACCGATGGCACCTTCTGGCAGGTGCCGGGTCCCCTCCCCGTGTTTGCCGACGGCTTTTTCACAGAGACGGTTCCTGCCAAGCCCGGCCGTAAAACCACCGCCTGCCAGCGCGGAGACGCCCCCCGGCTTTGAGGGGAGCCGAGTTCCTCGTTAACGCCCCTGAGATCGTTCAGGCAGCGGGATGAGGGTGGGTCGGTGGATCGCCGGGGCGGTGGGTGAAGGTTTCTGCCCCCCACGCCACTGATTTCGACAGGAGTAGTCTGTTTCCAAACAGCCTCAGAGCGAAACTGCCGAGCCGGGTCCGTAACAGCCCCTGACCTTCCCGCTGCCGCCCCGGAAACGCTTCCCGTTCCCCAGCACCGCCGGACCCGTCCTCCCGGTTGGGCAGGAAACGCTTTTCCAGAGCGATAAACCCACGTCGCTATTTAGAGAAACGCTGTGGCCGTGGCCGCCTCGCTCGGAAAACAGCCCCGTGAGGACGGGGGAAACCAGGGCAAACCGTCCCCTTCCCGGTGCCCTCGGCCCTGGCAAAGGCTTGCAGGGTGACACCGGCCCCGGTGAAGCCTGATGGGGTGACACCGACCCCGGTGAAGCCTGATGGGGTGACACCGGCCCCGGTGAAGCCTGATGGGGTGACACCGACCCCGGTGAAGGCTCGTGGGGTGACGCCGACCCCGGTGAAGGCTCGTAGGGTGACGCTGGCCCCGGTGAAGGCTCGTGGGGTGACCCCGACCCCCGTGAAGGCTCGTGGGGTGACACCGACCCTGGTGAAGGCTCGTAGGGTGACACTGGCCCTGGACGGAGCTGCCTGTCGGGGCAGCACCGTTTCCCAGTGGAGAACCCCTGGTGTTTGAGCTGACTCCCCGGGCAGGGGCAGTGGGTGGGAGAAGCGTTGATGGTTCTGGGCCTTGTTTGGCTGTGGGAAATGGGGTGAAACCAGTGAAACCGTGAAGGATGTGAGGGGTAAAGGTGGTGCTGGGCTCGTCCCTCTCTCTCGGGGTCTTTTTTTCCCCTCCACATCAGCAGGGGTTTTAAATCTGGCCGCTCTCGTCTCCGTTAGGGCCCGTCCTCCCCCCGCAGAGCTCAGCCCTTGCCCCCGGGGCTCCACTCTCCCCTTTTCCACAGGGAGTGACAGCAGAAGGGGGTGGGAGGTGGCCTTGACGCGGGGGACAGCCCGTTCCCGGCCTCAGGAGCACCCTCTCCCCTCTGCCAGCTCCCCTGGCAGAGCAGGAAGCGGTTCCGTGCAGGGCCCAGCCCTGCCGGTGTCCCCCGTCCCAGTTCCGGGGTGATGAATACGCGTGTTTAACCACGTCAGTCAATGTTTGTCCATTCTTTTCCCGCAGGGATTTCCTTCCCCGCGGCTCCGGCATCGTCACCCGGCGACCCCTCATCCTGCAGCTCATCTTCTCCAAGACAGGTACGGCCCGGCCGTCATCGATCGAGCGTGGCGGCGTTTTGGTGATGGTTCTGGGGTGGTTGAGCCTTCCTCGGGCGGCGTTTCAGGGTAAAAACCACCCGGGAAGCAGCAAACGACGGGGACGGAGACGGAGGAGGGTTCTGACCCGGCACCGACGCCGGGGTGAGAGGCTGTTTCGCCGTCCCCCCCAGCAGAAAATTCCTGGTTCCCTTTGAGTGTGACGATAAGAGGGACTTTATCTGGCCACAGGCAGTTAGATCGCTGCCGATCGCTAATAAAAACCTCCCCGGCCACTTCCCTGTGACTCAGTTCCGCCTTGTGTCCCGGCGCGGGGGCTTGCGCAACCGACCCGTGGCCCCGTTCACACCCCGGTGGAGCCGGATGCTGCGGAGCCTGTCCCGGAGCACGAGGGCGGCTCGTTTTCCCACCTGCCGGCACGTCACCCGGCCTCGGTCTCCCCTCTTTCCTTCCCCTGAATGAAACGGCGTCCGGAATCGCGGCGGTTTGGGTCAGGCCGACGGAGCGTCGGTGAGCTCGGCTGCCTGCGTCCGCCCCAGGCCCCTCCGCGACTCTGGCCAAGTTTGTTCGGGGCTGTAGTCAGGGAGGAGGAGGAGGAGGATGAAGTTCTTGGGGCACCGAGGGTCTCAGCGGGCAGCAAAGCTTCAGGATGTGGAGGTGGCTCTAAACCACCCGACTGCTGGGACCAGTTTGGGGCCCTCGCTGCAGGAAGGACCTTGAGGTTCTGGAGGCCATAGGGAAGGGTCTGGAGAACGTCTGAGGAGCAGCTGGGGGACCTGGGGGGGTTGACCTGGAGAACAGGAGGCTCCGGGGAGACCTTGTGGCTCTCTGGAGCCACCAGAAAGGAGGTTGGGGTCAAGGTCGGGCTCCTTCCCCAGTGCTGGGACCAGAGGAGCCGTCCTGCAGGTGCCCCAGGGCAGGTTGAGGTTGTCCCTGAGGAGCCATTTCTGTCCCGTTGGGGTTGTCCCAGCCTGTCGCAGGCTGCCCAGGGCAGTGGTGGAGTCCCCATCCCTGGAGGGGTTTACCAGCTGGGTGGAGGTGGTGCTGGGGGACAGGGGTCAGTGGGGACCTGCTGGCACTGGGGCACTGGTGTCACTGAAGGGGCTCCCAGCTCTTCCCACCCCAAACCAGTCGGTGACTGGGTGACCCTTGGTGCGTCCCACGGTGTCCGAATTGTCGTTCTGTTTCATTTTCGTGGTTTTTTCGGTCTTCTCCAGAATATGCCGAGTTCTTGCACTGCAAATCCAAGAAGTTCACGGATTTCGATGAGGTGCGGCAGGAGATCGAAGCGGAGACCGACAGGGTGACGGGCACCAACAAGGGCATCTCCCCCGTCCCCATCAACCTCCGCGTCTACTCGCCGCATGGTGAGCGGGAGGAACCGCCGGCCTTTGCATTTGCCGGGGCCTGGGTGTCGATGGGGGCTGCTGGGCGCCCCCCGGAGCAGATCCAGCAGCAGCTCTTCCTCCAGAGGGGCTTGTAGGGGGTGGCTCCACCAGCAGATCCCGGCGCCGCACCCTTGACCCCGCTCGCTCTCTGTCCTTCCAGTGTTGAACCTGACCCTGATCGACCTCCCGGGTATCACCAAGGTGCCGGTGGGCGACCAGCCGCAGGACATCGAGTACCAGATCAAAGACATGATCCTGCAGTTCATCAGCAGGGAGAGCAGCCTCATCCTGGCCGTCACGCCGGCCAACATGGACCTGGCCAACTCGGATGCGCTCAAGATGGCCAAAGAGGTCGATCCGCAAGGTAAGGGCCGGCTCGGCCCCGGCGCGGAGCCGTGAAGCCGGTAACAGACCGGGACGGGCCTCATTTTGATACCCAAGGGGCTCCCTGTCCCCCTCGTCCTCTCCCAGAGGACTCGCTGATGATGAGTGGTGGTTCCTCTCCTCGCTGGCGGGTCCCTCTTTGCTGCGGTGACGCGCCCGTGTCTTCCTTTTGGTGTGAAACGAGGTTGATCGATCGCTCGCTCGTTCGGGCCGTTAATCGATCGCTCATTTCTGTGGCCGCCTCAGGCCTGCGGACGATCGGCGTCATCACCAAGCTGGACCTGATGGACGAAGGCACCGACGCCCGGGACGTGCTGGAGAACAAGCTGCTTCCGTTACGCAGAGGTACAAGAACACGGAGGCTCCGGGGTCCCCCTGTATCCTTCTTGCAGCTCCCGTGCCCTCCCCGGAGCCCAGACCCTTCCGAAACCCCAGAAACGCGGCCGTGGCCGGCGACTCGCGGCCTGCGGGCCCTTCCCGGCCAACTCCGGGCCAACCCGTCCCCCCCGCCGGCAGGTTACATCGGCGTGGTGAACCGCAGCCAGAAGGACATCGATGGCAAGAAGGACATCAGGGCGGCGCTGGCCGCCGAGCGCAAGTTCTTCCTGTCGCACCCGGCGTACCGGCACATGGCCGACCGCATGGGCACCCCCCACCTGCAGAAGGTCCTCAACCAGGTGGGCTCCGACCCCTTCCCCGGCGCTCCGCGGTGTCTCTCGGCTGGAATCGGGGTCTCAGACCTCTCGCTCCTCTCATCCTCTGGCAGCAACTGACCAACCACATCCGGGAGACGCTGCCCTCGCTGCGCAGCAAGCTGCAGAGCCAGCTGCTCTCCCTGGAGAAGGAGGTGGAGGAGTACAAGAACTTCCGCCCCGATGACCCCACGCGGAAAACCAAAGCTTTGTTACAGTAGGTGTCGCCCGCCCGGGGCCTCCCCGGCAGCGATCCGCATCGTCACCGCGCTCCCGTCGTCGCGGGAGGCTCTTTCGCCTCAGCCGTGGCTCCTTCCGAGGAAGAGCCCGGCGTAGCCCCGTTGGTTGGTTGGTCAGAGGTGGCTCCGCCGGCACCGGCGAGGAGTGGAAGCGGAGCTGGTGGGGCAGCGCTGGCCGGGGAGGGCGTCTGGGCGTCCGTCCGTTGCGCTCAGCCCCGTCCACCCCGTCGTCTCTTCCCCAGGATGGTCCAGCAGTTCGGCGTCGACTTCGAGAAGCGGATCGAAGGTTCCGGAGACCAGGTGGACACGCTCGAGCTCTCCGGCGGGGCCAGGATCAACCGCATCTTCCACGAGCGCTTCCCTTTCGAGCTGGTGAAGGTAACTCCGGGCCGGGGACGCGGGGGGCGAGGTCCCGGGACGGAGCGAGCAGCCTCCGAACCGGCCTCGTGGTTTTCCTCCCTCTCCAGATGGAGTTTGACGAGAAGGATTTGAGGCGAGAGATCAGCTACGCCATCAAAAACATCCACGGCGTGAGGCAAGTCGAGTCCCGCTCACGGGGTCAAGCCAGGGGGCCGGGGACGTGGGGAGGGGGCGCTCGGAGCTCCCTGAGCTTTTAGAGGGGTGACTCGGCTGCCCCACGTGTTCCTCCAGCTCCAGGCGTGCCCTGGGGAGGCTGCGGTGGAGGCTGAGCCGCAAAATTCCCCCTCACGCCTCCGGTTCAGCCGCTAAAATAACTTTTATTTTTCCTTTTACCTTCCCTCGAGCCCTGGGAGGGAGGTGGGGAGCGGGAGTTCAACCCCGGGGAGCGACGCCTCCTGGGGGGACCCATCTGGCACAGCCCTGACGGGGGAACCGGGGACCCTGCAGAGGAGCCGCGGATAAATCCGGGTCCTCCTCGGGGCATGGGGGACGCTGAGGTTCTTCTCTCGGCTTACCGCTCGACGTCCCCCCTCGCCCTCCGTCCCTTTTCCCCAAAAAAAGGTTCATTCTCGTTCCCTGGGCGGGTTGGCGGGCGCTGCCGTTCCCTCCGCTGGGGGGTGACGAGCCGGCTCGAGCCGTGCCATGGCTCCAGCTCCCGGGACGCAGCCGACGGCCCCCAGACCTGACCCTCCCACTCTGTGTTTTCTCTCCGCCGCGTCTCCGGCCACGCCGGTGGGTTCCTCCAGGACGGGGCTTTTCACCCCGGACTTGGCGTTCGAGGCCATTGTGAAAAAGCAGGTGGTGAAGCTGAAAGAGCCCTGTCTGAAGTGTGTCGACCTCGTTATTCAGGAGCTAATCAATACCGTTAGACAGTGTACCAGTAAGGTATCGAACCGGCCAGCCCTTCCTCCCAGTAAGGAGCCGGAGCCGCGCTCCACCCGCCTGCCCCCACCGCTCCAGCCCCCAAAATAACCATAAACCCAACAACATCCAGGAGCCCTCCAGGCAAATCGGACCTTTCCGGAGCGTCGTGGCTCCCGCGTCCTCCCCGTTGCCTTCGGGGACCGGCCGCTCCTTGCGGGTGCTGAGGAGGGACCCCTCAGGACGGCGCTGGGGTCACTGGGGGGGCTCCGCCAGGCCCCGGTCACCCCCCCCGGGGCGGGCGGGTGGCTCGCGACTCCCGGCTCCGCTCGCGGTGGTTGCCCCGGCTGCTCTTTCCGCTGCTGCTTTGCCGCGCTCTGGGAACGCCGGGAGAGCCAAGGAGGGGCCGGCAGCTGCCCCGCACCCCCCTGGTCCGGCCGCTGCCGGTAACGAGCTGCTCGGTAACGAGCCGGGTTCCTTCCAAAACGGTCATTTTTTTTCTCCCCCACCCCGTCCTTTTTGGGCGGAAGCCAAAGGGGCCGTTTCCACGGTAAAAACCGGCGACTCTTCGGCTTTTTAACCTTACTTTGGACTCGCCGAAACGCTGCGACTCGACCTCAAGGGTCTTTCCCACCCGAAACAGTTCCCTGACGCCCAAAGATACCCCAAAAACCAGGGGGAGGGCAGGAAAACCAGCCCCTCTCTCCTCCCAGTGCCGGTGTTACCCGGAAAATACCCATAAACCGGGTGAGAACGCCGCAGGTTCCGCCGCGCCCGTCCCCAGAGCGCGCCTGGGGAGCGGTTTCAACGCTGCCGGCTCCGGCTGGGGCCGCTCTCCGCTCGCTCTCGTCTCAGCTTGGTTCTCTCTGCTCTGGAAGGAAGAAGCCGGCGCTTCCTGACCGAAATTCCCTCCGTCCCGTGAAATTCCGCCCCCCGCTACAACCTCTAAACCGGCGCTGCGGGGGATTCGGGCTCCGACCCCGGCAGCTCCGAGGGAGCCGGAGGGATTTCTCGGGCAGCGCCGCGGCTTTGTCCTGTGCTCGTTACTAACCCGAAATGACCGTAAATCTCCTGTTGTTGTTTTTTTTTTTTTTTCTTCTCTTCTCTTTCCTGTCTCCGGGGCCGTCCCTCCCGCTCTCGCTCTCTGCCCGGCGCAGGACGGGGCTCTTCACGCCCGACTTGGCCTTCGAAGCCATAGTGAAAAAGCAGATTGTAAAGCTCAAAGAGCCCAGTTTGAAGTGTGTTGATCTGGTGGTCTCAGAGCTGGCCACCGTCATTAAAAAGTGTGCGGAGAAGGTAACGACCGGCTCTTCCTCACCCCTCCGTGATCCCACCGTCCGGGGGCTCGGCGCTCCCAGGACCCCGCTGGCCCCCCGCCGCGGGGCGGTTGTTAGTTATGGGGGGGGACCCCCCCAGCCTGTCGTTAGCGCCCGTTAGGAACCGCGGCGAGGGCTCCGCGCGCCCCCCCCAGATCCCCCTCCTCTGCCGGGCTTCGCTGTAGCTCCCGCTTTGTGCTGCCAAATCCCGGCTCCGCTCGCCCCCGGGGGGGGAACTGCCCCTCCATGGGTGGGTTGGGCGTTTCGGAGCCCCCCACGAAGGGGATCCCGCGGGTCTTGGCGGATCTAGGGGAGAGAATTGGGTCTGTCGCTTTCCGCCCGCCGCTGCTCCAGCCCCGGTTGTGTCCTGGCGGCAGAACCGGGGCTCGTCCCCCCCGTCCCCTCGGTGAGCGTCTCCGCAGGCTGCCCCGGCCCCGGCAGCAGCCGTTTTCCCCGGCTTTCTCCTCTCTCCTCAGCTCGGTTCCTACCCCCGGTTACGGGAGGAGACGGAGCGCATCGTCACCACTCACATCCGCGAGCGGGAGGGCAAGACCAAGGACCAGGTGAGCTCACGCCGTCCCCAGAGCCGCGGGGCCGGGACCCGCAAGCCCCGGCCACCGCCGGCCACCACTGGCCACCCGAAGCCCCCCTGGGGCTCCGCGACAGCTCCGAGCCAGCCGTGCCCCTTAAATCTCCTCCCAGATTCTGCTGCTCATCGACATCGAGCTCTCCTACATCAACACCAACCACGAGGACTTCATCGGCTTCGCCAAGTGAGTCCTTCGCCGGGGCGGGGGGACATGGTACCCCCTCGGGGTCAGACGGGCGGAGGAACTTCCCGCGGCACCTTGGGTGCCTGAGCTCTCTGGGGTTTGGGCTGCGGGAGCTCCGCTGGCCCGGGAGCTGCCCCACGTCCTTCCTCCGTTAGGGCAGAGAGCGTGGAGAGCCCGGGGGGGGTCCTCACCCCCGAGACGAGCTGCTCAGGGACCCTTTAGGACGCATTAAGGGGATGGAGGCTGGTGCTCCCAGGGCTGGGGCCCGTTTTCCCCCAGCCCAGCCCCAAACTGGGCTGTCGGGAAGGTGCGGCTCCTCAGGCTCTCCTCCTCTTCCTCTGGTTTTCTCCTTTTTTGTTTTTTTTTTTTTTTCCCCTCTTTTTTCTCACGTCTCTGCTCTTCGCCGTCGCTCTCGGCTCCTCCCTCTGTCACCTCTCCTCTTCTTCCTCTGAACCACCACCTCTCTCTGTCCTCGGACTCCTCCGCACCTCTCCCCGTCCCCAGCTGTTACACTGAGCAGCACGTGGCGACCGGGTGGGTACCGGCTCCCGCAGCACCTCCCGGGGCAGGGCAGGGCAGGGCAGGGCAGGGCGGGGGGGGTGTGTGCTGGGGCAGCCCCCCGCTTGCACCGTCCCCTCCCCGCAGCCGCCGCTTCCCCCGCGCTCGCCCGTCCCCAGGGGCGTAGGGAGGAACCGCGAGGTCCGGGACGGGCAGAGACCCAGTTCCCACACACCCCCCGCCTCGAGGGAACTGGGGCACCGGCTCGGCTAGCGACGCCGCCGTCGCGGTCCCGCCGTCGCCTTGCCCCCTCGCCCCGGGGTGGGGGCAGGACCCCGCTCTGTGCTTGCGAAGTGCCGCCCCGCGGGGCCGTCCCGGCCTGGTTCTAACTGTGTTCCTGGATTTTGTTCCCGCTCCTGACTAACGGGCACGTCCCTCACCTCGTCCCCCGGGTCCCCAGGAGAGACAGGTAGCTCCCCCCTGGTGCCGGTGCGCGCTTTTTCCGAACCGGGCTGGGGGAAGGAGGAGGCTGCGGCTGCTTCTGGAGGCGAATCCTGCCGGTTATCGGCCGTGCGGTGCTGGGGGCTGGGCGCAGGGACGCCGTCACCCGGCTGCTCCTCGGCGAGGATGAGGAAGGAGAGAGAACCCCCGTCCCCCTCCCTCCCTTGGAACATTCGGTCCCGGGCGAAGGGGCCTCTCGGTGCCGGCAGCGCCGCGCTCGCGGTGGAATCTCCCACCTTGGGCTTTCCCTTCGGACTCGGCTCTTTGCGGCGGGGGGAAGCGGGTCGCGGCGCTCGTCCCGGCCCCTAAAGCGGCTCTTTTTGGGGCTGGTTTTTTTTTTTCCCTCCTCCCTCCAGCGCGCAGCAGCGGAACACGCAGACGAACAAGAAACGAGCCATCCCCAACCAGGTACGGCCGCCGGCTCCCTCGGGCGCGGGGCGGGGGCCATCCCAGCTTCTCCCAGCTCTGGAAGCGGGATCGGAGCCTGTCCCCACCCCCAGCTGCCCTGGGCGGGGAGTGGGGGCACGTTTCACGCCGGGGTTGGAGACGGGGAAGGACGAAGCTCCGGCTTCACAGAGCCCGTCCCAAAGCGGCGGCAACCGGGACGAACCGGGCACCCGCGGGGCCCGATTCGGCCCCCTCCTGCCTGTCCCCCCCCGCCTCGAGGCGGAGGGGACGGCGACGGGGACGTCCTGGGGGGCCGGCGGCATCGGGTCCACCGCGGACGTCGCCTCTTGTCTGCGAAGAACGTGATGAAATATTAACACCGAAATGATAATTAATAGCATGTAACTGTTTTTCTTTTGCTGTTTTTCTGCTTTTTCCCCCCATTTTTGTGCTTCCTGCTCTCTCCTCCCTCCCATCACTTTGTTTTTCTTCACTCTTCTGTCTCCTCGTCCTGCTTTTTTTCCCCCCCCCCCCTTAATTTTGCGCACCTAAAGGGTGAGATACTGGTAAGTACCCACATAGTGTGATAGTGCTGGTAGACGACCCCCGGTGATGGACGTGGCCCTGCCAGAAAGACCTTCCAGACCCCAAAACCACCCAGAAAGACCTTCCAGACCCCAAAATGACCCAGAAGGACCTTCCAGACCCCAAAACGACCTTCCCAAAATGACCCAACAAGACCTTCCAGACCCTAAAATGACCCAACAAGACCTTCCAGACCCCCGAAGACCCAACCAGACCTTCCCGAAACGACCCAGAAAGACCTTCCAGCCCCCGAACGACGCCTCTCGCTCCCCAGGACCGAGTACCGCCGGTGGCAGAGGAAGGACGGGACTCCCCGAGGGGAGTCGGGGCTGCTGCCGGTGCTCCCTGGCAGAGCCGGAACTGGGATTCAAGGTGTCCGCACTGGTTTTGTTGACCCTTGGGAAGAAGCAGCCCAACTTCGGCTGCTCCAAGCCCCGTGTTCCGGCCCCCCAGCGAGCTCTTCCTCGGGCGGACTCACTCCTGGGGAGGCGAGGGGCGGCGTTTCCCCCCGCAGCGAGGAGGATTTCCCCGTCTGGGTCCTGACCCCGCGGCTCCGGGAAGGTGGAGGCGTCTGGAAGGGGTTTCACCTCCTGCCACCGCACCGGCAGCTCCGGGAGGGTCCTGGGCTCCTGTCCCACCTCTTCCAGCTGTTCAGATGCTTCCATGTTCCTTTAGCCCCCTCCAGATGTTGCTGCACATCTGGAGGGGCCCCCCCGGTCTGTGGGCAGGGCCGCTCCCCCATCACCGGCTGGGCCACGGGGGCGAGCGGGCGACGGGAAGGGGCCGGGAACGCCGGGGCCGGGCGAGCTCCGGGGGCCCCGCGCAGACGCTGGCGGGGGCTTTCGCCAGCGTCGGTCGGTCTTAAAGGAACGTTCGGGTGGGCTCGGCCCTCCTCTTCCTCCATCTCCTCTTCCTCCATCTCCCCCCTTTCCCCTGCTCCATCTCCCCCCTTTCCCCTGCTCCATCTCCCCCTTTCCCTGCTCCATCTCCCCCCCTCTTTCCCTGCTCCGTCTCCCCCCTTTCCCCTGCTCCATCTCCCCCCTTTCCCTGCTCCATCTCCCCCCTTTCCCCTGCTCCATCTCCCCCCTTTCCCTGCTCCATCTCCCCCCTTTCCCCTGCTCCATCTCCCCCCTTTCCCTGCTCCATCTCCCCCCTTTTTTCCTGCTCCATCTCCCCCCTTTCCCTTGCTCCATCTCCCCCCTTTCCCTTGCTCCATCTCCCCCCTTTCCCCTGCTCCATCTCCCCCCTTTCCCTGCTCCATCTCCCCCCTTTTTTCCTGCTCCATCTCCCCCTTTTTCTTGCTCCATCTCCCCTTCGGCTCCATCTCCCCGCTCCGTTCCTTTAAAACCAGGCTCAGCTCAAATCCCGAACTGGTTTTTAAACGCCCTTCGGGGTCTCCCTCCACGCCGGAGCGAACCCGAAGGTGAAATTTGGCCCCTGACAGCCCCAATCCCGGGGCTCCTTCCTTCCCCTCGCCCCAAAAATCCCTGCGAGTCCCCTGGGAGCCGGAGCCGCCCGCGCCCCGCGCTTTGCCCGCGCTAACACGCAGGGGTTTGTCGTGGCTCCCCCCCAGACCAGCCCCCTCCCCCGGTGGCACCCCGGGCACGTCCCCCCCGGTGACGGGGTCCCCGTCGCGGGCTCTCGGTGCCGCCGCCCGTAGGAACCACGACAAAGCCGGCGCCTCGCTCGTGTTTAACCCCTCTCTGCTTCGCCGCGAGGGTCCTTCGTCTCCCCCCCCCATCCATCCACGCTTCGGACTGACCCCAATCAACCGCCCCCCCCCGGCGCATTTCCCCCCCCGTCTGCCCACGACTAACCCGTGTGGTGGTACTAACCCCCGCCAAGCGCTGCCGCGGACGGTCCCGGCTCCCGGTGCGGGCACGCTGGGCGCAGGGCGCCCCCCACGCGGGGTCGGGGGCGCGGATGGGGGTGTCGGGGTGATGAACGGGGGGTGGGGGGGGGTGTACTGGGTTCCCTCCCAGCGTGGCTGGGCTCAAGACCTGAGGTGGGTCGTGCCGGGGCGGCTGCTGCCTCGGGGCAGGTTTTAGGGCTCTGGGTGAGTTTTAGGGCTCCAGGTGGGTTTTAGGGCTCTGTCAGGTTTTAGGGCTTGGGGTGGGTTTTCGGGCTCCAGCAGGTTTTAGGGCTCCAAGTGGGTTTTAGGGCTCCAGGCAGGTTTTAGGACTCTGTCAGGTTTTAGGGCTCCAGGTAGGTTTTAGTGCTCCAGGTGGGTTTTAGGGCTCCAGGTGGGTTTTAGGGCTCTGGGTAGGTTTTCGGGCTCTGGGTGGGTTTTAGGGCTCTGGGAGGGTTTTAGTGCTCCAGGTGGGTTTTAGGGCTCTGTCAGGTTTTAGGGCTTGGGGCGGGTTTTCGGGCTCCAGCAGGTTTTAGGGCTCCAAGCGGGTTTTAGGGCTCCAGGCAGGTTTTAGGACTCTGTCAGGTTTTAGGGCTCCAGGTAGGTTTTAGTGCTCCAGCGGGTTTTAGGGCTCCAGGTGGGTTTTAGGGCTCCAGGAAGGTTTTAGGGCTCTGGCCGGGTTTTAGGGCTCTGGGTGGGTTTTAGGACTCTGGGTGGGTTTTAGGGCTCTGTCAGGTTTTAGGGCCCTGGCAGCTTTCCAGGCTCCGGTGCTGCTGTTCACCTCCTGCCCCAGGCAGGTCCGACCCCCCACCCCGCTCGGGTGCTGCCCCTGGAGCCGGGTCCCAGCTGGGTGCTGGGGGTCCAGGGACCCTCCGCTCCCTGTCCTGCCCCGGGAGCGGGTCGTTTGCCGGCGAAGGGGCATCGGGAAGCGGCTCCGCGGTAAAACCCCAGGGTGCTGGTGAGGGGTCGGGTGGTTCCCCGGTGGCTACGAGCCCGCCAGGAGCCCCAGGAGCTGCCCCGGGGCAGCAGGAGCAGGTCTGGGGGAGAAACGGGGGGTTCCCTTGGGGACAGCGTGGCGAGGGGCAATGCGCTCCCGGGGACCCTGCTCTGGGGGTCCCGGACTGGGTGAGTTGGTTGGGACTCGGTTAGTCCCTGCGGACCCTCCCGTGCCTGGCTGGTGGCTTCGGAACGGGCAGCACAGGGGCCAGGGTCGGCTTCTCACGGGGGGTCCCGGTGCCAGCGGCCCGGCGCGGGACCCCCTGAGCCCAAAACATCTCCCAGACCCCCGGAGCGGGGCGCTGGAGCTTGTCCCCTCTCCCGCCTCGGTGGTGACGGAGCCTCGACGGGGAGCTGGGGCTGGGTCCGAGCTCGGCTTCGGGAACCGGAGCGGCTCCGGGCGCCACCTCCGCCTGCCGCTGGCTTGGCTTTGGGTCGGGGTCTCCAGGTCTGCCTGGGTGAGGGTCTTCTGCTGAGGGTGGAGGGTCCTGGGGGGGGGGGGTGTGGGGGGTGTGCTTTGGGAGCACCGAGAGCGGTCGCCTGTAACCTGTCGCTCCTTCCTCCCCTCTCCCGCTCCCCCCCGCGCCCCCCGCCCGCAGGTGATCCGCCGGGGCTGGCTGACCATCAACAACATCAGCATCATGAAGGGCGGCTCCAAGGAGTACTGGTTCGTGCTGACGGCCGAGTCGCTCTCCTGGTACAAGGACGAGGAGGTACCTGCCGCCGGCCGGGGGGGCGCTGGGGAGGGCGACGAGCGCCCGGCGCTAACGAGCGTCCGGCCAGGGGGGTGCTCCGGGCGGACCCCGCGTGGGCCAGGAGGCAAATTCCGCGTCTCCGGGTGCTGCCCCGGGTCTGGGGGTCGTGTAAGTGTAGATGAACCGGGATGCGGCTGCCAGGAGCCCCGGGATGTGGCTGCCTGAGCCGGGAGGTGGCACCCGCAGACCCAGCCTCTTTCGGGGAAGATTTTCTGTGGCTCCCATCGACCTCCAAGAAAGGTCAGGGACCTCCCTGCCCCATCCCAGACCCCTAACCCAGGTCCCAGTCCCCTAACCTGGGCCGTCCTGGCCCCCTAACCCAGGTCCTGGCCCCCTGAGCCCATGTTGGCAGCCGGTTCCCAGTTTTAAGAGCCAGATCCCAGTTCAACAGCCGGTTCCCAGTTCAACGGCCCAGCAAAGCCGTGAGCGATGCGGGTGGTCGGGAGGGAAACCAGCCCCGCTCCGGCGCTGGGATCAGAACCCCCCCGGCACCGAGCGGTGAAGGAAAACTTCCATCTCGGCCCCCCCGGGACCAGTTTATTGTCACCGAGCCCCGGCCGTTCCCCGAGGGGTCCCGCACTGGTCGTGCTGGTCCCAACGCCCCGTTCGGGCACTTTGTTCCCCCGACGTGGGGGAAAGATCTTGAAGCTGGAGGGAAAACTGCACCTTGTCCCGCCACCGGAGCCACCCCGGGGCTGTCGGGGAGACCCGGACACCCTGTCCCCACCACTCCCGGGGTTTCCGTGGGCCGGGACCCCGCTGGGGGGGTCCCCACTGGTCCGTCCCCACCGCAATTTCTTCGGGTCCAACGCCCAGGGTGGGGACGGGATGGGGGGAGCTGCTCCCCGGCTCTCCCCGGTTCCGGATTTTCCGCCCCCACGCTCTGCAGATCAGCCCGTGGTGCCGCTTCTCCCCCTCCATCCCCAGCCCCCGCGGCACCGGGGGGTCTGGGGGGGACACGGCGGGGTTCAGAAGAAGGAGACGTGAACACCAGTTTTATTCCCCGGGAGCTGCCGGGCAGCTGCAGCTCTTTGTCCATCCCGCACCGAGCCGGAGCCGCCGGGTGGGATTTTCACCCCCACCCCGCACCCCCAGCCCCTTCAATCCACCTTCTGAGAGAGAGGGGGACGCACTGAGCCGCCCCCCCCGCCCTCCGCCGCTGTGTCCCCCCGCCCCGGTTTCCTGCGCCGAGGCCTCTCGGGGGGCACCTCTGGCACCGCCGATGAACGCGGCTCTGTCCGGCCAGCCCGGCGCTGCCCCCCCAGACCTCCCCTGAACCCCCCGGGCGGGTGGAAACCCAGCGAGAAAACACCGTCCCCAACCCCCCCAACCCAAAACGGGGCCAAACTGGTTTTAACCCCGGCGAAGGGTCCCGCTTACCCGGCGCGGCTGGGACGCTGCTGGGCCAGACCCGATCTAACCAATGTGCAGACTACTGTACAACTGGGAGCCTCCTGAACAGGTAGTCTGAACACTGGGAACACTGGGCAGGCTGGGCTGGAGCTCCGGCGGCCGCCCAGGAGCGGGGGGGGTCCCCGGGTGCCGCTGGTCCGTCGGCGGGGGCCGGTTTGGGAGTCGACGGCGGAGCCGGGCGAAAGGAAGCGGCTTTGTCTCCCTTCTGACGTGGCAGAGCCCTTCGCCGCCGAGCGCAGCCTGGAAAAGAGGGGGGGAAAAAAAAAAGGGAAAGAAAAAAAAAAAAACTTGTGGGTTTTTCAGGAAATGGTGAGGAGGAGTGTGGGGCGCCGGGGGGGGGGCCGGGGGGAGGCGGCGGGTCCGCGGCCGCGCTCTCCACAAAGGAGAACGTCACTTTTTTTTTTTTTTTTTTTTTTGGGCCCCGTCTGCGCAACATCTGGAGACAAAGCCGGAGCCGCGCTGAACAAGTTCCAGATGTGGCCATTGGGGCGGCCCCTCGCTCAACCCAGCGGCCAGCGTCGGGACCCCCCCGCCCCGGCTCCGTCCGGGCCCCCCGCGGTGGAGGGGGGGACGTGGTCGGGGTCCCCCGTGCCCCAGGGAGGTGGCTCTGGCGCGGGCAGAGCTGCCCGTGGCTCCCGAGGGACCAAATCGCTCCCCGCGGCGCTGGGGAGCCAGAGCGGGACCCCCAGGGGCTCGTGGGACCCCCAGGGGGTCATGGAACCTCGAGGGGGCTCATGGGACCCAAAGGAGGTTCCTGGGACCCTGAGGGGATTCACGGGACCCAAAGGGGTTCATGGGACCCCAAAGGAGGTGCCTGGGACCCAAAGGGGTTCATGGGACCCCATGGGAGCTCCTGGGACCCCAGAGGAGGTTCCTGGGTCCCAAGGAGGTTCATGAGACCCCAAGGAGGTTCATGGGACTCAAAGGGGCTCATGGGACCCAAAGGAGGTTCATGGGACCCCCAGGGGTTCACAGGACCCCGAGGGGCTCATGGGACCCCAAAGGAGGCTCACGGGACCCCGAGGGGCTCACGGGACCCAGAGGGGTTCACAGGACCCCGAGGGGCTCCTGGCCCCTTCCTGGGGCAGGGTTGGGTTGATGTGTCCTTGGGGAAGCTCTTGGCGAGGGGAACCGAGCCGGGCATGCGCGTCCGGGTGGAGCCCTCCGGTCCCCAGCGCCGTGGTCACCCCTCTCGTCCCCTCGCCCAGGAGAAGGAGAAGAAGTACATGCTGCCTCTGGACAACCTGAAGATCCGGGACGTGGAGAAGGGCTTCATGTCCAACAAGCACGTCTTCGCCATCTTCAACACCGAGCAGAGGTGAGGGCGCCGGGTACCCCCGAACCCCCTCGGCCGCGGCCGAGGTCCCCGCGTCCACCTTCCCCGGAGCCGGGACCATCCGTGGGTCGCTGCGGGGAGGATTCCTGCAGGTTCTGGAGGGATCTGGGGCTCACGGCGGCTCCGCTCCCTCGTCCCCAGGAACGTCTACAAGGACCTGCGGCAGATCGAGCTGGCCTGCGACTCGCAGGAGGACGTGGACAGCTGGAAGGCCTCCTTCCTCCGCGCCGGCGTCTACCCCGAGAAGGACCAGGTAGAGGCTCCCCCCTGCCAGCTCCTGGTTGGGCACCCCGGGTGCCCCGGGAGGTTCTTGGGTGCCCCGGAGAAACGTGGGGCTGCCCAGATGGGTTTGGTGGTTCCGGGATGGGGAACCACCACGAGGGATGGGGAGTTGAGGAGAATGGGGGGGGGGGGTCCTACCCGCGTCCGGCCCCCACGGTGACTCGTGGCCCCCCGTTGTCCCCGCGCAGACGGAGAGCGAAGACGGCGTCCAGGAGAACACCTTCTCCATGGACCCGCAGCTGGAGCGGCAGGTGGAGACCATCCGCAACCTCGTCGACTCCTACGTCGGCATCATCAACAAGTCCATCCGCGACCTCATGCCAAAGACCATCATGCACCTCATGATCAACAACGTGAGCGGACGGGGCTGGGGGGTCTCCAGTGGGGGGAATCGCCAACTCGAGCTTGGGGCTCCTCCAGTGCCACCAGTGCCCCCAGCACCGGCAGGTCCCCCCTGACCCCTGTCCCCCCCAGCACCACCTCCACCCGGCTGGGAAACCCCCCCAGGGATGGGGACTCCACCACTGCCCTGGGCAGCCTGCGACAGGCTGGGACAACCCCAACGGGACAGAAATGGTTCCTCAGGGACAACCTCAACCTGCCCTGGGGCACCTGCAGGACGGCTCCTCTGGTCCCAGCACTGGGGAAGGAGCCCGACCTTGACCCCAACCTCCTTTCTGGTGGCTCCAGAGAGCCACAAGGTCTCCCCGGAGCCTCCTGTTCTCCAGCTCAACCCCCCCAGGTCCCCCAGTTGCTCCTCAGACGTTCTCCAGACCCTTCCCCATGGCGTCCAGACCCTTCCCCACGGTGTCCGGACCCTTCCCCACGGTCTCCAGACCCTTCTCTGGACACGCTCCAGCCCCACCATGTCCTCCGTCCCCCACGGCGCCGCCGAGCCGGGGGATTCACCGACCTTTGGTTCTTCGGTCTGTGCCCGAGGAGACACTCAGAAACCCGGGGGGACGCCAAACCCTCCGAGTCGCCGTCACCGGCCGCATCCCCCAGCCCCCGCGGCTCCTCCTCCTCCATCCTGGTGTCTCGACGCCCACCTGCTCGCCCTGTTTCTCCCCCCCCCAGACCAAGGATTTCATCCACTCGGAGCTCCTGGCCTACCTGTACTCGTCCGGCGACCAGAGCAGCCTGATGGAGGAGTCGGCGGAGCAGGCGCAGCGGCGGGACGACATGCTGCGCATGTACCACGCGCTGAAGGAGGCCCTCAACATCATCGGCGACATCAGCACCAGCACCGTGTCCACCCCCGTGCCCCCGCCCGTGGACGACACGTGGTTGCAGACCAGCAGCGGCCACAGGTGGGTCTGGCGGGGGGACGGGGAGAAGGTGGGGATGGGGATGGGGTTTTCTTGGGGATGGACCACGGGAGAAGGTGGGTCTGGGGGTTCTCCTGGAGATGGATGACGGGAGAAGGTGGGTCTGGGGATTCTCCTGGAGATGGATGATGGGAGAAGGTGGGTCTGGGGGTTCTCCTGGAGGTGAAGGTGGGTCTGGGGGTTCTCCTGGAGATGGATGATGGGAGAAGGTGGGTCTGGGGCTTCTCCTGGAGGTGAAGGTGGGTTTAGGGGTTGTCCCGGGGGGTGAAGGTGGGTCTGGGGGTTCCCCTGGAGATGGATGATGGGAGAAGGTGGGGCTGAGGGTTCTCCTGGAGGTGAAGGTGGGTCTGGGGGTTCTTCCAAAGATGAAGGTGGGTCTGGGGGTTCTCCTGGGGCGTGAAGGTGGGTCTGGGGGTTCTTCCAAAGATGAAGGTGGGTCTGGGGGTTCTCCTAGAGGTGGGTCTGGGGGTTCCCCTGGAGGTGAAGGTGGGTCTGGGGGTTCTCCTGGGGTTTCTCCTGGGGGGTGAAGGTGGGTCTGGGGTCTCCCAGCACCCCCACAGCGCCCCGTTCCCTGTCCTCTCTCCTCGCAGCCCCCCAACGCAGCGCCGCCCCCACTCCGCCGTCCTGCCACCGGGCCGACCGCCGGCCGTGCGGGGCCCGACGCCGGGGCCCCCCCTCATCCCCATCCCCGCGGGGGGACCCTCCTTCACCGCCCCCCCCATCCCGCTGCGCCCCGGACCCCAGAACGTCTTCGCTGCCGCCAACGACCCCTTCTCGGCACCCCCGCAGATCCCGGCGCGGCCGGCGCGGATCCCCCCCGGCATCCCGCCGGGGGTCCCGGGGTAAGAGAACCCACCGCGGCGGTACCGGCGGTGGTGGTGGGGGGGTCCGCTGCTGCCCCCCCGGGGGTTGTGTGGGGGGGTCCTGGATCCGTAGCTTCTCCTGCCTCGAGGTGTCGGGGCTGGGAGACCCCTGTCTGCCCCCAGCACAGCCCCTCAGCCCTTGGGGGGGGGTCCCACGGGGATGGGGGGGGGTCCCACCCGTGGGGTCACCCCCCCTTCACGCCGCCGTCCCCCTCTTTCCGCAGCCGAAGGCCCCCGGCCGCGCCGAACCGACCCACCATCATCCGCCCGGCCGAGCCCTCCCTGCTCGATTAACTGCCCCCCCCCGCAGCCGTTTTTTGGGGGGGGATTTGTAGGGGGGTGGGAAAAGGGCGGGGCGGGGGGGGGGGCACCGATCCACCCCCACCCCGCGCCTCATTCGCTCTGTATAAACCAACCCCCCCCCCCCCGGCTCGGCCAGTTCTGCCGAGGGTGCAGGGGGTCGGTGGCGAGGGGACACCCCCCCCCGCCACACCCCTAACCCCCCCTCCCTCTGCCCCCCCCCGGGGGAACAAACCGCTGAGGAGAAATTTTTGGAGGGGGGGGGGGGGTGTCAATATTGCACTTTGTCGGGATCCACCACCGCCCCCCCCCCCCCACCACGCCGGGGGCTGGTGGGGCTCAGGGTGGGGGGGCTCCAGGGCTTTGGCTGCGCCCGGAGAGGCCGATCCGCTGCCCCCCCCCCCCACGCCCCTCCCGGAATTTTGTATTAATATATTCTATAGAAATGTAGCGGAGTGGAGGGGGGGGGTCCGTGTACCACACACCCCCCCCCCCCAAGACCGGCGGCTCCAGTTCGGGTGTTTTAGAGCTCGGAGGAAAAATTTCTCAATTTATTAATGAATTAACCCCCCCCCCCCCGCCGCCCCCAGGGGCCACCAACCTCAGGAACTGCCTCGGTGTCCCCCCCCGTGCCCCCCCCATGGTGACACCGGGGACAGAGACTGGAATAACTGGGGAGGGGACATTCTGGAGCAGCTTCACGACCCCTCGAGCGCCCCCCCCCCAACCCAGCACAGGGGGGTCCTGGGGGGGGGGCCCTGCTGTGTTCCCCCCCGCCACCTCTGCCGCTGCCTTAGACGAGGGTGTTCCTCCCCCTCCCCCTCCAGGAACCGGCTGCCCCCCCCGGGCCCCGCTGGGGGGTTTTGGTGGGGGGGGGGGGAGCCCGAGGTTGTAAATATTTTTACAGACTGTTATTAATTGTATAAAAAATAAAAAGGCAAAAAAACCCCCCCCACCCCCCCCCCAATAATGTCGGTTTTACCCCCCCCCAAGGCGGGGGTGGGGGCGGGGTCTGCCTTAACCGCACCCTCCCTTTGCAGCAGGGGGGTCCCGGGGAGGGGGGCGGTCCCACCCCCCCCATTTAACTCATTAACGCGCCCGGCCGGCACCCGCTGGGTTTCGGGGTCCCCCGCGGCTGCTCGGGCCGGTTCTGCCGCCACCGCCGTCATCTCCTGGGCTGGGGTGGGGGGGCGTCCCCCCCCCTTGCCTCCGCCTGCCCCCCCCCATGTCAAAGTGCCTCCGGTTTGTACCTGCTTAATGGACTAAAAACCTTCGAAATAAAGGGAAAAAAAACCACCCCAAAGGCTGCGGGGAGTCAGCGGCGCTTTGGGGGGGGCTTTGGGCTCCTCTGGTGGGCGAGGGCTGAGGGGGCCCCAAAAACAGGGGGGGTTTGGGGGGGCCTTGAATTTAGGGGGGGCTTTGGGGGGGTCTCAGAACCAAGGGGAGCTTTGGGGGGTCTTGCATCAAAGGGGGGCTTTGGGGGGGGTCTTGGCTCAAGAGGGATTTTGAGGGGGGGGTTCAAACTGAGGTGGGGTTTGGTGGGGCTGAAATCCAGGGGGCTTTTGCGGGGGGGTCCCAAATCGAGGGGGGCGTATTGAATTAGGTGGGGACGCTGGGGGGGGGGCGTCTTGGAAGCAAGGGGGGCTGGGGGGGGGCTCAAATCAAGGGAGTTTTTGAGGGGTCTTGAATTGAGGGGGGCTTTGGGGGGTCTCAGAATCAAGGGGAACTTTGGAGGGGTCCCAGATCAAAGGGGTTTTTGGAGGGGTCTCAAATCAAGGGGGTTTGGGGGGGGGCCTCTCGCCCCAGTCATCCCCATCTCTACCCCCCCCATTTCACTGATACCCCTTTAAAACCCCAAATCTTTATTATTTACCTCAAACCCCCCCAATTCGATCCACAAAAAACCCAACTGGAGCCAACACGGGGACAGGAGTGGGGGGTCCCCAGAGCCGCGGTGGGTGACCGGGAGCCCTGGGGGTGTCCCCGCGGTGTCCCCCACCCCGGCCCCGTCTACGTCCGCCCCGTCCTCTTGTCGTGGAAGAGGCTCTTGAGCAGGTGGACCTGGAGCAGGGCCACCAGCCCCAGCACGGCCAGGTTGACGGCGGACCAGAGCGTCACCCGGCCCAGGTTGTGCTCCTGCAGCTTCCGGTCGCGGGCCTCGAAGGCGCGGAGCAGCGTCTGCAGCTGGATGCTGCGTTCCAGGCGGCTCCTCATGGTCTCGATGGATTCCTGGGGCGGGGGTGGGGGGGAAGCGGGGGTTGATGCCACCAAGGATGGGGATGCCCCTGTCCACCAGCTCCATCCCACCCCAGCGCCGGGGCCGACCGAGGAGCCCTGGGCTGGTGTTGGGTTGGAGGAACCTCAAGGCTGGTCCAACCATCGCCCCCCACCCGCGACCCTCCCGGCACCCACCACCACCCCGGGGCAGAGCAGGAGGAACCTCCCCATCCCCACCTTGATGTCCTCAATCTTGACATCCAGCGTGTCCTGGGGCTGCGGCCAGGCGTCACCTTCCTCGTCCTCCTCCTCCTCCTCCTCCTCATCCCGGGCGCTGTCGAAGAGCAGCTCGAAGAACACCAGCTTCTCCGAGATGGTGCTGAAGGAGTTGTCGAAGCAGAGCCGGTAGTCCCCGGCCTCGGTGGGCTCCACGCTGGGGAGGGAGGGCGGGGTCAGTGCGGCGGGCAGGACCGGGGCCGGGGCACGGGCGGGGCCAGGGCGCGGCTCACGTGTGGGCACCGTCGGAGCGTCGGTACTCGCTGACCAGCAGCCGCCCCGAGGGACTCTCCAGGGAGAAATCGACGTCCAGCCCGGCCCCGCCGATCACCTGCCGGGAACCGGGGATGGCGGCACCGGGTAGCAGCGGGAACGGTGAGCCGCACCCTCTCCCGCCCGGCCCGGCCCCCTCCCGGCACCGGGGACCTGCCCCCCGGCACCGTGGAACTGCTACCCCCTCGTCCCCCGGTCCCCCATGCCCCAACACCCCGGTACGAGCCCGGTACCAGCTCCCTCCCACTCTGGTGTCGCCCCCGGTACCGGTTTCCCCCTCCTCCTTCTGCCGGTACCCCGGTATCCCCGCCCCTCCGGTACCAGCTTCCCTGTTACCGACCCACCGCAGGCTCCAAACCCTCCAGTACCGGCCTAGTACAGGCCCCAACCTCTCCGGTACCGATCCACGGCAGGCCCCGCCCCGCCGGTACCTGGTACTCAGCCTCCAGGGAGGCGTTGGCGGGCGCGCCCTGGTAGAAGCATTCCCGTCGCCCGGCGGGCAGCACGAACGTGACCTCGGCGTCAGGGGGAGGCGGCACGGCGGCGGCGGCGGCGTCCCCGGCCCAGAGCACCAGCAACCACAACCACGGCGCCGCCATCTTGGCTGCGCGGCGCCTTTAAGGCAAGCCCCGCCCCGCCGCCGCACGGCGACAGGACCCGGCGGAGCGGGGGTGGCCGCGGCGGACGCCTGAGGCGGGAGAGGCGAGGCGGGGCTTTCAGGCACTCGCCTTGGCCGCCTGCGCTTCGGGGTCCTCACGCCGCGGCGTCGCCCCGCCTTCCAGGGAATCCTCATCGCTAATTGGCTGTTTTGTTCGGGCGCCCTTCATTCTAACTTCTCATTGGTCGGCGCTGAGCAGCCCCCGCTCCCCCCGCAGCGTCTGGGCTCAGCGCGGCGGCCTCGAGCGCCCCTGAGGGGAGCTGGAGTCCCACAATGCACCGCGGTGGGGCCCGGGGCAGAGCTGTGGCCCCTGGGGCAGTTTTGAGGGCCCTGGGGCTGACTTAGGAGGCCCTGGGGCAGTTTTGAGGGGCCTGGGGCAGATTTGAGGGGCCTGGGGCAGATTTGAGGGGCCTGGCGCTGACTTAGGGGGCCCTGGGGCAGATTTGAGGGCCCTGGGGCAGATTTAGGTGCTCTGGGGCAGGTTTGAGGGCCCCTGGGGCAGATTTAGGGGGCACTGGGGCAGATTTAGGTGCTCTGGGGCAGGTTTAGGTGCTCTGGGGCAGGTTTGAGGGCCCCTGGGGCAGATTTAGGGGGCACTGGGGCAGATTTAGGTGCTCTGGGGCAGGTTTGGGAGGTCTTGGGGCAGGTTTGGGAGGTCTTGGGGCAGTCTGAAGGCCCTGGGGCAGATTTGGGGGGCCCTGCGGCAGTTTTGAGGGCCCTGGGGTTGACTTAGGGGGCCCTGCGGCTGATTTGGGTCCCCCTGGGGCAGATTTAGGTGCTCTGGGGCAGGTTTGGGAGGTCTTGGGGCAGTCTGAGGGGCCTGGGGCAGAACAGGGGGCTCTGTGAGCACCGTTGGGGCGTGGGGCTTCTCCCCAGGCTCAAGCCCAGGGCTCAGCCCCCTGAACTGGGGGCACAGGGGCAGCAGCCACCCCCTCCCGCCGCTGCGTCCCGACCCTGGGCCGACCTCTGGGCCCTGATTCCTCGTGATTTTGGGGGAGCCGTGGGAGGAAGCTGGTGCGGGCGGGTGCATCCGGCATGTGGGCCCCGCCGCCGGCGGAGGCCCAGCTCTCCCTGCACCGCCTGTGCCGTCACATCCTGCCGTTGACGGTCTGGTGAGGGTCCGTGCCGGGCATCAATCCAGAGCGGTGCCCCATTACACCCTCTTTACACCTTTTTTTGGTGACAGCGGTGTGATAGTTGCGGGGGAGCACCCGGAACTCGAGGTCTGTGTCCGGGGAGTCAGTTTCTTGTGACGCTCTTGTTGTTGGGTGGAAAACGCCCTTTTTTTCAGGCGAGGGGGTTGGCCACCAGCCCTGCGCCGGACTCTGCGCTGCACCATCACTTCCTTCCTGGGTGATGAAACTTTGGCTCCAGCAAAACCCACCTGCTGCTTTTTTCCAAGGCGGAGCTCTGGTGCCTCAGGGTCGCTGCGGTGCCACTGCCCTGGAGCCTGGAGGAGGATGACGATGAGGCTGAAGCTTCTCCTCCTCGTGGCAGGTACCTTCTCCTCATCCCTTCCCCGAGTCTGGCCGAGCCGAATTCGCCGCCTTGATGGCAGGGCCCGGCTGCTCTCTCTGGCAGGAGCCGTGGCCGCGCCGCCACTCTTCCCACCGCCGCTCGCGCTCCTCACCGGGGAGGACGGGGGCGCCCCCAAAATCAGCTGCTTTGCCCCGCGCCGCTTCGCCGGCAGCACCTTCGAGCTCTTCGTGGTGGGCGCCGGCGTCGCCGTGCGGAGCGTTGCAGCCAAGCCGGACCAGCACCAGGCTGAGTTCAGCCTGGACGGGGACTCCCGCTGTTACCGGTGCCGCTACCGGAGCTATAATGGCAGCACCTGGCAGACGTCGGAGTTCAGTGTGGAGATCATGGTGAACGGTGCGGGCAGGGACAGCCGGGGCTGCGCCGGGAGCGCTGCCCACCCCATCCTAAACCCCTGTTGTTTCTCCGCAGCCTCGAGTGACGCCGGCTGTCACCCCCCCACCGCCGTGTCGACTGGCCAGGCCCTGCCCACCTCCACCACACCGCACCAAGGTACCGGCTCGGCAGCGGCACTGGGGCCTTGTCCTGGGGCTCCTCTGGTGACCCCCTCCCTACCCTCTCCCCACTTCCAGGTAGTTCCTGGCTCCTCCCGGTCGCTGTTGGTGTGGCCAGCCTGGCGCTGCTGCTGCTGGTGGTGGCGTCGGTGGCGGTGTGGCGAGGTGTGTGGGGCGCGGGGGCTCTCACCGGCATGGCAGGGGCCGGTAACTGGGGTGTGCCGGTTGTGTTGGCGGGGGGTGGCGCCTTGGAGCAGGCCGGTGCCAGGGCTGTCAGGCGGGTCCTTTCGTGGTCCCGGCCAGCGGCGGGGTGGCGAGTTGCGGTGTCCTCGTGGCCCAGCCCGGCTGCGCCTTCAGCCGTCTCCGCTTTCTCTCCCGCCAGTCGAGGCCAATAGACGGCGGGCGAAGAGGTGAGCGCAGCTGGGGCCGGCGCCTCTGCGGCTACACCAGGACCCCCCGGCACAGCCGCGGCACCGCGCTCCCCCCACCCCACCCACCCGCCGCGCTGCCACCGGTTCTGTCTTTGCAGGCCGCAGGCATCATGCTGGACGGAGACACGGTACCCCAGCACCGGTAAGGCCTGGCTGCCCCCCCGTGCCGGCGCAGTGCCCCCTTGGCAGCTGCCGCCGCCCCAACACCGGCCCCGGTGCCGTTTCTCTCCGCAGAATTTTCCTATGACAACAGCAGCTTCACCATCGGGCTGGTGAGTGGGGGCCAGGGGGTCCGGCGCAGGGTGCGGCACTGGCGTGGCACAGCCTCACCCTGCCTCTCCCCGCCCTGCCAAGAACGTGCCACCGGCAGCCAGCGGCGTCACCAGCACTGTCCCGGCGTCCCCCCCTGCCACCGCGGCACCGAACTTCAGCACCTTCCGCTCCTTGGCGTGAGCCCCGGGGGTGGGTCAGTGCCGCTGTACCCGGAGCACGAGGAGCCCCCGGTGAGGCACCAGCACACCGTGGCGGTTCAACACCAGAGCTGGCAAAGGACCTTCCTCCTCCTCTTCCTCGCGGCGCTGCCGGTGCCCTGAGTTGCGGTGTCTCGGTGCCAGCGCTGGCTCTGGTCCCAATAAAGGGTTTGCCGGTGGTGCCCGGTATCCGCTGTGCTCTCTGCCCGGTGCCCCCGCCCTTCTTTGTGCCGGTACCGGTGCCTGGCATTGGTGCCAGTCCCCGGTGCCCTTTGCTCCATGATGGTCGCCGGTGCCCGGTGCCGGTGGCAGTACTTGGTCCCTGGTGCCAGTTCCCGGTACTGGTGGCAGTGCCAGGTCCCTGGCGCCGGTCCCTGATGCTGGTCGCCGGTGTCAGTGCCCGGTTCACGGTGCCCGCTGCCGGTGGCGGTCCCCGCTTCCCGTGCCCGCTCCCCGCTCCCGCCGCCGTTCGTCCTCCCAGCCGCCAGGGGACGCGCCTCCGCCGCGGGTGTTGGCGTGTCCCACCGAGGGGCGTGTCCTGGCGGGGCGGGGCGGCGGGCGGGGGCGGGGCGGGGGGGTGGCGGGGGGCGCGGCGGCGGCTCCAAGATGGCCGCGGTGTCGGTGTTCCCCGGCGTGCGGCTCCTCACGATCGGGGACGCGAACGGCGAGATCCAGCGGCACCAGGAGCAGCAGCCGCTGCGCCTCGAGGTCCGCACCGGCCCCGACAGCGCCGGCCTGGCGCTCTACGGCCGTGAGTGCGGGCGGGGCCCGGCCCGGGGCCGGCGGGGACCCACCGGGGATGGGGGGGCCCGAGGTGGGGGGGGGGGGGCGCGGAACCGGGTGGGGACCGGCCGGGGGGGATGGAGGGAACCGGGAACCGGGGGGGTGCGGGGATGGGGATGGCGGGGGGGGCCCGGGGGGGCCCGGCCCCGGGGATGGGGAGGACCGGGGGGTGTGGGGATGGGGGTGGGTCTGTGGGGATGGGGGGGGTCGGGTGGGGTCTGGGGGGGTGGGCTGGAGCTGGAGAGGGTGTGTGGGGGGGCTCAGGGGCAGGAAGGGGGTGGGTGGGATTGGGGGGGGTTGGGGGACCTGGGGGGGGTGTACGGGGACCAGTGGGGCTGGGGGGGGGCTGTAGGGCGAGGGAGGGGTGTGTGGGGCGGGGGGGGCTGGCTGGGTGCCCTCCAGCGCGGGTGGGGGGTTGCTGGGGGCAAATGGGGGGCGGGGGTATTGGGGGGGGTGGCCGGGGGGGTATTGGGGGGCTGAGGGTGCTGGTTCGGGGGGTGGGTTTGGGGGGCCGGGAGGGTCCATGTCATTCAGGGAGGGGTCAGCACCGCCGTCATCCCCCGCGTGTCCCCCCCACCCTGCGGGGAAGGGGCAGCAGCAGCCGGGGGTGGGGGGGGCGGTGACCTTCTGGCTGCCACCGGGACCGGTACCGGGGGCCGGGGTGGGGGGGTCAGCTCCGTCCGGGGCGCAGTGCCGCAGCCCCCCCGTCTTTGTGAGAGAATCTGGGAATTCCTTTTTTTGGGGTTTTTTTCCCCCCTTTTCCCCAATCTGGCGCTTTCTGCTCCCCCGGGAACACGCCGGTGCCGCCCGGTGCTGCCGTGATCACCGGCAGAGCCGTCGCCCCTTTACCGGGGGCGGGGGGGAATAACCCGACCCCCTTCACTCCCCACGCCTGCACGTGGGGAAACTGAGGCACATCCCGCCTCGGTGCCGGCCCCGGCAGAGTGACGCTTCGCCTGGAGCCTCCGTCACCGTGAGCTTCTTCCGTTCTTTGGCGGCACCGGCGCCTCGTACCGGTGCCTGGCTCGTCCCGCTGGGGGTCCCGCCACCGACATCTGCCAGAAAGCGCCGGGTTTGGGGTCCAGCCCGGAGCTCCCCCCCGGTCACCCCCAATTACGGAGGCACCGGCGCCGGGTGCTGCCGGGGCCAGAAGTGCCGGTACCGGCACCGGGATCCCGGGGGCAAACCGCCCCGATTTGACCACAGCAGCTCGTCGGGGTGTTTCCGCGCCAATTAACCCACTGGCCCGTTAATGAGGGCAGGCGGCCCTGGGGGGGCCGGGGTGCCCGGTGCTGCCCGCACCTCCCGGGGGGGGGGGTCCCCAGCTCCGTGTCCCCCCCCTTCCTTGCGCAGAGGTTCCTGCGGCTCGTTACGGTTTAACGGGGGGGTTGCAGGGTGGGGCTGAGCCCCCCCCGGTGGTGGTGGTGGGGGTCTGTGTGGGGGTGGTCTGTGGGGTCTAACCCCCCCGTTTCCTCTGTCCCCCCCCCCAGATGAAGACGTCTGCGTGTTCAAGTGCTCCGTGTCCCGCGAGACCGAGTGCAGCCGCGTGGGCAAACAGTCCTTCATCATCACGCTGGGCTGCAACAGCGTCCTCCTCCAGTTCGCCACCCCCAACGGTACGGATCCCACCCTGCCCCGGGGGGGGGGTGCAGCTCCTTCCACCCCCCCACCCCTAAATCTGTCTGTCCGTCCCCCTCTCCAGATTTCTGCTCCTTCTACAACATCCTGAAGAACTGCCGGGGCCACAACACGGAGCGCTCGGTGTTCAGCGAGCGCACGGAGGAGTCGTCGGCCGTCCAGTACTTCCAGGTGAGGTGGGGGGGGGCGCCGGGCCGGCCGCGGTGCCGGCTGCATCCTGGACCCCCCCCCACCCCGGTGACGGCGGCATCTGTCTGTTCCCCCGCCCCTCCCAGTTCTACGGGTACCTGTCGCAGCAGCAGAACATGATGCAGGACTACGTGCGGACGGGCACCTACCAGCGGGCCATCCTGCAGAACCACAGCGACTTCAAGGACAAGGTGGGCCGGGAGACCCCCCCCCGGCACCGGGAGTGGGGGGACAGGGGTCGGCCGAGGGCTGGGGGGGGTATCAGCCAAGGGGTGGGGGGGCATCAGCCCCATTTTGGGGGGATCAGCCTTGGTTTGGGTGGGATTGGCCTCTTTTCTGGGGGAGACCCAGCCCTGTTTGGGGTGGGGATCGGCCCCACTTGGGGGGGTCTTGGCCTGGCTTTGGGGAGGGATCGGCTCTTTTTGGGGCAAATTGGCCCCCTTTGGGGAGAATCCTCATTTTTGGGGGGGAGCTGGCCTCATCATGGGGGGGGAATCCCCCCCGTTCTGCCCCCCAGCACTTTTATTCCCAGTATCCCCCTAAAAGCGGCCGCTGATCCCGGTGGCGGGGGGGTTCTATATAGGATCAAAGAGGATTTGGGTGCCTGGGGGCCGTTAATCCGCACCGGGGCCGAGCCCTCGCAGCCGGTGCCGCTGCCTCAGTTTCCCCTCCGGGGCACCCAGACATCCCCGGGTGTCGTTGTCCCTCGGAGTGGGGTCGGAGGAGCCCGGTGCTGCTCCGGCAGCGGGACGGGAGGAGCTGGCGGGTCCCCGGTGCTTCCCGGTGTTCACCGGCCCTTCCCCGTCCCCCCCGCCACCAGATCGTCCTGGACGTGGGCTGCGGCTCCGGCATCCTCTCCTTCTTCGCGGCGCAGGCCGGCGCCCGCAAGATCTACGCGGTGGAGGCCAGCACCATGGCCCAGCACGCCGAGGTGAGCTGCTGCACCAGTACAAACCAGTATGACCCAGCACAGCGCGGGGCTCTGCCTCCCTCCCACCCTCCCGGGGCCGCGGGGCTGCTCCTCACCCCCAAAACCCCCCGTTATCCCCGTTTTTTAGATGTTACCCCCGTTTTTGCGGTGTCTTTTGGATGTTACCCCCGTTTTTGGGGTGTCTTTTACCACGGGGCCACTCCTTGCCCCCCATAACCCCCATTTTTGGGGTGGTTTTTTTACCATGATACCACTCCTCGCCCCCAAACCCCCCATAACCCCGATTTTGGGGTGTTTTTTTACCACGTTACCCCATTTTTGGTGTATTTTTTTTTACCATGGGGCCACTCCTCGCCCCCCAAACCTCCCATTACCCCCATCTTTGGGGTGTTTTTTGGCACGGGGCCACCCCGAACCCCCCCATAACCCCATTTTTGGGGGCATTTCTCCGTGTCACCGCCGTTTCGGGGGGGGGGGGGCTTTCGCCGCGGGGCAGGTGCTGGTGAAGAGCAACAACCTGACGGAGCGGATCGTGGTGGTGCCGGGGAAGGTGGAGGAGGTGTCGCTGCCCGAGCAGGTCGACATCATCATCTCGGAGCCCATGGGCTACATGCTCTTCAACGAGCGCATGCTCGAGAGCTACCTCCACGCCAAGAAGTACCTGAAACCCAGCGGTGAGCCCCGGGGGGGCCCTTCCCCGCTGGGTGGGGGGGTCCCCGGCACCCCCAAGGGACTCATCCTGCCCCGGGTGCGGTGCTGTGGCACCCCATGAGACCAGGGAGGGGGAATGAGGGGTTCCTTGGCAGGGGTGGGGGGTTCCCAGTGGCTCGGGGGGGCTCTTTACTGGTCTGCTGGCCCCTTGGGGTGCAGGGAGGGTGAATGGGGGGGGGTCCTAAGCACCCCGAGGGGCTCATTCCCCCCCCGGGGGTGGTGCTGTGAGCCCAGGGAAGGGGAATGGGGGGTTTTATGGCAGGGGTGGGGGTTCCCAGTGTCTTGGGGGAGCTCTTTACTGGTCTGCCAGCCCCTCGGAGTGCAGGGAGGGGGTGCGGGTGCTCCCGCAGCCCCCCCCCAGGAGACCCCCCCCCCACGCCCCCCTCCCCAGGTAACATGTTCCCCACGATCGGTGATGTCCACTTGGCCCCGTTCACGGACGAGCAGCTCTACATGGAGCAGTTCACCAAGGCCAACTTCTGGTGAGCCCCTGCCCCAGGACAGGGGGGTCTGGGGGGGGGTGGGGGTCTGGGGCTGTTCCCCCCTCCTCACCCCTGTGTGTGTGTGTGTGTCCCCCCCGCAAGGTACCAACCATCCTTCCACGGCGTCGACCTCTCCGCGCTCCGAGGAGCCGCCGTGGACGAGTATTTCCGGCAGCCCGTGGTGGTGAGAGGCCCCGAGACCCCCGGGGTGGGGGGGGTTTGGGTGAGCTGGGGGGGGGTCCCAGCTGCTTAGCGGCCCCCCCCTTCCCACACCCCCCCTCCAGGACACCTTTGATATCAGGATTTTAATGGCCAAATCAGTCAAATACACCGTGAACTTTCTAGAAGCCAAGGAAGGCGACTTGCACAGGTGGGTAGCAGCCACGAGGGGACCCCCCCGAGCTTTTGGGGACCCCCCCGAGCTTTTGGGGACCCCGGGGGGGTGGTGGGGGTGCAGCTGGAGCCCCCCAGCCCCCTCAATATTCTGGCTTTTCCTTCCAGGATAGAAATTCCCTTCAAGTTCCACATGCTGCACTCGGGGCTGGTCCACGGCCTGGCCTTCTGGTTCGACGTGGCCTTCATCGGCTCCATGTAGGTGCAGGGGGGGCCGGGGGGGGGTGTCAGGCTGCCCCTCGCCCCCCCCCGCCTCACCCTGTTTTGCCCCCACCCCCCAGAATGACAGTTTGGCTCTCGACGGC